>CM040922.1:29618141-30218141 GCA_023029165.1 Gobiocypris rarus | reverse complement strand
CAAATCTCCATCAACTGCAAGATGTTATCCTATCAATATGGGCCAACATTTCTAAAGAATGCTTTCAGCACCTTGTTGAGTCAATGCCACGTAGAATTAAGGCAGTTCTGAAGGTGAAAGGGGGTCAAACACAGTATTAGTATGGTGTTCCTAATAATCCTTTATATACACCGATCAGGCATAACATTATGACAGGTGAAGTGAATAACACTGATTATCTCTTCATCACGGCACCCGTTAGTGGGTGGGATATATTAGGCAGCAAGTGAACATTTTTTCCTCAAAGTTGGTGTTAGAAGCAGGAAAAACGAGCCAAATTGTGATGGCTAGACGACTGGGTCAGAGCATCTTCGAAACTGCAGCTCTTGTGGGGTGTTCCCGGTCTGCAGTGGTCAGTATCTATCAAAAGTGCTCCAAGGAAGGAACAGTGGTGAACCGGCAACAGGGTCATGAGTGGCCAAGGCTCATTGATGCACGTGGGGAGTAAAGGCTGGCCCGTGTGGTCCAATCAAACAGATGAGCTACTGGAGCTCAAATTGCTCAAGAAGTTAATGCTGGTTCTGATAGAAAGGTGCCAGAACACCATCACAGTTTGTTGCATATGGGGCTGCATAGCCGCAGACCAGTCAAGGTGCCCATGCGGACCCTTGCCCACAGCTGAAAGCACCAACAGTGGGCACGTGAGCATCAGAACTGGACCATGGAGCATTTATGAGGAATCTGTCATTTTTGTCATGAACATTTGCACATCTCAAATGCACCCAACATTTTCTGGTAGGAATGACAGTATAAACATTTTTGAGATAAAATATCTGACACATTTGACTTGCTAAAGATTATTTTGCGGCTAGCATTTTATGTATCCAAAGTACAAAAAAATATGTATATTCTACATTATTTTTTCATAATTTGTCCAAACTGCTGCTTGATTTAAATATTACAAGGGCTTTATTACTCAATCCTGCTCTTCAGGACACCATTGTTTATTTGATAACCACTTTTTAAAAAACTTTATTAGCAGAGCAATTGCTGTTGATGGAAATTGTCACAACTGAGAGCCAGTGATAATTTGTGTTTTAATTTTCATACACACACCAAAATATTGAAATGGTTTATGAGTTCATATTTCAAACATTTTTAGAGATGGTGACAGAGGAAAAACTACGGACTGCAGCTTTAAATTAAAATAGATTGACAGTAGGTGTTTGGGAACAAGAGTAAAACAATGCGTTTTACAATAAAAAAAAAAAAATTTAAGTAGAAAAATTAATTGATGAAGATATTGTCAATAAAGTCAGTTTTAATGTGACCTCAAAGGTAGGGTAGGTGAATTGTTTCAGAAACATTTATGCTGGTTGTAAGTCTCTTCACATCCTGATAGCAATCAGTTATGTGGTCTAAATGTGTGTGTATATTAGTCTGTGGAAGGAGTAGGACCATAAAATGTTCGACCAATCATTGCCCAATTACCACGAGATGGCGACAGAGGAATAACTACGGACTGCAGCTTTAAATTAAAATAGATTGACAGTAGGTGTTTGGGAACAAGAGTAAAACAATGCGATTACAAAAAAAAAAAATTTTAAGTAGAAAAATTAATTGATGAAGGCATTGTAAAAAGTCAGTTTTAATGTGACCTCAAAGGTAGGGTAGGTGAATTGTTTCAGAAACATTTTTGTTATGCTGGTTGTAAGTCTCTTCACATCCTGATAGCAATCAGTTATGTGGTCTAAATGTGTGTGTATATTAGTCTGTGGAAGGAGTAGGACCATAAAATGTTCGACCAATCATTGCCCAATTACCACGCAAGTGGAGCATGAGCTGATGCTGCATTCCAGGCAGGTTTTTGAACCCATAAATTGCGACTTCAAACCACGACTCGCGACTTTGTAGCGATGCAGGCAAAGTCAAACTGCCTGAGCGGTAGCTATATGTAATCAAAGCATGGCGGACCGTAGGGGCTTATGCTTATTTACAATAATTTCTATTGCCAAAGGTGCTCACTCCTTGCTTATTTGAGGGAAACGGATGAGACAAAACGGCGCATAAGGCAAGAGAAGCTGTTTTACCTTTTATTTTGTTATTTGGAAATGTATTTGGTATTCATTTATTCTTGCACTCAATGGACTAAAAACTAGCTAACGCTAGAAAAGCTGCTGATAATGCATAACATTTGCTGATAAATAACGTTAGATCAATATGTGACGTCAGAGTGTGTAACTGGGAGTACATCGATCTAGTACGAGTTCACGGGTGGGAAGTAACGGGTTTGACTGCCATTCCAGTGCACTTTCATGGGCAGAAGTTGGAAAAACACGGGTTACGGGTTGCCTGGAACGCAGCATTAGTTTGAGAACAGATACAGTATGTTAAATGTTTGCTGTTCAAGTGCTATGCTATATGCTAATGTATAAATTAGATTACTCAAATGTTTGAAGTTAAAAGGGAAAAATGGAAAGTTGATCATTTTAATCTAAATGTATAAATTAGATTACTCAAATGTTTGAAGTTAAAAGGGAAAAATGGAAAGATGAATCTGTATTTAAATGGGGTCATTTATGTAGTAGAAATGTGAAATTATTTTAGAAGTTGGTGCCTAGTAGACTTCTAGACTGCCCTACGAGGCCACTCCCACCGGTTACATCACTTGCCCATAGCGGCACAACCCAACCGTCGTTTCAATTTTTATAGTAATCAAATAATTTAGTTCAGTTAGAGAACAGACAAACTGAACGTGTCTGCTCAATACAGCATGAACTGAACGAGAGTCGCCACACAGTCCAGCAGCAGGAGTAAGATTTCATTCATCACGAGAGCAAACAGCTGACAGACAACATGATCAGAAGATTTGGTTTCAAAGCAAAATGCCTATTTAAGGGAGTTTTTCATTGTACTGTTTTGTTGTTGTGTTTTTCATTAAGAATAATAGGCTAATGAAACCACAATTCAAGCAACCCACCCCCGAATTGGCGCTAATTCATAACCTAAACCAAAATGAGCACGGCCACCCATCATTCATTCACTGAAGTAACCCTTTAAAAGCAATTAAAATATGAGTACAAAATAAAAATCTGAAAGTTCTGCTTACTTCAAACTTTAATTTTCTTAACTTAAAAAAATGTATGTAACCGAATGCCTCAATTCTTTTGTTTCGCCAACTTATGTGGTTTTACAGCGTACCCTACCTTTAATATATAAGACCTACTGTAAACACCTACTGTCAATCTATCTTAATTTAAAGCTGCATTCCGTAGTTTTTCTTCTGTCCCCATCTCTGTTCGAATTCATTACAATACTGCGGTACTCCCTTAAAAAGTAACTAATTGAGTTACTTAGTTACTTTTTAAGGAACACAATGCATTACGTTACTTTTTCTCACCTGGGCTGGGCTTGTTTTTTATAACAAAAAAGTTCTATTTTTGTGCAAAGGCAAAGACCTCTTCATACCAAAATTGAAAGAATGAGCCTCAGGCTGAGGTAAAAAATGCTAATTCACGCATAAACAGTAGAGGGCGCAGCTCTGCTGTGATGTGCTGCCATTCTGGATAATGGAAGACTACGACACAGTAGAAAAAAGGTTTTACCAATAAAAACAAACAATCTAGTAATTTTTGCTCATGGTTTAACTGAATCAAAGGTCAGCAGCAAGATATTTGTCAATAAAGTGAGATTAAATGCATAAAAATATTTGTTTTATTTAACATTTAATTGTTGAAGGTTTGCATAGTATTCTGATTTTGCATTTGACTGATTTTTTTTTCATTTTGATGAGTAGTGAATGTTTATTGTGTAAGTGAGATGAATAAATGCTCAGATTTAGACTAGAACTACAATAACATGTTTACACACAACGCCTCTGCACTTACTCTGGATTTTTCTCAACATGGGGACAGGAGAACTGTCAGTCAAATAAATGTGAAAAAGTAACTTGATATTTTGTTGTAAATTTGAAAAGTAATGCATTACTTTACTAGTTACTTGAAAAAGTAATCTGATTATGTAACTCAAGTTACTTGTAATGCGCTACCCCCAACACTGTATGTATATATATATATATATATATATATATATATATATATATATATATATATATATATATATATATATATATATATATATATATATATATATATATATATATATATATATATATATATATATATATATATATATATATATAAGCTATTTAATAAACCAAACTGCTTCTGGCATTTTGCAGTTGTCACTTAAGTCGTTTTATGTCCCATGGGTGGATGTAGTAGTTTTTAACAGGCATTGGAGCAGACGGACCTCTGGTATTGGGGGAGGGGGTGGTGGTGTGGACGACAAACTCGCTGAAAGTTCTCAAGGAATCATTTCTATTTCACACTCCACTTGGCTGCTGATTTGAGATTGTGTGTTAGCATAACAAAGCCGCAGAGCCTGTGAACTTGGGGGACCTTTCGACCCCGCAGCTCTGGCGGTGAATAGGCTTTGGCTCTGCCAATAGAACCCCTCCCTGCCTCTCCTGTTCGTGGCTAAATTGTTAATCAGGGTAATTTAATATAGTTTTCAATATGCCTCATCTCTCTTTGGGAGGGCATTCACAGCTTCCCTCTCCGCCCCAACCGAAAAACACCCCATTCTTTCATGCGGCCCCAGACGGGCAGCTGCAGTCTGGCCTCCTCCCCGGGCTGAAGTGAGCCGGTATCATGCATTGCTGCGGTGAAGTGGGGAGCGAGTTGAGGTGGACGTGAATGTGGAAACCTCTTAGCCTTGTCTGACTCTAAGAATGGGGGAGAGACTCTAGTGGGGTTTGAGACTGTGACGGGACAATAGTCTATCTCTGAACCTCTCTGCACACAACCAGACAGCCCGTCCCACCCTCTGTCCATTGAGATGTCCAACTTTAATATTCTCTGGATATGTTAAGCCATAGCTTAGCTTCCTTGTTGCTCATGGGAATAAATGACGGGTTTTGTAGTTTTTGTTTAGATAAATGATATACACTTGCCCATTTAACATATAAATCATATGCTTTTTTATTCCTAATATAAAGTTAATACACAAATCTTTTTTCGTTTTTTGTTTAATTGAAATCGTGAATGTTTAGTTAAATCTGTTGCAATGACCCGTTTTGTTGCCTTTATTTATATTTGTAATTATACACATAAACCATCAATATGACATAATTAACAACCACAGAGAAACATGATTTGTAATCATCAGGCACTTTCTTCTTTGTATTATGAAGTTCCATAATGCTAACACACCCCTGAACATCCACATACTTTGCATGCTGGGTAATGGGCAGAGTATGTAATTCAGTGTATTTTGTTCCATGACTGGCTATTTAGAACATGAACCTTGAATCATGAACCTTTTTTAAACCGGAAGTGTGAATGTTCAGTCAACATAGAAGAGTTTCATGACCCTTTCAAGTACATAGAAGGGTTATGTGTGGAGAACTTGGACACAGACTGCAACCGGTAACAACAAGCCAATATAAATGAGCTATAATAGATTATTGCACTTTGCCTCACACACAAAAATATATTTAATGTGCCCCATTATGCTATTTTAAAGGATCCTAATTTTGTTTTGAATCAGCTCTTTTCTAAGAGTGTCTGAAATGGTTTGATAAAGGATTCGTCCCTCTTTTCGGAGAGCCTACTCTGCTCTGATTGGTCGGATGGCCCAGTCTGTTGTGATTGGCCTACTCTGCTCTGCTGTGATTGGTCAGATGGCCCAGTCTGTTGTGATTGGCCTACTCTGCTCTGCTGTGATTGGTCTACTCTGCTCTGCTGTGATTGGTCTCTGCTCTGATTGGTCAGATGGTCCAGTCTGTTGTGATTGGCCTACTCTGCTCTGCTTTGATTGGTCTACTCTGCTCTGATTGGTCAGATGGTCCAGTCTGTTTTGATTGGTCTACTCTGCTCTGCTGTGATTGGTCTACTCTGCTCTGATTGGTCAGATGGCAGTAACAATGTTGTTGGTTTAAATGTATTTTCTTTGAAACTTTGCTGTGATTGGTCTACTCTGCTCTGATTGGTCAGATGGTCCAGTCTGTTTTGATTGGTCTACTCTGCTCTGCTGTGATTGGCCTACTCTGCTCTGCTGTGATTGGTCAGATGGCCGAGTCTGTTGTGATTGGTGACCACTTACATAACGTGTACTAAACTAATCGCCCATTTCCATATCAGAATTTCAGCTCCAGATCTTCCTCAGCACTTGATACACAGTGATACGAACAGTAACAATGGTGTTGGTTTAAATGTATTTTCTTTGAAACTTTGCAGACATTTTACATTCACAAACAGCTATATTGCACTCTACATGAAGGATAATATTTGAAAAAGCATAATAGGGGCACTTTAAGCATGTTCAAAAGCATAATTATTGCAATAGTGCAGAATTGCACACATCTGTCCTGAGACAGCTAATGTGCTGCCCACTGCTGGCATTTTTAACAGTTGTAAATGAATTACTGGAAGTGCATTGTTAACGTCTGCTGGTTATTTAACCATGTTGGCTTGTTTAGAGTTTAATGAGTGTAAATACAGGCTCCACCGGACAGGCACAGTCTTCACAAAGAGACACAACAGTCCTCCTCACCTCCAGGCTGTGGAGTGGATTGTGAATCACGCTAATTAATTTCAGTGGCACCTCATCTAACAAGAGCTTCCTGAGAGGATGAGAGGAGGCTGTTAACATGAGCACCAGTGTCCACTCACGACACCACATACTGACCAGATACCTCTCTCAACTCAATGATGCTGATATTGGTTAATAATTCATAATGTTATGTTAATTACCTAGGAAAATATTTTTCTTTTCGCTTAAGGACAGTATTTTTAATAGCTTTTTCAACATATTTCAGTAAGATTGTAAAAAAAAAAAAAATTAAATGCATTTGAAGCTTAAAGAGTCCAAAAAAACATTGTGCGTATAGTTTTTTTTTCTTATATTATTAACATTAATCTTATATTAATATCAATAACTTCACAAGGCCATTTGCAAATTGTTGACCAATCAAACACTAGTATAAGACTGCCCCTCCCCCTAAAATCACCAGCAATAAAAAGAAGTCCAAATTTTACCAGCTTGTAAATGCAAAATAAAAGCTTTTGTTTCATTCAGATTTTGTAACATATAGTGTGAAGTATTAAGGCTAGATTAATATCATTCATTCATGAAAACTGACATGCTCTTATGATCTGTGATATTTGGGCTGTCACACACCTGAAGAATGTCATAAATAAGAAACATGAACATATTTTGATCAAATATCAGTTTTTATTTTTTAAATGAAAATATTTTTACAGACAGACATATATACCCATTAAATATATTTATATTTACAGAAATATTGCTGTCAAATCGATTGTGATCTAATCGCATCCAAAATAAAAGTTTGTGTTTACATATTATATGTGTGTGTACTGTGCATAATTAATACATATATTTGAATACACACACATACATGTATATATTTAAGAAAAATGTGTTGTATTTATATATGATATACATACATATATATATATATATATATATATATATATATATATATATATATATATATATATATATATGCATGTGTGTTTGTATATATATATATATATATATATATATATATATATATATATATATATATATATATATATATATATATATATATATATATATATATATATATATATATATATAATTCTTAAATATATACATGCATGTGTGTTTGTATTTATATATACATAAGTATACACAAATACACATTATTTGTAGGATTTATTTTATATTATATATTTTACCATTTGTGATTGAAGCATCTTCGTAAGATGATCTGTGAGCTCTGATTGACTTTCACAATCACTGAAGTTCTTCTCATGATTCCTTTATCATCCTTCATTTGTCTGCCAGCCCTAGAAAGACAAAAAACAATGCGCTATAAATGCAATGAATGTACAAACAGTTTCAGAGTCAAAGTATATGCTACCTGATTTTTTGCTATGATATTTTTCTACACGTTCCCTGGTTTTGTGTTACTTGTTTTTGCTATTTTGACTTTTATTTTGAAGTGTTTCTGTTCCCAGTGTTCACATCCTGTGTTTAGTCCCTGTTTTACTTAGTTTCTATAGTTACCCTTGTTTATTGTCATAGTGATTGATTACCTTCACCTGTTCCTAGTTAGCCTCTTCTTAAAGGGATAGTTCACCCAAAAATTAAAATTCTCATCATTTACTCACCCTCATGTTGTTCCAAACCTGTATGAATTCTTTGTTCTGCTGAACACAAAAGAAGGTATTTGGAAGAACGTTTGTAACCAGGCAGATCTCGGCAGCCATTGGCTACCATAGTGGGAAAATAAAATACTATGGCAGTCAATGTCTGCCAATATTTGCTTGGTTACAAACATTCTTGAGGAAGGCAACTTGAGGGTGAATAAATTATGACACAATTTTTATTTTTGGTTGAACTATCCCTTTAAGTTACCCCAGTGCTTCAGTGTCTGGTGTTGCCCATTGTAGATGTCTTGTTGTCTGTTCTGTTTTCCCTGCCTTTTCCTGTGATGTTCCTGGATGTATCTTTTGTTATTTTGTTACTAAACTGTGAACACTGCAGTTGGATCCCACTCTCCGTCTTCACATGTGGCGGCTCTAGTTAAAAACCGTATAATGTTCATATCCACACGGCACATACGCTGAGCTTCCTTATAATTAATGAACACGCTGTGATTAACTCGGGAGGAAGTTTAGAAGAGGAAACTGAATTCCTGATGTACTGCTATCCACTTCCACAGAAGACAAATATGAGCATGACAGATCAGCAGAAACTCATTTTCTAGTACTATCCCTTGACGTTTGCCTTATTTTAAAATGATTTCTATCCTGAAAAATTGAGTCCATTTGCCCTTTGGCTATGGTGAACTTGCCATGTTCAGCCATTACGTTAGACATTGGAATGAGATGCGGTAATATTCATTTCTGAGTGAAATTAAACCATCGTTGATCATGACGAGGGAAAACGATCACTTTTAATTCTCGCTTTCATTATGGTCAGGATAAATATATCAAAAAAATACTTAATGCTGCATGCTTGTCCATTTCAACAGACCCTGTGTTGTGGCAGGTGACTGAAACGCCTCTGGATTGCGACAGAAATATATTGCTTAGCTGAAGCCAACATGAGAAGCTTTTACAGGTAAAAATGCTATTTGTGTGTGTGTGTGTGTGTGTGCGCTGCTCACAGAAGGAGTCAGTCTTGTTAACACATCGTGATTTCACACCTAACCACCGCCATCCTTTCAGAGAGTGTGCGTGTGTGTGTGTGCGAACGAAATGCACAAATCTGCTTGATCCAGTTGACTCAAACATTACCAATATAAAGTGCTTATGGTCTCTTGATTCTTCTCAGATCATCACATACTTGTCTGATGCATTGGACAAAGAAAAAGCAGCATTATCTTATCATATGTTATCTTTTAAGAGATAAATCTACAATATTCAATCTAATTGAACTAAATCCTAATCCTGTCTTAATCTAAACCCGGTCTGTGAAACCAGGCTTTAGTGTTTTCTCTTTTTTTTTAATCAAAAAGTTTACGTTTGTTTTAGTTGGTTTCACTTTTATTCTTGTATTGTTTTAAAATGAATAGCTTTTTTGATTCATATGTAATTGATCATAGTTCAAATTGTGTGTTTTATTTCCCTTTGTGTGCATCTGTACACGTCTCGTACACGTCTCGTACACAACCCTCACATTGTAAGACTAATTTAATGTATTAATTATTCTTATGCTAATTAGGGTACAGTTTCCCAAGGTTAGCATCGCAGATGGCGACAGAACCTCACATGCATCTCGTCTCCTTTTACTCTCTGTCAAACTGTCTCACAAAGCCTGTAAGAACTGAGCAACAATATTTGCATACTTTTGTCCACTCTAATCCAGCATAACGCATACAACACTGGTGTAGTGTAACACCACCCCCTCCGACGACACACACACACACCCCTTTCTTTTCTTTGTGGTTTGCTAGCTTATGTCATTTTCTCAAGTCTGAATACACCATGCAGCAGTCAAAACGGAGCCAGCTTGAGAAAGTGATGTCATAATTAATGTTTATCTCTCGGCTCATTCCACACACCAGCCGGGAGGTCACAACAACAGGAAGTGTTTCCAAAAAAACCTCTCACTTCACAGAAAGATGTGAGTATATTGTATATTGTATATTATATATATTCATATATACATATAGCTAACCAGTTATAATACATAATAATTCACTTCTTTCTGTGAAATGAGAGTTTTGTAATACAATGTGTACATACTGTATGCATATATGTAAAAATAATAAATATACATATCGGTAATGTTACATTATTTTATTGACATTATAACATTATAAGTTAATCTGAATAATTATTATGAAGTGCACAATATTCAAAAGACGTTATATATGTATACACTGCATATATCTATCTATCTATCTATCTATCTATCTATCTAATGCTTTTTAACGCTCTTAGTTAATTGAGTATTCTCAAAATAAAGATGATTATAGACGCAATTACTGACTGAATTTGCATATGATCAGAAATATGTTTTACTGCGTATTTAAGGAATTATTGTTTGGTTTGTCTCGTTTTTGATGACATGTAATGAACAAATGATCTATACTATATTCAAAGGCATAAATCTAGTCAGAAACTGTGCAAAATGTATTTCTATGTATATGCACACACACACACGTATATATTTTATTAAGTTTTTTTTAATGATTAATGTGTTTTTTTTTTCACATACTGTTACAAAAGTTTTGTAGCACACGTGATACTGTGATTAATTTATTCATCGCACAAACCGATTTTTTTCACAGCACATGCGATATATGTCTCTCTGTACAGCCCTGGCTTTGGCACAATTTTTGGCACATTCTTCTAAAAGGAAAGTGCATTTGTCACAACTGTTTGCTGGAACATCATAACTCTGCTGCAAATGTAGTAACTCACCCAATACATTTAATTCATGCTTCAAAACCTATGGTCATTAAATTGGCCAGTGCCACTAGAGTAAAAAGTGTTTTTGTCACTGAGTGAGCCACACTGGTCAAAAGATTTAGACGTTTTTGGAAAATGTTCATGGAAATATTTGTTATACAACTTTTTTGTTGAGACTAACTGCTTTTAGAGCATTTATTTTTGCAGAAATGTGTTACATGTAAACTGAGAATTGAGTTGCTTGTTTATTTTTACACTCTCATTCTTACATATCTTTCTATTGCTTTTCCTCTGCAACTGTGAGTTTACATGTAACAAAAATAAATGTACTGTATACATACAAAAGTATTTATACAGTACTGCTGTGGCTGCTGATGTTTAAGCCTGTGACGTTCCTCCATGTTCAAAAATAGTGATTGTGCTGGGCAAGCTCAATATATATGCTGCCAAACTTGATTGGTTGATTGATAAGATTGGGATTCCTATTTCTTTACAATGGCAGGCCATTTGCCAGTTTTGCAGATATTACAAACATTCCATGTCAGATATGTATGGAATATACATGCATTTCTGAAAACTGGGTTATTTTGCATGTGATGGCTCGAATGAAAGAGTGTTTAAAAGTTGTGAAAAGCTTTACAATTTCACTGAGAATCTACTCATCAGTTTTGAGTAACAAACCATATGCATTCAGTTATTATGTGCCAAAATGGATGCTTAAGTCAATAAGAAATCTAATCTAATCTGATGTGAACACAAAACTAATTGTTCAATGATAAAAAAAAAACAAAAAAAACGTTTTCACTGTCCAATCAAATGCGAAAGCGTTAAAATTAGCAAGAATGTCTTTGGTATGCTGGCCTTTTGTAGTCCTTTACATTGTATCATGCAGGATTTGGTAAGACCTCTATAACCTCTATAAGCTCATGTGAACTCATTAGGGAACATTATCTGAGACCAGCGAACCTCAAAATATCTCCAGCAAAACAGCGAATCACAAACCAGAGCGCCGAGTTCCCTTTCTCTGAGCACTGTCCTTGTTTAATGGCTCGGGGTGGCGGACGCTAGTTCCTCTTTTCCCATTTCACACGCTAGCCGAATTTTATCCCCACAAGAACGACCCAATGTGCTTTCTGAGATAACAGAGATACCACCGACTGAAGCAATGGAACGAAAGAGCGTCCATTTTCTCACACAAAATAGTAGATAAATGGTTTGCAGTGCTCAGAAATTTCCCAGATTCTAAAACGAACAAAAGACCCCCATTTTCAGCACATACATACTCATTAAGCACACATATAGAGGCCATGTCATGACTTTAAGGAGAGATTTTATGCCTACCGTGTCTTACTATTATGTAAAATTAGGTGGGGGAGAGAACAGGAAGATGAAAGGGTTTGGGGAGGGGAAATTATCCTTGCGCCAAACTCGTCCGCTGTCTAATTACAGTAACATGCTTTCTTCATGGAAGAGTGTTACATGAATCTCTCTCTCTCTCTCTCTCTCTCTCTCTCTCTCTCTCTCTCTCTCTCTCCGCTGAGAGATTAGAATTGGATACTGTAAATGTGTGCAAAGGTGTGCACCTGGCACCCGGTTTCGTCCATCCAAAAGGATGAATCTATAATTCAGAAGGTCCATAAATCAGGTGGTCACACGCACATGTTGTGTTTTCATGTTTTATGGGGATAAGAGATTTGTATAATGATCAAACTGTATATCCTATCCCCCTACACTAAACCTACCCATAACAGAACATTTTCTGCATCTTTACATTTACAAAACACCATTTAATATGATGTATAAGCTAATTTCCTCATGGGGACCAAAAAATGTGCCCACGAGTACAAGGAGTTTGGATATTGCCATCTTTGTGGGAACATTTTGTCCTAATGGGGTTAACCAGGACACACACACACACACACACACACACACACACACACACACACACACACACATAGACAGGAATCACTATTAAAAAACGATGCTGTCAGTGTCACATGCTTTGGATAGTGAATATACCTATTGGCTATAGCCAAATGTATGCTATCTGGGACGTTTCCACATAATTTAAGCCTTTACAGTTTTGTTAATTGTCATCCTTCTGACATATGGACCTTTAATTTGAATATTTGTATGATTCATAGGCTAGTTAATAGGAAACATTACAAATATAAAAATATAAAGTATCTTGAATCAATAGCCACTAATGCCACTACCACTCAGAACTGTTTTGCTGCTCTCAAAAGAGTGTAAAAAGTCAAAGTAAAAAGAGTGTGTTTTTGACAGTTATGTTGGAAAACATAAGATACAGCTAATCTAAGTCTGAAGCACTGCTAACATAGACACATAAAAACGAAATGGAGACAACTCTGATAAGAAATCTTTATATTGATTTCACTGAACAGGATTTTCATAAACTGCACTTTTACAGTTTTGCTTTTGCACCACCTTTGTAGCCATCATGTTAAATAAATTGAAATTTAAAGACCAAGTCTATGTAAAACAACCGCTAGTACAGGCTATGTAGGCACAACTGTGTGTGTTAATGCACATTTATGTAACGGCCTGTAGCTATGTTATGTTACCTGTAACGGCCCTCTAGTGGTTGAATCATACAACTTCAATTTACTTGCGGAGGAACGTTGTTTTGATGAAAACTGTACGTGTGCGACATTAAAACTCCTCCACCTTCCTCATCACCGCACTATAACCGGATCTTTTTTCTTTATTTACATTACAAGACGGACATGACGAAATGACGAACAGGCGAATGGCGGAAGTAGGTAAATTCTCGGCAAATCCGCCCCGAAATCTCTACAATAATATTATAAGGCTCACAATGAATCTGGGTGAGGCAATAACACGTTTTGAAAGATGGATTTTAGTGTAATCTCTTTGTTAAGGGCATTTTGTAAGTTTTTAACAAACGCGTAGGGTCTACAAGGTGTTTTGCAGTTAATTGAGATTTAGGTTACATTTGATAATTTATTAAATATTTCCTAATACTATAGCTTTTGTTTTTTAAGTTGTTTTTAAAAGTTAAAAGAGCCTCACATGGTGTAGATACACAGTTTTACTTGGCAGTTTTTTTTTTTAATTATTAATAGGATACATTTTATTAGCTTTTGAATATTGTCTAATAGTAGGCTTTTGCTTTTGTTGTTTTTTAACAGTTAATTTTTAAATGTTAAAAAAGACTCACATGGTGTTTTGCTTTAATGAACTAATTTTAAACAGCAAAAAAAATTAAAATGGGATATATTTAGTGAAGACACTATCTGTTTTTTTTTTTTTAAATATTGGATATACATGGCCATAACTTCCTTTCTCTAATTGATTTTCTCATCATCCTCTCTTGTCGTGAACGTCCACCCCACCCCCTTCTCGAACGAGAGCCTTCCGTGAGATTTTGACGTGAAGATGTCATGACAAGCTTGGCCTTTCTCTCTTTCCTGCGGCTTGTGCGGCCCATGGCCAAAAAGGTTTTGTGGCGAAGGGACTGTGAGAGGCCTGTTCCTCTCCCCCTCCACTCGGCTTTACCCCTCTGGTTCCCATCCGCTTCCGAGGCTCTTAACAGCCCGAGCCGAGAGCTCGTAACCCCCAGCACACCCTAATGAGAGACCCGGGGACAATGCTGGCATTGTTTGGTACCTCAGCCCAAGAACAATGGATGTTTACCCAAGCAGTTGTCCGACCCAAACTCTACCGTTGATTACTGTTGGGTCTCCTGATTAACTCTGCTCCTCGCCCCAGCACAATGGACCCTTTGACTGGGCCACCGTAAGCCCCCTCCAATTTGTCCTCCCCTCCTTCACTTTTTCTCTCCATCACCACTCTTAACACAGAACTCCATCATGGGACCCGAGAGAGAGCAGTGTCTCTCATAGGGCTGAAATATCGCCGCTTAAACGCCACTCACTTCAACAGAGAGACGTTAAGAGTAGAAAAAGCGTCCCAAAACTAAAATAATTTGTGCTTGAAAACATGTGTTTGAAACACCATCTGCGCATATTTTATTTGTTGAGTGTAAAAGGTTTTCTGAGACTATAAAGTAAAAATGCTGCTTAGTAATCTAATATAAGTTTAGCAGAGTGTTTAAAAGCTGAAAATGGCTTTTCCTGTCACATTTGGATTTGCGTGTATTTGCACATCATATTACTTCTTATCATATTTTACACATATACCAACACAAGGATAAATATGCATTAGTATGCTCAATAGTCATCAATATTCTTGCTAATATGAGCAACGCAAGAGGAAGTACAATATCCATCAATTTAACAAAAGTTTGACTATGTCCTCATGCATTAAATATAGATTATAATTCACAATGTTCAGGCCCTTTCACCGCTCATGTAGTACCCTTGTAGAACTGCCATTTTCAAGAGAATTGAATGTGCATTGCTACTTAAATCATTCGAATGCATACATTTTAAATGCACGCTTTTAAAAAATGTTTTATCTTGCCTCTAATGATCACTACGGCTATATTTATTTGATCAAAAATACAGTAAAATCACTGATATTGTGGAACAAATATTACAATTTAAAATAACTTATCTATTTAACATCCATTTTAAAATGTAATGTATTCCTGTGATCAAAGCTGCATTTTCAGCATTCCTCCAGTCTTCAGAGTCACATGATCCTTCAGAAATCATTCTAATGATTATCAATGATGTTCTGATTAATAATTTTACAATTATTTCCAGGATTTTTTGGACGGACAGAAAGCTAAAAAAACAGAATTTATTATATTTTTATTTTTATATATTTTATATATATTTTTACTTTTGATAATTTTATGGTGTCATTGCCGAATACATAAAAATAAAAAAAATTACTGATCCAAAATTTTGAACAGTAGAGCATTCCTGAATACTGTGTCCCACAGCACAATTATAGCAATGGAAATAAGTTTATCAGTTAAATCTAAGCGCTGCATGTAGCTATATTGTACCAGAACATACACAAAATGGTTTCCGTTCACTTATATTGGTACATATAATTCATGCAGCCATGTTTTATCAATAATTTGGATACACATTTTCACATAACCCATTTCAGATTAAATCCCTGGTTAAAATGGGTTTAAAGTTATCCTGGTATTATAGAGCATGCACATTTAGATTCAGTTTCACACACTGGAACACAAGCCCATTTAACACAGAGGAGAAGAAAACATGATATCTGTTGGGCTTAATCTCAGTGCATCTTCTAAAACGCAGTCAATAAAGATTTTTACATTCAAGCGTTGCCCATTCAATACATTTTCTAATGCATCAATGTATCAATCTATTCAAAATGGCACTTCAATTCATGAACGTGTCAACTGAATAACAAACAACACTGAAAACACTCACTACATGAACTGTGTGAAGGCACTTTGCATCTTGAAATAGCATGCAGCTCTGCAGTGTGTGTGTTTCTGTGGTCATGCCTTCAGCACTGCGACATGCGCAAACACACACACACACGGCACTGAACGTCTGCAGTCGGCCCATCTGCCCAGCAGAGCTGCTCAGCATCCAGGCTCCGATATTCAAATGAGGCCCGCGCAGATTAATAAATCATTAAGACGGCGCTGTCTATAACGGCCCCATTCACACGCTCTCCGGACACTGTGTGTCTGCTGCGAGCCCGGCATTAGACATGCAAGAATGTTAATGTCGACACGCATTATAAGAAGCTTGTGAGGCGTCTGTCTGCACGCTGGGCCTTTGCACATCTCGACATATTGTGTCTGAGAGAGAAGCCCCTCTCGTCTGGAGTATGAAGACCCACTTTGTGTTTGTACGCAGCTTAACGCGCCAAAGGACAGACGTGCCGATAAACGTTTACAACATGTGGCCTAAATATGAAAGCATTTTGTGCTTGTTCTTTTATCACCACTAAAAGTCAAACATAAATCTGCTCTGAGAATGTTGTTATATTACATTATATTACACTAACATTCATAGAACCTTTCCATTATTAAAATGTTCTTCACACTAAGAAAGAAGCATTCCTTTGAGAACTGTTCTTCTTCAATTCAAAAATTGTTCTCGTATGCTGCTTTTGGAACCTTTATTTTTGTGTATGCATACATACATTTTCTTGTACAGCTAGTGTGTGCATTAATTTTTTTTAATAATTAGCAATGTTTTTGTATATTGTACATTTAAAAAAAACATTAGCGCACAGGAAAAGACACCTGTTTTTCTTTTTTGTTCTCTTTTCTGCTCCATTCAAAGCATTTTGTCTCCTGCTTAACCCAGCACTTTAAGTACACAGTGAGGGGGATGATTGCATCACAAAGGAAAGCACCAAGTCCATACCCCTATTTTGGCTTTGAAATTTGCATGCATTTGCATGATTTTATTATGCACATGCCTTTTGTTCCCTGGGTGGGAACCATGGAAAAAAAAAGGAGAGAGATGGAGCCCGTGCAAATCCACCTCACACACACAAAAAATACACATTTACGTTTGGACAACATGATTTTGATGAAAGCTGAGCTGTTAATATTTGCACAGCGGTGCAACAATCAACAAATTAACCGTAGAAAAAATATGAATCTATTTAATTCGGAACTGTTTTGTTGTTACGTATTGATATTTGCATGCTGTTTTATTCTATTATTAACCCTATTTCCATGCAAACACGCACACAAAACGCTTCGTGCGGACTCACCGTTTCATAATTACAACCGAAATATCACATCATTAACGTCTGCTATCACAGAGAACTTCAATAGGAGTCTAATGTAACGGTCCAATACGACCGACCTGATTTGAAGAAATAGGTCAGGGGTTTAATGTTGCCTTTGGCCTGGTTTTCTAAACCACCCTGATTCACACACACACACACACACCGTGATTGTTGAGTCTTCTGGCTCGATAAAAATTTCTTCTGACAAGTACCCAGCGAACAAAAATATATTCTAAGAACATTTAGATAACGTTCCCACAACATTTTGAAAACGTTATTTGTGACTGTTCCCTGGATGTTTAAAACTTCCAGTTTTCAAAATGTTATAAAAACGTTTTTTTATGAATGTTAAAACCATCTATCATTTACTCGCCCTCATGTTGTTCCAAACCTGTATGAATATCTTTCTTCTGCCGAACACAAAAGAAGATACTTTGAAGAATGTCAGTAACCAAACAGCCCCATTGACCATAGTATTTTTTCTCCATACTATGGAAGTCACTGTGGCCCTGGTCCTGTTTGGTAACCCATATTTTTCAAAGTATCTTCTTTTGTGTTCAGCAGAAAAAGAGAAATTCATACATGTTTGGAACAACTTGAGGTTGTGTAAATAATGACAGAATTTTCATTTTTGGGTGAACTATTCCTTTAAGGGAAAATTCTATTTTATCAATTCGCAAACATTATGGGAACGTTAATAGTAATACTTAAAAAATGTTAGACAAATGTCCAACTTAACCATTTCCACATTTCAATATTTTAAGAACATTATTAAAGACCAAATAACTATGAACAAACATTCTATAAACGTTAGTGGAAGAGCGTTACTTTGAGAGAACCTTGCCAGAATGTTCTGAGAATGTTTCCTATTAGCTGGGTAATTCTTGTATAATGCATCAAAGTCATATTTTTGCGATTAACACTGAAACATATCTTTAAAATAATATTTACAGCCAGTAGGGTTGTCTCTCAACTTTAACCACGCAATATTATTATTTTTCGCCTATCTTTCTCTTATAGCTCGTCTGTATTGGTCATTTGCATGCATATCTTTGTGTTTTTGTATTTGTGTGCACTGGGAAAACAAATCTCAAACATGCTACAAGCATGTTGTGCAAACCCGCACATGTGCATGTGTCTATGTATGGTCCGCAGAGGATGTTCACATGCCTTTTTCTGCCCTCTGGCTCTCCACTCACCTCATGTTGCATCAGCCTCACGAGGCAGCGCTGCCTCCACTTCCTCCTGCAGGCGACTCCGAGCTCCAGCTGCCTCTAACACACACAGAGAAACACAGAGATTTCACGTTACACCCACAATAAAGACACATTTTTGTGTCTACTAGTCTGTTAGCTTTACTGTATATTGGTGAGCGCAATGTCAGGGGTACAGATAATGTCTAGATTTAGCGACCTAAATGTATTCAAGATACACATTTTATTAGTCTATGCCTTCCCTGGGAATCGAACCCATAACCTTCACTCTGTTAGTGCCATGTTCTACTGTTTGAGCTACGTTTACACCATACATTCTTAAAAATAAAGTGTTATTCGCAACATTTTTGTTTCCCCAAAGAACCTTTGATCAGTTCTTAAATGAACCATTTTGTGAAATTTCTACAAAGCTCCTGATATTACGTTACACCCTGCAGCATCTTTTTTTTTTTTTATAAACATAAATTCATATGACAAATAATGATAGCATTTTAATTTACAGCCCTGTTTCCATGTATACATTTTACAGTAACTGCAATAATAGTAATAACCCTGAACCTAAACCGAACCTTAACCCTTGTAGTTAGCTTATATTAGCCAGTATTAGTTACACTTTATTTTAAGGTGTCTTTGTTACACTGTAATTATACATTTAAGTACAGAGTAATATTAAGTAACTACATGTAGGGTTAGGGTTTGGTTGCAATTATGCATCATTTAGTAACATGTAACATATGCAACAATGACACTGTAAAATAAAGTGTTACCCCAGTATTTTCTTAGGTACGTACACTGTAAGTACATGTACTGTAAAATAAAGTGCAAATATAATAAATAAAAAAAGTCAAATGTCTTCATAATAGACTTTATTTTAAGGTGTTCTTGTTACAGAGTAAATATACATTTAAGTACTGGGTAATATTAAGTAACTACATGTACTTACTATAGGGTTAGGGTTTGGTTCGGTTTAGGGTTGGTTGCATGTATGCATAATTTATAGTCATTACAATAGTAACATATGTAACAATTACACTGTAAAATAAAGTGTTACCCTGTGTTCTTCCGTTATGTGCGTTCTTTGTGCATTCATTCAGCTAATGCTGGGACGTATTGATCTTCTATCGCTCACACGTCTTCACATGATGTGAATTTGCAGAGTTCACTAAACTTGAACTTTAGACTGTGCCAAAATGCGAAACTTCTTTGCATGAGCTTGTGTTTGTGGGTCTCCGGTATTCGCATGAATGGAAGTCAGTGGCATGGAAAGTGTAGTGTGACTGTCCGGACATTTAAAAAAAATCTACATTTGCCAGATATTTCTAGCTAAAGCAACCTAAATTTATTCTTTAAGCATTCCCTGGGAATCATACCCATAACCTTCACTTTGTCTGTGCCACGTTTGAGTTACATTTACACCATACACTCTTCAAAATAAGTCGCAGTGAACATTTTCCCATTTTAATAAAATACCTTTTGTGTATTTTAAGAGTACACCAGAACATTTTTAATGACATTTTATGCATTAACTTTTAATAGACAGTATTGGATTGTAGTCGAAAAGAAAGAATAAAGGCCACTAGCAAAAAAGATGTGCTCCACAAGTGCACCTATTGTTGCATGAATATCTTAAATGTTCTTAAATGAAAATCTATAATTAACAGCATTTCTCATGGCTGCCATCTATCTATTCCTTTTCTGCTTATATTGCATGCATGCCACTGACGTGACTCCCTAAAAGTCATCAAAATTCCTCTCTTTGGTGTCTTTGTGCTATGAAATGTGGAGCATGTTTGAAATGTGTGCACAGAGAATGTATTCTCATATTTATGCACTTAAAATGCATTTAGCTTTAAATACAAAGCTAAAGAAGTCAATATTTGTTATCGCTGCCGTTTATTCATGCGACGTTGAATCAAAACACAAGATGCCAAACGTTCATCAAAAGCGAATCTCCTGAGGATCTCCATGCAGTGTGATTACCACCAATCATACGCTGGAGCTCAGGGTGCTAAACCAATGAAAATGGTGCTAATTAGAAAATTGGTATTCATGGTAACGGGCAGCTATTGTGATGTGACATATGCAAAGCGCGCGACGTGTGTGAGTGTGTGTGTGTGTGTGTGTGCCAGCAGACATTTTGGGATTGCCCTCTCAGTCTCCACTGCCAAAGCCATAAGATGGTGGCAAACAGGAGGCATCGATTCCACGGTGGACAATGACATTTGGAGATGGCCATGAACCGCTGATTAGAAGGGTTTTATGTAATATATTTTTTTCAGATTTCACTCAACATCATGTAAATCAGTGCTTCCCAAAGCAAAAGCAATTAAATTTGATTCCCTATTGAATCTCGGTTTTGTCAGATTACAGAAATATACCTTGATAGGTTTGTCCTTTTTTAAATTACAGTCCCAAAAACTAGCAACAGTTCAGTGGTCGATTGTGTTTTATTTTGTCTTGCTTTCAATGCACGCGTGCGGCTCCATCAAAGTCTCTCAGCAAATTAGCAGTCTCGTTATATTAATGAGCCGGCTCAGCATTTATGAGGTACAAAGTCATTTGCAGCTGTTGTCGGAAAATATTAGGAAGCACGATTACAGGATACCGGTATTGGAAATGTACTCCCAGTATTCATTCTACATAATCAACTTGTTTTAGCCTGATCATCTTTACAGCTTATGTTGATTAATAACTGATATGGTTCAGGATTAATATCCTTTAGTGTTGATGACAGATTATGTTCTTATTATATATTGCTCTGGGAAGATCTAGGAAATGTCAGTGTAATGATGACTAAAGCACAGCAACACAAGGTGATTCTCATTATAGTTATTGCAGCTATAGACACACTGGCACCTCCAGCTCATACGCCTCATCATCTCCATGGAAACTCCAATCAGCTCCAGAGCTCATCACACATGACAGATTTGCCAAAAGTGGGCGGGCACATCATAACTGCAGGTTGATTAGCAGATATTCTTTTGATCTTTCTCTCTCTCTCTCTCACTACTAAATAATTATTTCAGTGATTATATTACATTATTTCATTTTAATATTATTTAAGAAAAGTCATTTTATATTCTCCCCACCCCACAATTAATAATAATAATAATTACCTAAGATATGAGATAAATTTAAATAATTTAATGATTAAAGTTGTTCTGTTTTGACTAGTGTAAAAACATCCCTGAACACTTTGAAAATACATTTGTATAATTGTAATACTTTATTAATAATAATAATAATTAGTGTCAAGTTTGATCTCCTTTCTTAGCTCCAGCCTTCAGTCTGACCCCAGTGGTGACCTGTCTGACCTCTCATGCCCTCTGTCCCAAAGGAATCAAGGTTCAGAGTTCAGCATGTGCTTCATGGTCAAATTCAAGTTCATTCCGACCATCAAAACTGACTCATATGCCAAAATAATACGATACAGTAACAGATATGGCATAAACACCAAGGGATACATCTTCTAGCAGAGAGAAGGGTGACGCTGGCTCATAATTATTTTGTCTAATAAAATAAAGTTTTTAATTAAAATGATTCCCTTACTAATTGTACATGCATTAATCTGAGTGTTTTGTGCTACATTTCGTTAAGACAAATAAAAAGTAATTTCTTAAATAAAATCCAAATAAATGTGATGGTTTGCACATGAAATTATGTAAAAGCTACTTTAACTGTAAATATGAGAGTATTTTACTTAAAAAAAATTTTTTAAAGTATGCTTATGTAAATCTTTGTTCAACTGGCAACTTTTGTCTTACAATTTTAAAGACAAAATTAATATTTAATTTGAGGTACTATGTGTAAAATGTTAGTAATTTTAAATTTAAATGTAATAAAATGTTTATATATATATATATATATATATATACAAACACACATTTTTATTACATTTTAGATCAAAATTACTAACATTTTTACAGTGTACATATGCCTATAAAGATAATAAATTATATTAAAGATATTGAATTAATATAATTTAATATAAAAATGCAGGGTTTGTGTAGTTAACCACCATCAAGCCTGCTGCTGTGTGTGTGTGTGTGTGTGTGTGTGTGTGTGTGTGTGTGTGTGTGTGTGTGTGTGTGTGTGTGTGTGTGTGTGTGTGTGTGTGTGTGTGTGTGTGTGTGTGTGTGTGTGTGTGTGTGTGTGCGCTCTCTAAATCAGTTGTCAGCTCTCGGGCCTCTATGTTGGCCTAGTAGTGGATAGACAGCCACACACTCGTACTCGTAAACTAAGTACAGCATCCCGTTACACATTCCCGTCACACACAGGCTCTCCAGCATCCTCCATTCACCCCAGCTCCGCTGTTCCACCCTCCACAGTGATGCAGATGAGCAGGGTGCACTTGGACCCCTCTCTCTCAGGGCTGTCTGTCATATTCTGCCCCAGACAAGACATTGCCCACTTGCTCTCGAGCGTGGGAATAGGGGTTCACGGGCGTTCACATCATCTCCCCCACGTGCGCTCGACCGCATCAATTAAGGATGAGTTTCTATGCCAATCCATCCCCATTCCTTCCTCCATCCCATTATGTCCCAATTATTTCATTTGAGGAGCTTGAATAAGTCCAGAGTCAACGATACTGGGACGCACGTGGGTTCCATTGAGCTGACAACCACAACAAACTTACGCCTTTGTCTTGCCTGTCTCCTATGAGCATTGCATTCATCCTTCTATTCAAAAGCTTTATGAATATTCCTATGTATGATGTGCATGATAAACAAATCACCCTGAAGCCTTTGCACGTGCAATAACAAATCTAACGCCTATATTTCTTCATTGCACACATATTTAACGCTCCACGTTGAGATGCTGATAGAAGCGGTCCTTACTTTCGGTTATCTAGCTTTATGACGACCAGCACACTCATACAGCTAGATAACCAAAGATAACAACACGCCTCCAACATATGATGTGTCGCACCACAAGTGCAAAAAGCCCATTTGTCCCAATTACTCCAAGTCACCAGATACGAGTAATTAATGCAAAAAAAAATCCCGAGAAAGTTCCTCGCAGCCTGCCTGTTGTCCTTCCAAATGAGGTCGATGCGATCCAACTTGGCTCCCGCGCGTAATTGTAGAACTTCTTATTTCTTGACTCGAACGATGAAGATGAATCTACAAGGCGCGAGCCTGCCATACGTCCATCCATAGCAGCGAGGATGCTTTTATTCCAAGCGGAGCTCGGGCTTGGCTGGATTTACAGTGCGGTACGCATGAAATCCTGCGTATCCATGCAAGAGAATAAACGGGCACGCAGCAAAAAACGCAAGGCATAAAGGCAACATCGGGCACAGAGCGAGAGCTGTAGAGTAAACACATGCGTACTTGGGTTTGAGCTTCAAATATCACTCTCGTAACATGCGTAAAATGCGCGCAGGTTTGATCCGGAGGCATTTTCGCTCCTCTTGCTCTGGGTAACATCATGACGTCCTTATGGCACACGGATGACGTGCTCACGGATGACAGGACTGACGCACTCCTCTCTAGTGCCCAAAATGCGCACAAACCTCGTGAGGTCAGAGGTCTCGAGGTCACGGCGAATTTAAATGTCCATTTGGAGACGCACGCGGCGACGGGCACCGGTTTGCACCATTTCTGCATGTGCAATTTTGAATATAGATCAGAGTCCAAAATATACCAATAAATGCTCCTAGGTAATTCGTATGCTTTACGAACATTTGCTATATTTCCAGGACACTCTAATATATTATTTTATTGGTAGATAATATTTGATATGATATTTGTATGCATAAAAGTAAAAATGCCGCTGGAAATCACCCACTGAGGGCAGTTATAGCCCTTTAATTTCTGGTACTGTTCTAGAATCGCATATTTTCTTCGTTTTGCAAGATGTCTCGTCTGCCAGTGGTTTAGTTTTAGTTGCAAAAGTGAAACTCCTATAATCAGAAACCGCTTGTGCGGCATCTTTTTAAAGGCATGCACTGTAATTAAGAATCATAATTATTCATAATGAATAGAATACGCGTCCCTTACATTTCAGAAACACTTTATTGATCTGTTGCAATGTAACAGGCCTGTAAATAATATCAACATGACACAAATATTGTAATGAACGTGAGGATTTTCGCTTTTCAATTTGTCTTATTCGTTTCTGCAGCAGCAGGAGACTAAAATGATCCCAGTTAGTAAATATGATATAGGTTAACAAAACAAATAACCCTGAAATATTATCACTGGAAGGATGCACAATTATCTCACCACTAATTAAAGTGACATATGCATGTAAATATTTCGAAATACATTTATTTTGTCATTTTAATCCGAACACAAACGACACACACACACACACGTAACTTTGTTGCTTTTTTTCCTGATAACCCAATAGAAACACAAACGCATGTGTTAAGATTTCCTCAAACATCTAAATGAGAGAAAGTAAATAAAAGCATTTATTTTCTCTCAGTATACAAAGGTTTGCCTTGATTTTAAAAGCTATTCTTAAAACAAATGAAATATTCATGAAATATCATTTGAATGCAGAATGCCATTTGCTCTGATCTTAATTGAACCGCACTGAAGCAATTACGAGTGTCCGGCGTGACGTCACACTGAGAGCACAATTAACACTTATTTGTGTGTTCATTTGTTGAACAGCCAGGTCAAAAACACTTTCGATGTTTGTTTTAGTAATATATATTGTTTGAAGCAAATAATTGCCAGACAATACTTCATTATGTTAGAAAAAAAAAGAACGTGTTGAAATATTTAATTTATCAACAATTTGTCCCTTTTCTGACAAGGACAACTGAAGAAGAAAAAAAAAACACATTTTAAATATATAGGCTAATACTTTTTTATTTTATGAATAATGTCATAATTCTACTATAAAGCTACAGATTTCACGTGGCCTGTTTTAAAGCATGAAGTACTTACATTCCCCTTGGACTCCACATGGCACCAAAAAAAAAAAAACGGATGTGAAATGCGGATAAACGAACATCCTCGATTGGAAATCACATCTTCGAAATCCTTTCACGACCCGTTTGCTTAAAAATGCACGAGGCACCATCGTTTGAACCGATCTTATTCCATCCCCAGGATGAGAAGGTGTGAGGGAAGAGCTGAACTTCATCACATGGCTGCCTGCGCGAGAGCGAATGGAAAGTGCAGCGCGAGCCCTGCAAGTTTGGGTGGGCTTGAGAAAGGAGGGGGCAATGGGCAATTTATGATCCACCCCTTCTACCTCTGCATTATACGTACGATGAAATTAATATTTTATTCAATTGCACAAACTTGCTCAGATGTCGCTATATGTTGTGTGTGTGTGTGTGTGTGTGTGTGTGTGTGTGTGTGTGTGTGTGTGTGTGTGTGTGTGTGTGTGTGTTTGCTTGAGGCACAGCATATCTAAGTGACGTGACCAGGTGTGACTTACCTGAATCCTCATGTCTTCATCCCTAAGTGTTTTCTTTCATGCATACCCATGGGTATGTTCTACGATTTGGATAAGTGCAATTTTATCCTAAATATTATATAGTTTTAATTCTTCTATATTTGTATTATTCTGATTACACTGATTTGATGTGGGACTGGAGGGGGTCACGTTCAATGACGTCGTGTTGTCTGTTACGTGCAGCCATATTTAGATACACCGTGGAAATTAGTGATGCTCAATATGCAAATCAAGGCATAATGACTACACCAGAGACGAAACAACGTCTCGTGCAAAAAAAAAAAAAAACTGTAATCTTCTGTAGGAGGGATCTTGATCTGCGAGTTTATTCTGAAGCAAGCAGGTATTCTGGATGTCGAAATGAGCTTGTGAGAAATGAACGCCTGTAATAATGTGTCTTTGTGTTTGTCACCAGGCAGATCAGCGTCTGTTTGCTCTACAGCAGCTCATCTGCATTCTCTGAGAAACACTTCAAAGTTTTTTTTCTTTCTTCAGCAGGTGAGTATTTTGAATTGTCTTCAATTGTTTATTAGACTACAATATTAAACGTTCAGCCTGCATCTCAATGCATAGTTATCCCTCCTAAATAGCCTTATATTCAGTACTATTTAGGGTGCGCACATGCAGGGCAAGATTCTTTTTCGTGTAGATTATTTTTCATAGAAATTAAACAGCATTTTGTCTGGATTGCGTTTAGTTTTTTAGAGAACTGTGGAGTTTTGTGCATATCAGATGCTGGTTGTTTGTAGATTTATGAATTACGACTAAAGGGAATCAAATGGTTTAAACGCACTAGGCAACTAACTAACAAAACAATACAATAATCCCAAATTTGCATTTCACTTTAAAAGCTATTGCGCCGAACGGAGATGAATCCAGCAGCTCCAGGCGTCAGATGAGTGTGTGTGTGTGTGTGTGTGTGTGTGTGTGTGTGTTTGATTTCAGTCAGATGTCTTGAGTTCACGCTGATTGTTAGATGTTCAGTTCTCGCGCGCATGTCTCAGTTTGTTCACGGGAGACGAGAGAAAAGCGCAAATATCTTGTAGGCATTTATTTTTTATTTTTTACAATAAACAAACGAAGCAAAATGGCCATCACATCTTGTTTTTTGTGTCAAAGCAAATATTGTTTTTAAGAATGCATTTAGAATAAAATAAATAAAATACATAGGCTACGGTTGTATAATGTGTAATGCATAGCCTATCTATCTAAAATAGATATGACCATTTAGGTTGACTCTTTTTTATTTTTTTATTTTAGCACGTTCATTGACATAAAAGGGAAGGAAATATAGCAGAACAACGACACACACTCTCTCTCTCTCTCTCTCTCTCTCTCTCTCTCTCTCTCTCTCTCTCTCACTCACTCACTCACTCACACACACACACACACACACACACACACACTCCACTCACAGACGTAGCCTACACACACTCTCACTATGGTTTTGTTTAGATTAAATCCAGCAATTACAGAGAGCATGTCTTTTTTTAAAACGCAGCCTGTGATATATATCTACTATTATTTCCAGAGATAAAGATCTTATAAACTCGAAGGAATCTCGGTGATTTTAATGCAGGCATTTTGGATGTGAAATCTCAGCGTGCTTATTTGCCTTTATTTATTTAAAATGTAATTTTTTAAATGTATTTATTACTAGTTGTTGTATTTTTCAATAGGTTATATTATCCCAGACTTGAGCTGTTATATCTCGACAGTTGTCCATTCTGACAGGAAGCCGTGTGTTATTGCGCTACAGCGACACCTGGCGGCAGCGGCAGTCCAGCAGCTGCTCTTCCAGCAGGGTATTAATCATCATGAATCTGAGAGATTTATTCGATCTATATGATCGTTACTATACAATGATGCAGTTCTTTCATTTAGCACAGAGTTCAGACAGGTAAACGCTTCATTTTCACGATTAAATTAAAAAGTAGCTAAATATAGTTTCATCACAATAAACTATGAAGAGTTGATATCTATCTATCTATCTATCTATCTATCTATCTATCTATCTATCTATCTATCTATCTATCTATCTATCTATCTATCTATCTATATCTGTCTGTCTGTCTGTCTGTCTGTCTGTCTGTCTGTCTGTCTATCTATCTATCTGTATGTCTATCTATCGCTTTTAATTTAATTTTATACTGCACTTTATATGTATCTGATTATTTTCAAAATAAAGATGATTATTGAAGCAAATACTGACTAAAATTGCGCGTGATCAGATATATTTGTTGCTGCCTATTTAAGGAATTATTGTTTGGTTTGTCGTTTTTGATGACGTGTGTAATAAACTGATGTATAGCTATATTTAGCTATGTTTTCGCTTATGTTTTCGCTTAATTAATAATGATATTGTCGATAGGTCTTCAATATTTCAGCTCACACGTAAAGTGTGATAACTCATTTCGTCGACATTAATTTCACGGAAGATTTGTCTGGGTGTATTCTGCTCTTATGAACTGAGATGTCGATGTGTTTCTAAACGCGACTGAAATTTGTAACAGGAAAAGAGCAGGATTCAACATTAATTATTATTCAAACAAACGCGATATTTTACTGCTTCCAATGCAAATACAAACATACCTTCATGTGACGACTGTGTGTTTAGAACCAACATTCTTAAAATAATTCTAATAGATTTATGCAGACATTCTGCCCGGCTCTTATGTATTAGCTAGTGATGATGATGAATTGCTTATCACGACACATTAAATCATTAAAGGTGTTGGATGTCATTTCCAGCCTTACAACAATAAAGATGAATATCAGTCCAGTCTAGTAAATGTGAGTGTACTGGACAGCCAATGACCTTGCAAAATGATTTTAGTAGTTTAGTAGTTGATATTTACAGCATATTTTGCAGGATCAGACAATCCCTAAAAGACAAACAAGGAGAATCGCATGCAGTTTACCAGAACATACACTCATTTCAACCACCATGAGCATGTATTTTCCTAAATGTTTTCGGTAAATATTTCATAAGCATTTTACTGTAGACTTATGTTTTAAATATGAAGTTGAAGATCTCAGTTTAGGCTGTGAAATGAGAATGAACTCTATCTGAATGTGTCATGATGGTTTAAATCATGATTTATGCTATCTATCTACACTGTAAAAAATTATATGATCAATAATTTATGACCATGTGTTTTTACATTGCTTTAACTCAAAATAAGAAGCAATTTTCAATGTTTTTGTAAGATTCAACTCAGTGTAATGTAATTTAAGTTGAAATGTCTTAAACATCCAAGTTGATTGTACTAAAAAAATGGAGGCAGTAACATTTTTGTATTATGTGACAGAAATGTGCCTGTAAAATGTGGTACGGCAGTGTTTTAAAGGGTATTTTTAATCATTTTAAATATACTACTAAGCAAAGATGCAAATTCTGGATGGTATCTTTCACCAAAGCAACATAACGTGTAAAAACATCTGTCTCTGAAGAAACACGGGACAAATGGTCTGTTCATACTGATCAAAAGCCAGCAATCCGTATGCAATAACCCGGTGAATTAAAGAAACAAACAAGCTGAAGAAAGTGAAATTGTTTATATGGCTTTATTTTTGGAGCTCACACAGCTTTACCTCTCTGTTCAACATCGGCAAAGCTTGAAATCACATTCTGACTCATGTGGTCAACAGGTAGCAACAAATGCTCTGCATTTTTATGAAAATATAAGCAAAATGTATTGTACATCTCTTCCACCGGGGACAGGCAATACATGGCCCAGAGAACTTTAACGTTGTTAACACGGCTCTGAAATATCAACAACATTTACAAGAGAATGTGTGTATTTGGAACACTTCCCGATTCCGTTCCGAATTGTAAACTGCGTCCATTCCTCAGCCCCGGGCCCGTGTAGTCTTAAAATGGTGCGTGATGGCTTTCTCTCTCACTCCGCTAATTGCAAATAAACCTGCAAATCCTGGCAGGCTCGTTTCCCCAAAAGCCTCATCGTTCTCTATTTACATAAATACGTTGAACCTGCAACACAACAACGTCTGTGATAACATACATTTGCAAGTTAGTGCGCATTGACGTGAGCGTAAAGGCCCCGGTCTGTACGGGAATATTACTTGTACAAGCCCTGAGACACGTCAATGCCTCCTTTAATAGTTTAATTATGCATAATATATTACTGAAACTAAAAAGTAGCTTTACCAAACAAGAGTACCAGACTTCTCTTTTGAATCCTGTATGCTTGTATACATACATACACACGTATGTAAAATTGCATGTATATTTTTTTTGTCGTTTTCCCCACACGTGGCACAAGCGATGCATGTCCCTTGCCCCCAACCCCAAATCACAAACACGCCCACCCTCCCCTGTTTATCTTATATATATATCAATTTTAATACTTGATGTAGCACTCACACTCCGCAGAAACAAATATAATAATACTAAAGTGAAATCTCCACATAGAAAAGCCAGCGTGGGCTTTGCGATCACGAGGCCCAGCCCTCGGACAGACGCATGCGCTTGACGGACGGGCTGTGCCGCTCGTCCTGAGAGGGTCTCAGCAGTCCCATGGGCGAGTGGAAGTCGGCCCGGTGCTCCTCGCGGTCGCTGCCCTCGTACGAGCTGCCGCAGCTGCTAAGGCTGTCGACCGGGGAGCGGCCCGCGTCCTGCCGCAGCTGACCCTGCTGGGGCTGGGGCGGAGGAGGGGGCAGAGGCTGAGCGTAGCCCCCCGGGGTGCCTCCCGCCCGGTCTCGGGGAGGAGAGACGGGTTCCGACTTGATGTGCAGGCTCTGATTGGACGGCAGCGAGAGGGTGGAGCTCTGACATAACTGTGTGCTGGTGCAGTTCCTGTGGGAAGAGAGGAAAGACAGTTATAGGCAAGGGAAAACATGACAGCTCACTGACACCAGTAACAGTGCTGGTAAATAGATGTGGTCACAACACAGGCTGTGACTGTAAGAGAATATCAACGGCTAAAATGATGAATTTCACAATTTTTTAAAGATTAATCACTTTTCTTAGACCCATGTTAAATGCACCTCCCGTGCTTTTAAAATTGTAAAGTCTGAGACCACTAGTTACATTTTTTATGACAAATATTATACAGCACAATAATTTAAGTAAAATTGGTACATACATTTGAAAATTTATTTATATTATTATATTATAGTTTTAACTGAAAATTTGGCATTTTGTTGAATATACAGGTCCTTCTCAAAAAATTAGCATATTGTGATAAAAGTTCACTATTTTCAATAATGTAATGATCAAATTTAAACTTTCATATATTTTAGATTCATTCCACACCAACTGAAATATTTCAGGTCTTTTATTGTTTTAATACTGATGATTTTGGCATACAGCTCATGAAAACCCAAAAATCTAAAAAAATTAGCATATCATGAAAAGGTTCTCTAAACGAGCTATTAACCTAATCATCTGAATCAACTAATTAACTCTAAACACCTGCAAAAGATTCCTGAGGCTTTTAAAAACTCCCAGCCTGGTTCATTACTCAAAACCGCAATCATGGGTAAGAATGCCGACCTGACTGCTGTCCAGAAGGCCATCATTGACACCCTCAAGCGAGAGGGTAGGACACAGAAAGACATTTCTGACAGGCTGTTCCCAGAGTGCTGTATCAAGGCACCTCAGTGGGAAGTCTGTGAAGGAAAAAGTGTGGCAAAAACGCTGCAGAAGAGGTGACCGGACCCTGAGGAAGATTGTGGAGAAGGACCGATTCCAGACCTTGGGGACCTGCGGAAGCAGTGGACTGAGTCTGGAGTAAATATCCAGAGCCACCGTGCACAGACGTGTGCAGGAAATGGGCTAAAGGTGCCGCATTCCCCAGGTCTAATGATAGTCTATTTTTATTTATATATTGTGGCAAGCAGGCAAAAGGAGGAGCGAAGGCAGCGGAAGTCGAGAGGACCAGGCCTGGATTTTATGTTATGTTTTGTTTACGTTTGTTGACTGTCGGTCCAGAAGGCAGTCGTCCGCGAGAGGGTAAGACACGCATTTCTATTATGTGTGTGTGTCTGTGCGGGCAGTCGTCCGTGAGGGGCTGCCGCGGTTTACTTTTGTTTTGTTTATTTATTTTGATTAAAGTCTGTTTTGAACGTTCGCCGGTTCCCGCCTCCTTCCTTCCACCAACGAACCTCGTTACATATATATATATATAAAATGATAAAATATATAATACATAAAAGTATTATAGTATAAACAACGTTATTATACTATATTAGATTCGATTCGATTATACTATATTATTATTTTCACTTTTGTCATTTAAAATGTTGAATTTTAATTTAAAAAATAATCACAAACGTTTGGATCCCACTGTATTTCATTATGATATGACACACTGCACATGCCCAGAGTGATTTGTCTGTAGTTCTAGTGAGTATTACAGCAGATCTTCAGTGTGTTTTGGGTGCTCAGGTCAGGGTGAAGATGCTCACCCTAGATGTCCTAGACCAGAATGCTGCATGTTTTGCGGCCAGCCGGTCATCGAACCCAGATGAAGAGAAGCCGAGCTGTTAAAACCGGACAGAGAGGACAGGTCTCCACTGCTGAGAGAATATTCTAGAAGGGGAGAGAAAGATCTCTATTCAACGCACTGCATATAGACTGTATTAAACCTCCTGGATTACTGCAACAGGAAGAAACTGAAGAACATTGAGTCAATGACGCCACCTGGTGGTGCAAATGAGACTCTTCAGATTCACTCAGTAAACCATTCATGTGCTAACGTTAATACTGTAACTGTATTATGAAATAAAGATGTTTGACAGTAATTAAACAACATTGAATAAAAACATAAATAATAATAAAATCTATTAAAATATACAAAATAATTTAAATATACACTATCATTCAAAACGTTGGGGTCAGAAAGATTTTTTTTTAAATTCACTTTATTTAGCAAGAATGAATTACATTGATCAAAAGAGGCATTTGTAATGTTACAAAAGATTTCTATTTCAAAAAAATGCTAACAAAAGTTAATAAAATTGTCATATTTCACAATATTACTGTATCAAAGATCAAGTAAATGCAGATATGGTGAGCATTAAATTACACTTAGAAAGATTACTTCTTTCAAAAACATCCAAAAATCTTACTGACCTCAAACAATTGTAGTCTATGATATAAATAATAGTATAAATTATATAATACATAAAAGTACTGATACAATACAATACATTTTAAAATAAATAATTTATATATATAATTTAACTAGTGCTGTTAAATCGATAAAATAAATGTGTAAATATAGGTGTGTAAATTATAAATGATTTCCATAAAAAGCTCAATTGAATATATATATATATAATCACATTGTTTTCAGCACTCACCTGTACCGTATGAGGTAGAGAGGGCTGATGGGTAGCCGCCCATCCCCTGGCCTGGCAGAGTGGGCGTGGCTACAGACACCACTGGTGTGCTCAGGGACTGTGCAGACTGAGAGTTGTTTATTCTCTGGTTCTGTGGGAAAGAAATATGATATTTAACAACAGTAACAGAATTAAATTGAAACAAACAGTAAATGTGCAGGTGGTGACTGCTTAATAGATCACCTGACCAATAACGGGTGATTACACTCCACCCTGCAATCATCTAACATCCAGCCATCACTGCTGGAGTTTCACTGTTGCTATGGGAACCACTAAAGCAGTCCCCTTGGCAACAGAGGAATGAGACTGTTTTGTGGCAGTGTGCATTTGACACAAAACTTTTTGTTCTTATTCATTTTTTTGTTGTTTGTCTGTTTCTGTACTGATTCACCGCAAGCGTGCAATGATGTTACTTACCAGCAACATGTCAACATCCTCCGACTGGTGAGCAGTTAAAAGAATACAGTTCTAATTAGTTCTAGTAAAACTGAAGACATTCTTTATGGCATAGATTTCATGGTCTGAACTGGTTTTAAATCTTAACCTAATTGCAAGTGAACTTGACGGCCAGCGATCATATTTTGATGTGTGGCAATGGACTTACGATGGAGGGCATGGTGTTCTTTGAGCCGGGGGGGATCAGGACGCGCAGGTCGGGCTTGCGGTTGTTCATGCTCATGCTCATGGATGGAGGAGACTTGCCCTGCATGTTCTTACTCATGCTCCCCGGAGAGACCAGCAGACCAGGGGAGTTGCGGTGGTTTCCATACCCGTTTCCTATGGGACAGTCAAAGAGGAGAAGTCAGTCTAACACTAGTGACCATACAGCACACTTTCACAAATACAATATAGAAGTATTATCAAAACACTGATGGAGATGTATTGGATTTTTCTTTTTTTCATCAAGTATATCAAGTGATAATAAAAAAAGAAAAATTACATAATAAAGCTTTAAATGTCAAGAAATTATGACTGCATAATTGATCATTTAAATGGTCAGTTCACCCAAAAATGAAATTTCTGTCATAAATTACTCGCCTTCATGTCGTTCGACACCCGTAAGACCACCTTTCATGTTCGGAACACAAATGAAGATATTTTTGTTGAAATCCGATGGCTCAGAAAGGCCTCCATTGACAGTAAAGACATTTCCTCTCTCAAGACCCATAAAAGCTACTAAAGATGTCGTTACGAAGTCCATCTCACTGCAGTGGTTCAACAATCATTTTATGAAGCGACGAGAATAGTTTTTGTGCTCTAAAAAACTAAATAACGACTTATATAGAGATGGCTGATTTCAAAACACGGCTTCCTGAAGCTTCGGAGCTTTATAAATCAGCGTATCGATTCATGATTCAAACCGCCAAACTGCTGAAGTCATGTGACTTTGGCGATCTGAACCGCTGAATCGACTCACTGATTCATAACGCTCCGAAGCTTCAGGAAGCCGTGTTTTGAAATCAGCCATCTCTATATAAGTCGTTATTTAGTTTTTTAGAGCACAAAAACTATTCTCGTCGCTTCATAAAATGATTGTTGAACCACTGTAGTGAGATGGACTTCGTAACGACGTCTTTAGTAGCTTTTATGGGTCTTGAGAGAGGAAATGACATCACTGCCAATGGAGGCCTTTCTGAGCCATCGGATTTCAACAAAAATATCTTCATTTGTGTTGCAAAGATGAATGGAGGTCTTACGGGTATCGAACGACATGAGGGGGAGTAATTAATGACAGAAATTTCATTTTTGGGTGAACTAACCCTTTAACCACATAAATGTAAATTTCAAAGCATATTTGATCGAGATAACTTAATTTATAATACATTTATTTTATAATAATAATTATAGTAATAACAGTTAAAACACTTTTTGCATTGTTTACACAGTTTCTGGATTATTTGTTATGAATAATAATAATAATCTTTTACAATAATAATTATAAAATATACATTTTTATAAAAGTATTTTTGAAGAATCCATTTCTGTGATGTTTATGGAAGCTTGTTTTCTCAGAATTGCAATTGCGAGTTTCAATCTCACGATTAGAAAACAAGTCAGAATTTTCGAGTTTATATCTGGCAAAAAAAAAATCACACTTATCTTTTACATTTTTTATCCCGTGGCAGAAACAAGCTTCCATAAATGTTATATCTTTAAATCTAATAAAATATATCTTTAAAAATAATCCTGATTATGCTATTGTTTCTTTTATATAGATATTTGTTTATGGGCATATGAGTCTGAGCAAGCATATGTATAATATAACCTCAGTGTCTGATTCAAAGCGGGCAGATCGCTGGATCTAACGATTCGTGGCTGAGGAAAATAACCCTCATTTTAACCCTTCCAGTCACATTTAGCGCTGCAAACATCAACGACAGCTTTAACGCTTTGCGTCGGGCGGTTTTCTGCCTCCACGTCGTGCATTAAAATCATTTAATGCACAGCTAGCTGTGGATTATCCTTTTCATATCCAATTTACTTTTCACTATTTGGAAAAAAAAAGATTTAAAAATAGTCAGAAAGAACTTAAGAACTACTACTTGTTTGAAGAGGTCAGAAAAAATGTGGCAGTTGAACCTTAAAATGTCTTGAATCTGACAGCTGTCACAGTTTTTGATAAATCTGTCTAAAATAAAAAAAGTCTTTTCATAGATATTTTATGTTTCCACATGCGCTCTGAGAAGTCAGCTACAATATTAGTTCTGTGGTCTTTTTAAAGACGCTGTCACTAAATTGTTGCCATCTGTCACAATAACACCGCAGAGCTATGGAAAAAACCATTGGTGCGGGTGTGTGTGTGTGTGGGGGGGGGGCATTGAATATATGGAAGAAAGAATGGCAAATGCTGTCAAACATAGAGCACTAGCCATCTTTACAAAAGTTTACTTTAAGCCATTTTCTCAGATGGTTTGCTGTTTTCTCCTTAAAAAGTCACCTTAAAAAGACAATTTAGACTTTCAGTCATCATGTTGTTCTTCTGTCATACATGTTCTCAACATTTGCATGTCATTATGGTTTGTTTGAGTCTTCTGCACCCAAGCAGTGATGGTGTTGACAGCCAGTGAGTTTAAACCCGCTATCCTGTGACAGTGTGCAAAGTCCATTTTCTCTGAGCTTCGCTAACACTCTTTAATGCATGCATTGGCTCAAATGCTAGCGGCTTATAATCTTCTTCATGAATGAGTTGCGTTCACAGACTTCGAAACTCCAAACGGTACATAATTTAGCCATTTTTAGACCTTTTGTGGTGGAATCACAGCCTCAAATCTTGACATATGAATATATCACATTATGCTTCCTAACGGAGGTGTTGACGGCTTCATCATATTAGAATTCACCATAGGATGTTTTTTATGAAACGGTTCTTTAAATATACTATTTAAGACGCTTGGCCGCAACATCCTACAGCAGTGCGGTGCGCTGGGAAAATATCCGGGGAGGAACTAGCCAAGCACAAGGAAGCTTTGAATCAAACCAAGTGGCTCCGTCTGTCTATTGAGACAGCAAACATACACGTATGGTAAATATACTGTACATCACTCTTACCAGCACTGGTGCCCACTCCGCCGCTGAGGTCTGGACCCATAAGGCCACCTGAGGATAGGACAGAGAAGACATTAAACAAGACTGACACTCCAAACATATACGCCACGCCTGACTGCCGCCTCCTTCCTGCGGCCAGACGGGCCGTTCGACATTCGAGCGTTCACTAAGACGCATGCATGAAAGCCAGCATGAAAAAAAACCCCGTCTGTAAGTCTATCCGAACCCACAAACCCCTGTTCGGCCCTATGGAGAAGATGTCACCGTCCAAGAAAAACCTTTGAAAAGTCTGCGCGGTTTCAGACGTCGTGGTCCGTGCCAAGACTCATATTTAGTTTTGCTCCTGTAATACGAAGCAAATTGTTCCAGGAGGGCCAAGGATAATGACAGGACAGACGCTGCGGTCAGAAGGACTCTGACCGGAGCACAAAATAGATCTTTTAGACAATAATAACAAGCCCACAGAAGGATTACACTTCCCACACGTATGCCACCACAGACTGTCTTTTTCTACCGCTTTGTTCATTTTTCTTCCCATTGCTTCCTCCGTTTCTTTCTATATACATTCTAAACGCACAGTTCTGGATGTTTCTTTTGGCCCTGTAGACCTTTAGAAATGAAACTCCCTTAAGACTTTTCACACTGTCACACTCCTTTTTTATCTAAAGCATATTATAGTTATACTCCTTTTCCATTGCAGCATTAAATTAATGTAAATATATCAGTAATAAATATATGACTTTTTTTGCTAATGGATATATATATATATATATATATATATATATATATATATATATGTGTGTGTGTGTGTGTATACATTAGCACAAAAATAAATATATATTTATATGCATACACGAATGGTTTTTCTTGTTATATTTCTATTTAATATTTATTTATTTATTTGTTGGCTATATTTGTTGGTTATATACACACACACATGCATATTATATATATAAGATATATATATATATATATAAGAAATATATATATATATTATATAAGAAATATATATATATATATATTATATATATATATATATATTTGTAGAAAATTATATTACAATTATATATTATATTTGTAGAAAAATCACTATAAATCCTTTTTAAATAATGCATTTTATTTACATTTTTTTAGGATATTATAGTTACATATGTTTAAAATAATTTTAATAATTAAATCATATTTTTAATTACATTTTAATAGTTTTGTAGTTCACTTATTTTTAAGTCAAAAATAGAATAAATTTAAAACTACATAAATGTACAAATATATACATATATATTAGTGCTGTCAAATCGATTAATCATGATTAATTTCATCTTAATCGCATGCATATATATGTGTGTGTGTGTGTGTGTGTGCCTGTGTGTGTGTGTTACCATGCCTCCATCTTTTACATGAAGAAAACCCACACTGTCAATCTGAAAATGTGAAAATCCATCAAAAAAATGTATTTATTCAATTAAAATATAATAAAAATGTTGGTTATATTTAATATTAATATTTCTTTATTGGTTATGTTTATTTATATTTGTAACTTATATTAGTGCTGTCAAATCAATTAATCGCAAATAATCGGATCTAACATAAAAGTTTGTAAATATATACACGCACGTGCATGCGATTAATATATAGATACGATTAATCGATTTGACAGCACTAATATGTACAAATATAAATAAACATTACAAACAAATAAAAAAATGAAATATATATATATATAAAAGCTAAAAATAAAAGTCATTGATTCAATAAATATTTTTTGATGGATTTTCAGATTGACAGTCTGGGTCTGGTAAAACAAAAAAAAATATTTTATGTAAAAGATGGCGACATGGTAACATTCATAGAACAAAAATAAAGTCTAAAATCCGTATGTTTTTATAATAATCAATCCCTGCGACAGTTGAAGAAACACCAATACACATGTGCTCAGAGTACGGATAATGTGTTTTGATAAATCCTAAACTGACCAAACTTCCTCTCGATGAAACCAAGACCACAAACGCAGACGTTTCAAAAGGCAGAACGGGAGTTAAAAGGAAAATATGGTCATCTTTATTTGCCCGTTGAAAACCGGGAGTTCCTTTACAAAGCAGCCAAAGCTCCAATCGAGACAGAAACTTTTTTTCCGGCTCTGGGACAACCTCAGGAGTTCTGCTGAGTACACAGTGTTTATATTATAGGCCCGGCCCGGCACAGCTGAGTATGGCTGAAAGAAATATTTGAGCGTATGTAATGATCTGTATGCGGTGTTTGAATACATGCGAGGTGTGTTTTCACAGCCTCAGTGGAGCTGTTGGTGGTCCTCAGCAGAGCTGCTCTCTAATGATGTTAGTAAAGTGTGTAAATGGACATTATTAGAAACTGTACTCCGGTCCGGAGTCCCCGACAAAGTGGAGAGCCCGGTGTGGGTTCAGTACCTGTGTTGCCTGCACTCGGGGGCCGGTGGGTCACTCCAGGGGACATGCTGTTCCTCTGGAGGGAGGGGTGGGCCAGCGGCAGCAGGTTGGGGTTGCCCAGGGACGCTCCTGGGTGGCTGTAGATCAGGCTGTTGTGGTTGCTCACAGGGATTGACACGGGCATGTCGTAATTAGACTGGGGGATGGCCTATGAACCAAAACGCATGGAAATCATTCAATCTTGCAAAAATTGTTACATTCACAAAGATGAGAAATTGTGCCTTGCCAAAGGAAATTATCAGCCAGGTTGATTAATCAGATAAAATTTTGAGATTCCAAATCGGTCGAAAACCAGTTCTGAAATCGGAAACGTTTACAGCACTTACACACAGTCTCTGCCTGCTGATCATCAGGTCAATGTCCTCGTTGATTTTGCGATATTTGTCCTCAGATTCTGGACTGTGGCCTGAATCTTCGGCATCAATATCAGGACTGTCACAGCCGTTTAGACCCTTCTTCCTCAGAGTCTGAAACAAATACACAAAAACATCCAAATGATACTTAACATGTGAAGATATATACTATATTTAGTTTTAAGTTTTTTAATTAAGCATATTGTTCACTAGAACACACACACACACACATATATATTATTGTTTATTTTTTTGGAAACATTACTATTTTTAATGTTTTTTAAAAAGAAGCCTCATATGCTCATCAAGCTGGCATTTATTTGATCGAAAATACAGAAAACAACTGTAATATTGTGAAATATGTTTATAATGTAAATTAGTGGTTTTCCATTTTCATATACTTTAAAATATAATTTATTTCTGTGACTCAAAGCTGAATTTCCAGCATCATTCCTCCAGTCTTCAATGCCACATGATCCTTCAGAAATCATTCTAATATACTGATTTATTATCAATGTAGGAAACAGTTGTGCTACTTAATAATTATTTATTTTTTTGAACCTGTGATACTTTTTTCAGGATTCTTTGATGAATAAAAAGATTTAAAAAAAACAGCATTTATTCAAAATAGAAATCTTTTCTAACAATATGAATCTTAATCAATTTAACACATAATTGACTGAATACAAGAATTAATATCTTTCAAAAAAACAAAGAAAAAATAATACTGACCCCAAACTTTTGAACGGTGGTGTATATTGTAAAAAAAGATTTGTACTTTTAATAAATTCTGTAATTTTTAAAAACTTTTTATTCATCAAAAAATCTTGAAAAAACAGGTTTTAAAAAATATTAAGCAGCACAACTGTTTCCAACATTGATAATAAATCAGTATATTAGAATGATTTCCGAAGGATCATGTGACATTGGAGACTGGAGGAATGATGCTGGAAATTCAGCTTTGAATCACAGAAATTATTTATATAAGTATATTAAAATAGAAAACCATTATTTTAAATTGCAATAATATTTTACATTATTATAGTTTTTTCTGTATGTATGGTCAAATAAATGCCGGCTTGATGAGCATAAGAGATTTAATACATAACTTTAACTATACATAATATTAATAGATTTTATTTATAACGCACTTTTCATTCTGAAGAATCTCAAAGTGCTACAAGGGAAAATAATAAAAAACGATATATAAACTACAACATTCCATAGATGCTGTTCAATGAGCTTAACTTGTGTATTCAACCCTGAATATCACTTTATGAATATGGAGCACTTTCCTGTTTGACCACACGAGGGCTACATTTGAAAACAAATCCAGCTTTTCCTGCTTGTGAAACATGAGCCTTTGATTCCTCTGAAGAGCCTAATCCTTTCATCTGAAGCCTCTGAGAGTCTAGCTTGAGCAAACTGTGACTTAAAATGGAATAAAACTGCACAGTAATCACTTTGATGTCATTAGCCGTGCTTGTTACACAAAACAACTCTATTATTATTACTCATACCAGAAACTGGATGCTTGATTTTAGGATTAAATGTTTCTTATGTCAGAATAAGACATCTCCAGAGTGTTTCGCCTGTGTTTTTGTGAGTTAAATTCATGGGAAAAGCTGATCTGAAGTGACAGAGCTATGCGGCTTGGCTGATCTTTCTGCTGGGTTTCAGCGCTTCGCTCGCCGGCAAGCGGCCACATCGCTGGACCACAGCAATTCCACTCATTCAAGACATCTCCACCTGTCAGGGCCTTTGCACCTGTCCAACAAATCTCCTAGCTCAAGGGTGAGGGGAGGGTCCGGGGCCGCAGCCAATCACGGCCTCAAACCCTGGGGATGGCCGTAGAAGGCTATTTTTTGCCCCAGTACCACCCAGCAGCAGCATCCCAGCAACCCTACACCAGCCGTCTGTGGGTCGCTGACACCTCCAGCTCACAGCCCGACCCAGCTCGGTGCTTTTAGCAGCACGGCTGGATCCCAAAGCCTGACATCAGCAGACTAAACATTCAGACCGGCACGAACCGCTCCAGACCAACAGGGGGAGGGTCGTGTTCAGCCGAGCATTCCCGTTTAGTTCGTTACACACCAACGACAGGACAACGACGAGCGCGTGACAGAACTTTAATGTCTCTATTTCTCCAGTGAGAATAAATGGAGAACAAGTGAAGCCGTTGGCTTAAAATAGATGTTCACCCAACAAAAGAAATATGTACTCACCCTAATGTCACAAAAGAAGATATTTTGAAGAACACTGGGAACCAAACAGCATTGGTCCCCATTGACTTTCAGAGTTATTTTAGTATTATTAATATACAGTTTCTATTAATATTTTGAATTCATTTTTTGACATGTATATATATATATTTCCCATTTTTGTTAAGTTTAGGTTTTTTATCTAATATTTATATTTTATATTATTTCAATTTGATTTCACTTAACAAAAAGGTTTCAATAGATAATGATAATAAACCCTGGTATAGAAAAAAAAACACTGAGGCATTTTTCAAAAAATCTTATTATTAATTTAGCAGAATCAGGAAAGTCAGTCAAGTTTGGAACGTCATGAAGGCGAATAAATGATGACAGAATTCCCAGAATTCCCTATCCCTTTAATTCGGATTTTCACCATAGAATAATTTCACACGACAATGTTATCCAGATTCATTTTATAGCTCTATATTTTTACTGTATGCCAACTCTTTTGAAACATTTATGCATATTTTAACTTCTTAGACAACGTTAATTCTTAGATCCAAAAAAGGGTCAAAGTGAGTAATTAAACTCATCCTTTAAATTGTGTCGAGTGTGATTCATGACACAGTTAGAGTTGGATTCCATTGTCAGCATTGCCGTAAAAAAGACTAATTTATATCTATTTTAATTTCTCCAAAGGACTTGAAAGGGAAAACATCTGAGAGTTGATTGATTCTGAGACCCAAAATGAGTCTGTAAGTGAATGTAAATGCACAATTGTTGCATTTCAAAATGTTTCTGGCTGTAAAAAAAAAAAAAGCTATGAGCGCAACCTCTAAGCACCTTCTGCCTTTATAAAAGTTTGTTGATTAGTCAAATGAATCCAGCTAAAGTTGAAGCGTGCTGTCATGAGGGGCAGAAAGGAGAAGAAAGGAGAGGAGAGACACAGCCATCAGCGCCTCCTTCTGCTCCAAGTCTTCTCAACTCTATGGAGACTTGCTCCTAATTAAACCAGCGCGGCATCCCTCTCCCACACGGCAAAGACAGCCCCAGTCCGTCCGCATGTAGACATGGCGTCCTACATAGCGTGCTAGCCGGTAACCTTCAGCGGAGAAATGATGTTGTACATGCAGTAGCAGGTGGTAACGCGTGGAGACAGCTGACCGATGCCGTTTGCTGGCCAGCAGCTGACGGACTGACTGACTGACTGAGGGCGTCACGTCACCTTGCACCCTCTTCTGAGGTCCATATGGGTGGTCTCCCCTCACCTCAAACCAGGCTCATTACAATCTACTGTGTCAGGAGACACTTTAAACAAGGGCAAAGTCTGAGAAATGCGAGTCAAAACTGCACACACACCAACCGAGAGGAAAATGATATTACTCATAGGTTCCTCCTTCATAGCTCAGGAGACTTTATGGAGTTCTCATTCACATTTCCTCTCAGCTATCTTGCTGATGTTTCCCCTCAAACACATAAGGAGAAATAAAAATAGAATCGAATGAGACAATTGTTGACAATGGTTATATTTCTCATTGGTTGCTTTTTTGTCTTAATGGAGTGTTTCATATCTTTCTCATAAAATGTTATTGGATATATTAAAATATAAAGAAATGAAACAACTGATGTACTTAGAGTGTTTTGTTCAGAGGTTGCTCCATCATAACTCAGGAGACTATGGATTTCTCAATTCCTCAGGTCATTTTGACCCGAAACTCGTTTTTAAAGGTGTAGTGTGTAGTATTTATGAGGATCTATAGACATGTTTTCAGTGGTGTATAAAGACTTTACATAATGAACCGTTATGTTTTTATTACCTTAGAATTAGCCATTTCTATCTACACACACCGTGGGTCCCCTTACAGTGAAATCGCCATTTTGCGCCCTCATGTTTCTACAGTGGCCCTAAATGGACAAACTGCTCTACAGAGCGCTAGCTACTCTTTTCTGTCTCAGACGACAACATCTTTGTCCTGTGTCGTCCACCGTAGATTCTCCATGTGCTCCGAAAGGGAGAGGTGAGCGGTGGGTTGTTGCGATTGTCAACCTCACCGGTAGATTCCACAAAAAAATTGTACACAGTGCACCTTTAAATGTTTTCTTTTTTTCATTGAGTGTTCATCGGAGTGGTCCAAGACCTCAGGACTTTTGTTGCACTTGAACCTCGACTTTAGGTTTATGTGGTTGTACTAATAAAAAGTAACAAATCCTTCTCTCGCGGGTCAATTTGACCCCCTTAGGAATGAATGGAATGCTTCAGTACACATAGAAAAACCTAGAAAAAGCTCAAAATTAAAACTAAAAATGCTAAAACTTTACCAAAATTATAAAAATCTGTCTACATGTGTATCTGAAGAGCTAAACTCGAGAACTGACTTTAGGGGCCAGTGGAACAGCTCATTTGCTCCATTATAAAGCCATGGCAAGAGTCATGAAATATCTTCTTTTTTTTCACAAGAGGACTGCAGAGAGTGAGATGTGTTGAGCTGATTTGAGCAGGTTATTGCATGTATTTGAGAGTTATTTTGAATTTAAGTTGAAAGAATGTGAAGAATTTGCTTAACTTATATTGTTTATTGATTAAATCTAGTAATTTAAAGATAAATAAAATCAAAAATCAACAAAAAAATTGCATTAAATATTGAAAAAATTTAACAATATAAGCTTTTTGAACAACAACAACAAAAAAGCATAATTTTAGGGCTTCGGGTCATGTTGACCCGCGAGGGAAGGATGTGTTACAGGAATGCGAGGGAGAGATGAAGGTTAAGCATCAACTTCCTCTCAGAGTATCTCCTCATGCCTAAAGAGAAAATAAAAAATGAAATAATTCACTAATTCTGTAGGTTATGCTTTCTTAATAGAATTCTTATGGCTAGAATCTGATTTTTCTCCTCAACTGCCTAAGAAGAAATAAAAATCATATTAGAGACAAATGAGATGATTCTTGACACAGTAAGAGTTTAAGTTGTTGCAAGAATGTTCTCAGTTGTCAGGTCTCATTTAGGTATCAGATTCTTGAGGAGAAATAAAAATAGAAACAAATGAGATTTGTTAAAATACAGCATGAGAGCTGAACGACATGGAAAGCAGGAAAATCTCTAGCCACATTGCTGTCTAGGAGAAACAATCAAAACATTGAAGAGATCTCATGTGTGACTTGCCTTCCCTTTAAGGAACACGCACACACACCAAGGTGGCACTGCATTTTGCCCGTCTACATAAAAACAGACCACATCCAAGACGCCCAGAAAAAAGCGATCAAACTTAGAGCATGTGACCACGAAAAAAGGCAGCTTGGTTCAAGGAAATGTCGTCGTATTGTCTCGTGTGTCAGTATGGATGTTCGACTAAGAACTTATTCCACCTCTTCAGATGTCCATGTGTGTGTGTGTCATGTTTGCCTGTGTGGAAAGTTGTTGATTTACGCAGTGAGTCACAAACTAGCAGCACAACGCTATGCACAGACTAGTGCAGCAGCAGTTATTGTAACAGAAAAGCATGTTGAAGTGGAAGGAAATGCAAATTATCAGTTCGAAAGTCACAGAAAGGACCCAAATCAGACTCTATGTGTTGCCTAAACTCGGTAGATCAAGCTTGGTTTATCAAAAACAGATGGATCTGGGTGGAAAAAACGAAAGCCGTACTGATTCCGACCGTAAAAGAGGCGGAATCCTATTAGAGACGTACGGGTGAGCCAGCAGGGTCGCCCCCGTTCCTGCGGCAGGTCGCATGGCCAATGCGTGGCACTGTCTGGCCCTCCTCCAGGACTCTTTCCACCAGCTGCTCTGACCACAGCAGCTGGGCAACGTTTGGAAAATGCCACACTGGGGACTTCTGGGTAATTTACCTCCTTTGATGCTCTCAGTACCCTATAATAACGAATCAAAGGCCCTCTCTTTTACTGCCATGAGTTGAGCGCCGTGTGTTTGGTATTAAACGCACTCGAGAGCATAATTACGACAGTAACCGGCCCAATGGATATCCAATCCGACCGCAAGGAAGCGGAAGAGTGTCCCGAAAACCGAGTTGGGCTCGAAAAAAAGTGAACGTCCTATGCTCTCTGGGTGGCTTCGGAAACGACACCTCCCCACGCGAGGCAAGAATTCCTCACAGGATCCTTCCGGGACACATTTATGAATTCTAAAAAATTCCCTCATGGGCCTTTTAGTAAATAATCACACATTATCACACACAAGCATGTTATCACTTTGCATTCGTTGTCATGTGAGCACTCAGCATGCTTTTTCCATTGCCGCATCTATAGAGGACAGTATGGTTATTCATGTTAAATTATGAGTGATCACAAAGCCCTTTACTGTAGCCCAATAATGGGCTCTTGTGGGCCCCAATCATTCACAGTCACCAGACTAAACTGTATTTGACATGTAGCATGCCACAATAAAGGCCCGACCTGACTTGCCACAGAATCTACAGTCGGTTGCAACACCACAGAGAAATAAAGCATTCTTCCCTCTCCATCAATTAACAGCTTTTGTCTTTTCAAACTCCTTATCAAGGGCAGCAAATATGGAAATAAAACGTTATTGTTGCCGGCTAACAATTAGCACTCTCCGAAAGAATAGAGTCCTGGTAAAAAAAAAAAGCCAAGTATTTTGTGCTGCGCTGGCTGGGCCGTTGGCTCTTGGAAAACCTGACTCACGCAACAAGGTTCAGATTAATCGTGGAATGTAAAACCGCCCTCTGATGTCGTTCAATCGGGGATGAAGAAAACAGAGCTGTAAATACTGCGTTTCAAACTCTAAGCATGAGCGGATCAGAACAATGACCCAAATGTGGGCTGAGTTCACTGCACGCTCAAATTTCACACCATGTTTTCAAGTTTACATAGCTGAACAGATGGCAGATATGAGCCGACAGAAACAGTCTGGGAAGTGTAGAGGAGCATGCCACGAGGAGTCACGTAATCAAATGAACTCTTCGTTTCCTCTCTTAAAAGTGTGAAAATGCCACCCTAACAAGTTTGATTTAAGCTTAAGTGAAGTACGCAGCCGTCTGTGGTCAGTTTTTCTCAGAGCGAAAATCGAGTGTGTGTGTGTGGGGATGGGCGAGCACGGTTGTCCTCTCTCTCCGGCACTCCAAGCCTATTCTTCTCCATTTTCCTTGGCACGACTGCCGTGCCGGAGCTATTTTTAGCTGTGCTGCTTTCTATTTTTAGGAAACTACCGGTTTTCAGGCATTTAATGGGGAAGGACCACATGAAAACACAAAGGGTTGGAATGGGGAGGAGGTCTGGCACACAAGTTGGGCGTCTGCTCCTTATTTCCAAAGCTATGAGAACTTTAGCTGCTTTCTGCCCAGGACAGAGGACGGAAAAGGGGCAGCGGGGTAAAGAATGTGAAAGTCCTCCATCTTATAAATAACCACGAGTCTCAGGCCAAAAGCGCAAAATACAACACGCTGTTACTAAGTGAAGCAGTATACTCATGTTAACCCGTTTGTGGAAAAGGAGGGGTGAAGGAATGCAAAACAAAGACGTCTCTCTTTTGGTGAAATTCCTGAAGGGGTGAACTGAGTGTGGCACTGATTTTTTTTTTAGAGAAAGAAAAAAAAGCTAAAATAACACTATGCTGTATAAAAGTGATGTGATTCTAATTAATCACAGTTTTTTTCTGTAATTAATCACGATTAATCGCGATTTAAAACATTGCTGTTTTAAATATTTTTAAATTGTAATCATTTCACAGTTACTCTACAAATTAATACAGAAACAACTTCAAAATAGTATATTTTAAATGTATATTTTATATTGTTAGTTCAAATGCCAAAGAGAACTCGATACTGGCGTGCATCTTTCTGTGCTGTGTGTGTGTGTGTGTGTGTGTGTGACGACCAAGCGTGCAGCACAAGTCTTGAAAAGTGAAGTCAAAGTGTCCCTATCGCCCCCAGGTGGTTGGTCCCAGTATAGGTCATAAACCCCGCCCTCTGCGTGTAATGTAATGGGATGTAGGACAAACTAAACAATCAAATAACACTTGAAATAATTTTTCTCGAAATTTCCCATTGACAGCTTCTCTGAGCGAAGTATTCACTGAGGCACCAACTGACTTTTTTCTGGATTTTCCTCGAGGAGAAATTTCCACAACTGTTTGTTTCACATAATGAGTTGTTCTGCATCTGTGAGATTGTGGGCGGGCTTTTGATATCGTGGCTCTACTTCCTGCTGTCTACTGCGCAGACTCTGGTCCCAAATCAGTGCAAGATGCGCCATATTCTGACGTTGGCGGCTTCACTTTTCTACAGTGGAAGGTAGCTAAGACGTGTCGTCCATATTTTTTTAAGGTCTATTTTGCTTTGAGCGCTTACATGGTTTAAAAGCATTTGCATGAATAAAAGCGTGATCATATAATGTAACGCTAGCCGAAGGACGAAATACAATATACATATATTTTTTGCTGATCAGAAATTGTCTGTAATGGCAGTAAGCTCTAGTTCCTGGCATCCTCTTGATGTTATGACTGCAATGTGACAGTGTTAACACAGAGCAGTATAAGCCCACCAAATCTGATTCACGGATTTAATCTGTCAATCGTCATCAAGGTTCAACGGAAGATCAAGATCCGTCATGCGTGCATGCCACCAACAACTCTGAATACACTAGAGAGCCAAACAATTACAGCAAAACACTTCTAATCATAATTTAACCAAAGACATAACAAATTGCACACTAGATTGTGCAGCAATGACTTTAGACATGGAAAACTTTTCCACAGTGAGTGAAGCGAGCATGCGTATTGCTTAAAAATGCATTGGCATGCAAGTACATGAAGAAAAATTATCTAAATTAGGAGAATAGAAAACGTTTGAGGCAAATGTACCTGAAATGGAGCCAGCTTATAAAAATAGGTTGACTATGTTTTCTTCATTACATTTAAAATCATATCGATGTGCCAAGCACTGGAGGCATGTTTTCTCAGAGGTTTGTGTGGGTGAAATTGGAGGAGGGGAAGGTTGTCACCTCCAATGCCTTCCAGCACAAGACCAAACACAAGAGGTCAACTACCATACGCACAGAGCTTTGCTCAATCTCATTAGCCGGCCATGTAGTCATTAACAGCACGACCTTTGGAAATAATTAACATTTTCCTTCCTCGCGCCAACGGTCTCATTGACAATTCTCAGTAGAGAGGAAATCTAAGGTGTGGGGTCTGGAAAACATGCGTTTCGAGAGGGACGACAAGGGGGTTATAGTGCACGCTGTCAGGTTTTAGGATTAAAAGGAACATTTTCAGATTACACTAATCGAGGAAATGGGATTATCCAGCCTCCATACTGGCTTGGCAGGGTGTCCATGAGATTTGCCTCGTGGAGACGTGATGTTTCTCCTCTCATGAGGCAAGCCATGCTGTTTTCCCTCTCAGCCTCATAAAAAACCAGCAGAATCCCAGCTAAGTCTAACCCCAGGGCTTTGCTTGTAATGCATGTGTCAATGCTGCAAATGGCCTGTCGAACGGTGTTACACTAGACTGAACAGTCAAAGTATAATAATAGAGTTTGAATTTGCAGCTTGTTATGTGCAAGTGAAGTGAGTTGTGAAACAATAACCGGCTCATGCTCGAACGCACAGAGATAAAGAGATCCTTCACCGCAACTGAGCTCTTATAAACGCCCCTTTCAGCATCTATATAGTTATTCCTCATCCTTACAGCGTGTTTTTCTTAGTTAGTAAGAGAAGAGTTTGTTTGTGTGGCACCACCAGGGCTCCACACAAATCAATCTGGTGTTTTTACTGGAAAAGGGACTTTTCCAGGGGAAATATTTTTCCCACTGCTCCCACTGGGAGCGCCATGGCCTTTCATGCATGTGGGGTGGGAACCTTCAAGTTCTCTCTTCCCAAAGTCAGGCTTGACAGGTGGTTTGGAAGAGCTGAGAGCAGTTTCACAGTTGCTCTTTGGTCTTTCAGTGATGATTTCAGCTGAAGTCTTATATTGGGAGACAAGGAAAACCTCACCCATAGCAACCCCACGCTTGCCCCGTGACCTTTTCAGGAGCTCACATGTCACAAAAGGTGGTGGTGATGAGCAAGCAAGATCTTAAGTCTCTGCACAGAGCACCTGGCTTGGACAGTGGCACCTGCCGTGTCCTCCTAAACCTGTTGCATAACAAAGTCCTGACGAGATACAGTAAAGTCCTCGTCCCTGTCCTTTAGCTCAGCCTGATCCGTTCTTACAGGCCGCAACGGCACGTGCCAAACATCTTTTGCAAGGACTATTACAACATGTTCCCTAACAAATCACCACCAAACACGGGCCAGGTGTCATCCTATAACTTGCTCACTCTACTGAAAAGAACTGCAGCGCAAACTTTCTTGATGCCTGATGATTCACTGAATTTATTTGGCAAACACTTGGATTGGAATCTCTAAATTGTGCTTACTGCCAAGGGGAACTCACCTCCACGATGTCCGAATTCGTCCGACTCTCATGGGGCTCATTGTACTCAGTGTATTTAAGCAGAACTTTGTCCATGTCGGTGCTGGCGTACTGGAACAGTTTATTAGTGCTGTTGAAGATGATGAGGGCGATCTCACAGTCGCACAGAACGCTCAGCTCGTAGGCCTTCTTCATTAGTCCAAACTTCCTCTTTGTAAACGTAACCTGATAAACAAAAGAACAAGGAGAGGGTTACACTGGGATAGATTTGGTACCTCTCGTTCAATTACATAGACAAAACATATTACTAGTTTGGCATTGATAGCACAATGGTTTACATCCTTGATAGACGGTTTGATGTCAACCTTGCTGAAAAAAAAACAACAGAGATGGTCACCAGCAGACTTCTTAACTAGATTCTCCTACAAGATTTCCTCAGATTTTTCCAGATCTTTCTGGCAAGTAATTAGCAATTCTGTCCAATTGCTCATAACTTTGAAACACTTACTATCCACAACTTGCGAACTGATACAATAAAATAAGGGCTGTCAAGCGATCAAACTAGATTAATTTAGAATCTAATTAATTACACAATGTGGCGATTGATTAATCGCAAATTAATCACACATCAAACCCCCAAAAGATAATCATTATTACAGCAAGTCATTATTGTGTTAAAAGAGAAAAGCATCAAATAGACATGACAAAACTGCCAGTAGGCGGCGGTAAATATCTAAATGAGCAAGTCGCACCCTATACCCTCGAATAGGAAACCATTGGGCGTTACTGAGTGCACTCACTCTATCCCACAATGCACAGCAATAACGAGTGTACAGCCGCGATACACTAGCCTGGCTCCGCCCTCCTACGTACTTCTGCTCAATTTTCATTTTCCTTCAATACACTGTCTGGGTTTGCAGTATATTAGCTGGTTTTCTCCAGTCAAGTTTTAACCAGTCCAATCAGCGAACAGAGGGAGTGGCTGAGAACGATGACGTTGATGTCGTGCGCAAGTTTGAGATGACATACGCCACGACCAAACGTTAGCTATTGGTTATGGCAGATCCAGAGTGACTCTGGTCGGATCCAATAGTTTTAAACTTCAACAGAGTACCCGCCTACAAGGAAGTTAACGTAGTAATAGTGATCGAGGGGTTAGGGGGCAATTTCAGATTCAGCCATTGAGTCATACATTCATTTGATTCGTTCAAACGCCTGATTCTTTCAAGAATGAAGTAAATGACTCTCTGTATGAATGGGCCATTGAATCATTGGTTCACCCCCATTGATTCGCTCAAAATGGGGATTCGATTCATTCAGAAATTAAACACCATTGTGTGTTGCTCGGAAACACACAACAGTTCTACTCTGGCTTTATAGGTAATATTTTTGTTGCAGACACTATTGTCAAAATCTAAATATTAACTTTTTATTTATTGCGCTGATGTATAAAAATCAATATCAAATTTGCACTCGTGCTATTCGGGACAAAAACAGCACTAGTGTGATATTGCACTCTTTACTTGTGTGATTTGGCTTAACTATATCATGATATAAATATAAGACTAAAGAGTCTTGAATTTGTCTTGAATTTTAGAGCCAATCTAGAGGCTATAGAGCTGTTGCCCTGCATCATGTTCGTCTCTAAAGAACTTTATAAAATGTAAGATGAGCTACGTATGTCTGGGGCGGGGTGGATGCCTTAATAATTTTAACACGTTATTTTCCCTCATAACTTATTCATTAAAAGAATGCGTTAAATCGACAGTCCTAAATAAAATATAAACTTAATTGACTTGAAGTTCAAATGCATTTGAAATTCATTTCATTAGCATTTGCATGACTTGCGTAAAAGGCCCCATCAAAATGAAACTTATTGCTTGAGTGTGCAGGGTCCCATCCGTCCAAAACCAAATTGTTTGACAGGGTCCTCTGGTTAGAGAGCTATCAGAGCTCTACGTGCCATGCTAAATTTAGACTGGGGAGTTCAAGGTGAAATTCTGCCCAGCACGCTTCACAAATTGACAGCCCCTGGGTGGCAGGGTTCATAGGATTGCTTTGGCTAATGATGACCCAGCATCACCTAGGCATGCCGGCAGCGTTGCACACATTCCATTTGGAAAGGACAATTTCCCAAAGACACCATTTAAACCCTCACAGAACAAAATCTCCATCTGTGATGAGATGGCAATGAAATTCAGCGAGAAACAGCCGCACAAAACTCAAAAGAACTCTCTTGGGCATCTGCCTGAAATATTCAAACTCTGGATTATTAAATTCTGGCATCAAAACAAGACAGAAAGGAAATGTTATAGCTAAGAGTTGGCTCTTTGAAAGCTTTGGAACCTTAAAGTTCTCGTTCATGTCTCATATAAGTAGCAGATGATTCTCCGGAGGAAGAATGAATGAAGAAACTAATTAGACATTTGCTGAGTCTGACATATACAGTAACACTGTACTGATCTTTTTTTATATCTCAAGAGTTCTCAATTATGTCTCAGTGAATTATCAATTCTTCTCTTAAAATGAAACCTCTCAGATATTTCTCTTTCATAACTCAGGAAAGAGTTACAGGAATTAATTGGAATTCCCAATTATATCTCATTTAAGTATTAACCTGGTCTCATTTAGATGCATCTGGCTTGCATGCCTTTTATACAAATTACGACTTACATTGCATCCAAGCGTCCAAGGTGTACACTTTATCAGTTCATGCATTCCCTGGGAATCAAACCCATGACTTTGGCTTTGCTAGCGCCGTGCTTTACAGTTTGAGCCAGAGCTATTTGTCTGAAATGTTTCTCTTAAAATTTCTCAAGAGAAATAAAAATACCAAACAGACATAAAGTATAGATATAAAAAATCAACAGTAATTACATAGCTCAGATCATTTGCCTAAACAGTAAAAAATGATATGATCAACAAGTTATGACAACATGTTTTTACATTGCTTTAACTCATCAAATTAAAGTCAGTTTAATGTAATTTAAGTTGTGATGACTTAAGCATCCAAGTTGATTGTACTTAAGGCAGCAACTTTTTTACCAATTGACTATTTGTTCTCCATTTAATCTAATTTCTGTCAAAGAGAGACAAAAAGAGAGACATTCTAAAGAGATTTCTGGCAGAAGACGTGCACGTGAAGGCCCTAATCTACTTGGTGATGGTGGTGTTTGTGTGTTGCTGATCCCTGTGCGTGAGTTCAGACGTCATGCGCCCTGTCACAAACAAACTCCAGCAGGGTGATCTTCTCACTCCTACCGCTCAGCACGCTGATGCTCTCACCTCCACATGATTTAGATTATGCTCTCTCACACACACATGCACATGCACCGGGAGCGACAGATGTCTTACACATGCTCACTGAGACGCCCCCACACACACACACATACGCTCGCCTTTCACATGCTGCACGCGTTCAGTGCCATGTTCAGCCATTTACCTTAGATGTCTGAGTCACAAAGACTTTATTTTTTTACATTTTCCGACATGCTTTCTGATGCTAAACTGCACTTCGAGACTGCAGCTAGCCTTATATGATCATGCTGTCCTTGTAAAGAATCATTCACGTTTATTTCGGAGAATCTGCTGCGGGGTAAGACGTCTCACACAGAACATCCACTCAGAGCTCCACCACCACAACACGGGAAAGGGTGGGCGTGGAGGGGGCTAATCGTGCCACTGCACTGGGGGTCAGGAAGCACATTTGAGTGCATTTCCTGTCATAACAGGAAGGGTCCAATGGCTTCCCCTGCACAATGGCTTTGCCTCGGTTTCCGGCCCTATGCTGGTCATTCAAGGGGGTGGAGACAGGTGGGAGGGGGGAGGAAACATAGATGACAGGCAGCCATTTATCCTGAGCCCTGAGCTGTTGTCCATTTGAACACTCAAGCATTGTTCAGAAGCAAAGGACAACAAGTAAAGCAACAGGCTGAACACTTAACCTTTTTTTTACTAAAGTGCTCTACTGATAAAACCTCTGAGAAAAATACACAATTTATTCAGTCAAGGACATTCTCTTAAAAATAAGCCCTTAAGCCCTTTTTCGAGATTTACGCATTTCAGTTAATAGTAAAATTCCATAAAATTGAATTGAATAGTCCTTATATAGGCTATTAATCATATTATGAATTAAGAATTTAAGTAAATAAAATCCAGAATCTTAATGGAACAAGGGAATGGACAATTTTGTTTGTGTGATTCGTATTCATGAATGTAAAATTTAAAAAAAAAAATGAAAATCTATATATATATTATACTTTTTTTAAAGTTTAAGATTAAGATTTCTATAAAATGTTTTATTAAACTCTATTTTTTCAAATAATTTAAAACTCTTAATTCATAATATGTAAGGATTATTCAATTATTATTTTTTAAATTTAATTTTACTATTATTTCAAATGCGTAAATCATGAAAAAAGGCTTAATATTTTTTGGTGTGTAGTATGTACACTACGTTTCTTTTAAGACATTTATATATATATATATATATATATATATATATATATATATATATATATATATATATATATATATATATATATATATATATATATATATATATATATATAGATATAGATATATATACTTTTATTCAGCAAGGATGCATCAAGGTAATTTTAATATATTTAAAAATTGTATTCAAAGCTAAATTTTCAGCAGTCTTCAGTGTCGCGTGATCCTTCAGAAATGTAATATTTTTTATTTATTTATTTTTTTTTAAACAAAGGAAACTTTTCAAAAAATTTTTTCCAGGATTTTTATAAATTAATAAAACATTCAAAAGAACATTTTTTATTTGATATAGAAATCTTTTGTAACATTACAACTTTATTTTTGATCAAATAAATGCAGCTTTAGAGCAAGCATAAACAATTTTTTTCATTTTTTTAATCTTACCAACCCCAAACTTGGTACAGATCTGTGTTGTTCATTTCAAAGCTTTTACCTAATATATGGCGATTCAGTATTAAATCGAGAATGCCTTTTAAATTCCAGTTGAATTCTGATGTTGTATTGAGGTAGCAAAAAGGATGCAGAATTCAAATGTATATCTTTAACTTGAAAAGCAAAGCTTCTCAAGACAAACTCTGAATGCTTGTTTGTGAGTTCTGATAAAAGTTTAGATAGATTCAAGGGATCTCCCAGAATTCATTACCTGTATTGAATCTTCTCGTCATTCCGGTTCAAAATCCAACTTCACACTAACGGCATTGAGTTTAGTTCTCAGGGATATGTGACGGTTATTAGCTCATTAAGAGCTAGCGCTCTGGTGGTATGACCTGCAGCTATCAGTGTTAGCCATGAAATTGAACAGTTCCCGCTCCCAATCATGATCTCACGTTTGGCCCTGTGCAGGAGTTCATGCACAACACATGCCCAGCTTTAAATATTTTTATGTGGTTAGGATAAATACAAAAAAATAATATGCTAAAAAACTATGAAATGAAATAAATCACATGAACCCAAAGTCACAACCCCAAAACCATCAGGACACAGAAACACTGGTTGGATCAGGAAGGTAAGAGGTTGATGTGCTTCATAAGTGTTGTCAGATGTGGCTACAGATCCTGCCTGTCTAATTGCCCGGGTGAGTAATAAGTTGGAAACGCTCGTTGTGGTGAATGACACACGCGCTGGTGGAGGCACGGTTTCCTCCACTCCATTACAAACCTCAATTATTCACACTCTCCACATCTTATCATCTAATGCAAAAGCAAAGCATTTAATACTGCAATTAAAGAAGTATTAAAAACAGCAATTATGATGATTTAGGACAATTATATTTCACATTCACACAAAGACGGAACACACATGGGTAAAACTACAGCACCCATGCAGTCCGAAGTGAGAATCCAGCTTGTGAGTGTCTTGTGACGCTGTCGTCAGAAGCTGCTGGCACTTCCTTAAGTGATGCATACTGAGTGTGTGTGTGTATGTGTGTGTACATGTGTGTGCGTGTGTGTGTGTTAAAGATTTATTACATTTATGTGAAATGAGCGCCACATCTCCATTCTTTCCTTCCAGATAACATCTATTTTACCTGTCTGTTGCGTTCGTCCATTATCCGCGCAATCTGAATCTTTTTCCTCCCCATTATTTCGGCCTCTGGTATTCCTTCCTATTCCAAAAGTACTGTACACACTCGTCTTCCTTCCTCTCTCGCTCTCTCTGTCCAATCCTCAATGCAGTTTTTCCTCTTTGCTTGTTCCTCTTATTTCAAAGACTCCGGCATCCGTTCCTGAACAGACAAGAAAGAGAAAGAGACACAGATTTTATCAGACGTTGATATCGCTCAGTGCTCGAATGTGGGAAGAAACAAAGTGTTTTGGTTAACAGCGTACAAAATCCGGACTGACTTATAAACTGATTTATAAACAAAAAAAATTATTATGAAATGTAGTCTTGCTTTAAAATAATAAATCTGTGTGTGTGTGTGTGTGTGCATATATATATATACATACACATAAACATATAGTGTGTGTGTGTGTGTGTGTGTGTGTGTGTGTGTGTGTGTGTGTGTGTGTGTGTGTGTGTGTGTGTGTGTGTGTGTGTGTGGACTGGTAATCCCTACGGTATGGGGACAAAATGTCCCCACAAAGATGGCAATATCCAAAATCCTTGTCCTTGTGGGGACATTTTTTGGTCCCCATGAGGAAAACAGGTCATAAATCACACTAAGTGATGTTTTTTAAAAATGTAAAAATGCAGCATGTCTCCTGTGATGGGTAGGTTTAGGGGCAGGGGCAGTGTAGGGGGATAGAAAATATGGTTTGTACAGTATAAAATGCATTACGCCTATGGAATATCCCCATAAAACATGAAAACCCAACATGTGTGTGTGTGTGTGTGTGTGTGTGTGTGTGTGTGTGTGTGTGTGTGTGTGTGTGTGTGTGTGTGTGTGTGTGTGTGTGTGTGTGTGTGTGTGTGTGTGTGTGTGTGTGTGTGTGTGTGTGTGTGTGTATTATAAATAATCAATGTACTTAAAAAAATAAGAATTGTTTTAGAGAATATATCTGGAATTAAGTTTATTTTTCTTACACCATTGGCATATTGTTTTGTCGTATTATTTTAAGCAAACATTTAATTATGCTTTGCTTTTATGTAAATAAAATATAATAAATCGTTTTATATAAACTATTTTTACATAAGAAGAAAATTGAGCAAATGTGAGTGTCTAAAACTAGCTGCCATATTTAAATAATAAAACATGAAATTATAATATTCAAAACAAATGTACTATATTTAAGACAATAAGATTTGTTTTCAAAGTTGTTTTGTTCATACACCATTGGCATATCGTTAATCATATTGTTTTTGCTTAGATATGCATTACAATATTACATATTACTGAAGGATTTTCACATTTAAAGTAACTACATCTTCACGTTTTCTGAAAAAAAATGAATACATCTGAGTGACGTTAGTGTGTGCAAAACTCGCTGCCATCATCACAGAGAAAGCAGGTAGTTGCCATGGTGTTGCTATGTGGTTTCTGGGGTATTCTGGGTTTTTTCTTGTAAATCAAAATATTCCGGTACCTTAGAATAGTGTATGTGCAATCCTAAGTAATTTAGGAAGCACCATTACTTATAAATGGCATAACTAGATTTTCATTACTGACAGGGTTGACATTAGCCCTACGATGTCCCCTGCCCTCAGAGAGCACAAGTACATGGTTGAAGAGCAACTTGTACAAGAGGAAATAAACTCAAGGGCAAGCCACAATGCAAATGAGAGAAAGCAGTGAGCTTTGGAGAGGAGAGCTGAAATGTTCACACCCACAACAAGAGGGACAGAAAACATGTGGCTGGCATAGAAACTGAAAATCAGCAGCAGAGATCTTCTAGGGTCAACTGCTTCTCTTCACTTAAACATGGTCAACAACTTGGCAATGCATGCTTCAAGATGTGACCTTTTGATTATGTTTCAAGTCGACTGATAAAAGCCAGAGATATGTGAAGGATTTATGAAGGAGGGATGGAAAAATCAGATGATACATCAGAAGAGGAAGTTACAGGAATGTTGTGACAGCTTTTCATTTGAATTTGAAAAGCATACCAAACGATAAAAGCCTCGGCAGGCTCTGCTCGGACAAGAGAGTATGCCAATAAAAATGGAAACTTACAGTAAATTCAAGACAGCGAGATCAAATACTGAGTTTCTTTTGGCACAGGTAAAAACTGCATTCAAAGTCCCATAAAACACTATTTCATTTAGACTTTTATGGATCCAGTTATTTGTGCAAAAACACCATTATACTCAAGATCTACATCTACCTTATCCAATTTAGCTTACAGCATGATGGACGGTCACCCAGTGAGCAACACCTTACGTAACTAAGCTGTTCAGGACATGTAATCCATTAAACCCGGACTCAAAGATTTCCCTTTAGCCACTGGGCCGATGATGTCCAGCTCACTCATCTCCACCTAACCGATCAGTCTGCCTATGAAAATGTAAAATAAAAAAAATTATATAATAAAATATTTATTCTGCTTCAATGGCAGATCAATGATAAATAGAATGGATACTAATATTTACAAAAAAATATATTAAATAATATTAATCCTAACAATTAGCTTTTAATGTCAGACCAATGGCAATAATTACCAATAATTAAGATGCTAATATTAGAAAATATTACAATAAACACAACACAACATAACACAACACACAATCTGATTCCAAAATCGCCAAAAAAGCCAAGAAGTTTTAAAGAGGGAACTGCCAGGTAAACATAGTGAAATTGTGAACACGCACTCGGCAAAAACCCCACAGGAACCGGACATGTCGAGGCAACATGGCTTAGAGGTCAAAGATGCTAGTGTGTCTTTCCCATGTGACGGAAAGATAAAGACGGAGAGAGACAAGCGTAGGAGGAGCTGCTGTGTTACTTGAGTAGGAGGGAGGGCGGCCCAGTGCCAAGAAACCAGGAGCAGGGATCTCCAGAGAGTAATGTGCAACATTAAGTCACTTTGTTAATCTGCCTCTCTGCTTCTCCCGAGGGCAGCAGGAGAGGACAGATATCTCCTCGCCCTGTGAAGAGCGGCATGGTGCCACCGAAATAAAACAGCGCTGAGATAACACCCAGATATGACTGAGACAGTCTCCTGAGGGGCCATTAGACCCAGGACAACTTCCAGAGAAGGGCAGAAAGGCCTCCTAGCAAACCCTTTGCAAATTAGCTGTGGTAAAAGGGCAACCTGAAGGGGAATGTGTCGTTCATGCCAACATAAGTGAAAAACTTTGTACAAATTCTGTGTGTAACCGTACAGTCAATGAAAATGTGTTTTTAAAAATACGCCTCAGTGCAGCAGATTAGCATCTAGCATTTAGCGCACGTGCTCACCACAATGCATCACAAACCTCACAGATTAAAATTAACCTCAAAATTAAATCCCATTTTACATGAATTCCATCACTGTAATATCAATCAACAAGATTTGTAGCCTGGATGCCAGCCGAATTTAGCCCCGCCCACAAAATTTTTTGCTCGGGCAATTCGGTCTGGAATCGCTCCATAGAGAAGTTATTATGCCCGAACAGAAACTGTTTGGACCAATGAAATTGTCAGGGCGGGCTTTAGACAATGATGGACAGATGATAAAAAGTAACGTAATAATCCACGTCATCAAAGGCGCTTTGGGTTGAATTTGGTCTTATCCTAAACGGAGAACTTGTTCGTATATGCATTCACCTTCACTATTTCTCTCAGAAATGATGATCGTGTTGGTAAGTACTCTGTGTATCCTTAAATTATTTTATTACAATACTGGCAAAGATCGTTTACACTCATCTTTTCTTGTAACGTTACTTAATCCAGCGTGCGTGCAGACAGGGGTTGCCACTTTTTTTTGCAATGTCGCGCACAATTGCTACTCAAAACTATAGCCCAAAACAATAACTTTCCGGGGGGTTCTCCGGAAAAAAATGGCGTTTGGTTGGCGAAATATGTTATTTTGGCAAGGTTGCCTGTGGTTTATATAATCACATAATTGGGGTCGCTTCAACCCACGGACATGGAGAAAAACACGGGCTTGGCAACAGTGCAGTTGAGTTTTGTTGACTTTTGACAACTAACGTTACGCATCGCTCCGTTGCTCTGATTGGTTGTGGGTTTATCCAATTGAGGTCTTTCCTGGCTCACTTGAAACACGCCCCATAATCACAGCTCAATGGAGCGGTATCAGACTCATATTCTGACTAGAATTGAGTATGGCCACGCCAGGCTACAAGATTTGTACATTTGCTGAAGAAAAAGTGACTGGTGCTTTCACAATGCTAATGTGTTTTTAGCATGTTGCTAAGTGGTTATTAGTGTTCTAGATCATACTTTACTCTCTTTTGTAGTTTTAAAACGTTTCCATGATATTCTGATCCCTAAAGGCCTCACATCAAGTGCGATAACTATAATGATAACTACTGTGTTTTAGAGAATGAGAATAAGGAAGTCTACAACTACAATGAGAACGACACAGAGGAACAATCATTGGAAAAATTTTTTTAGCTGATGAATGCTAAAACCAGTGAAAGCCAATCAGAATCCATCCTGATTTAAAGAGCTTGAGAAATTTAAAGCAGAAGACGACAAAACTGCAGTGTGTGCTTATAATAAACAGAACAATATTGTGTGGATGCTAATATAGTTAGCACACCTCTCCAAATGAAGTTTGATGATTTGAGGTACAGCAATGTTTGCACACTGTGTGATGTGAGCTTAAAGTACTTTTAAGTTGCTAGGGGATCTCAAAGTATTAGCAATAGTAATAGTGAGGCTTGCCTTAGCAAGCACCGCTAATAAAGACATCAAAAAAGCAGAAATAAACAAAATAAAATCCTCAAACTAGCATTTTAAGGCAGCCTTTGGCGTAACTTGGCTAATGTCAGTTAACACAATTGAGATTGGAGCCTGTACAACTTCATTATCACCATCTTTCAGGGAATCTGAAACACTGAAGATGTGCCAGGGAACAGAGGAACTTGTCGGAGCACGTCGAAGCACATCCTCAGAGCTCTTGGCAGACCCCAAGAGGTATCAGACAGCTGAAGGAAGCGGCTCTTCGCAAACAACGCCCAGCAGCTCGCACAAATGGACATAATGACAGGAAGTCTTTGCAGACTACCTCATAAGGATGTGACATCACTGAGTAGAAACAATAAAAGATGCCTCCTCCCATAAACTGCTTCACAATGCAGAAAATGGGAAGTACCAACAAATATCATCGTTCTGAAGTGACTGATAAGGTTTGCTGTGCTAGTCACTATCAGGGTTTGATAGGAAGCCACCGCCTCTTATATATCAACTTTCAAAAGTATAATATGTTACATAGCAACTGTAATGTGGGTCTAAACCAATGCCATACAATGTAAATATATTAAACCAATGTTCTGAGGAGGGCTTTTTTGCACAATGCTATGTGGTTTGGTTGCTAAGGCACAGTTGTTAAGGTGTTCTGAGTACTTTTAATACATTGCTATGGTGTTCTATGGTTGCTAGAGAACTTCTATGCAGATGCTAAAGTGTTAATTTACCAACTTATGGACAATGAGCATACCACAGTGTTGCTTAATACTTGAAGGGACAGTTCACCCTTCAGTCAATCCAAACCCGTAAGACTTTTGTTCATCTTTGGAACACAAATTAAGATCTTTTTTGATGAAATCTGAGAGCTTTCTGTCTTTCTATTGACAGCTATGCTACTACCACTTTGATGCTACAAAAAGTTCATGAAGAGATCATAAAACAAATCCATTTGAATTGAACGGTTAAGTCCTAATTTTCTGAAGAGTCTCGATCGCTTTATATGATATATAACAGATTTAATTTAGGATTTTATTCACATATAAATATTCAACTCACACATCAGTTGTGGTAAAAGAAAGCTCAAGCATGTTCACTTGATGTGCAAGAACCAACGAGGTTCATTCTCGTGTTACGCAGCACGTTTGAGCTTCAGCAAGAACCAACGAGGTTCATTCTCGTGTTACGCAGCACGTTTGAGCTTCCTCAAGAACCAATGAGGTTCATTCTCGCGTGAGTAATTAATGACAGAATTTTATGGGTGAACTAACTCTTTAAGGTTAGTGCTTTATTCAAATATGAGCAATAGTAATATTGATATTTGATTTAGCAAACACTGCCAATCAACCAACCTCATCCCCAGTGGCCTTCAAAACATGCTCAAAATGTTCAAGAACATACGTTCTGCCAGCTTCCCCCCTAGCTGTATCTCATGGAGAGGACTCCTGCATCTCTTTGGTGTCTATCAAGGGAGCTTACTATGGCTCAGAGCAGTGGCCGCCAAGAGACTGTATCAATCAGTGCCGGAATGGGGACAAGTCACTCTCCACCCCACCCTTACGGCTCGCCTCAAAACTTCCCAAGGACAAAGAGGAGACAGCGTCTGTCTTTCTCAATGAGAGCACACGATCTGTGGAGGTTAGTCGTACCACGGAACGAGACCAGCTCCCAGACGCCCCGCTACATTCCCATATCCTGAACCCACGGTTCCTCACGGAGCACTGTGCGTGAACAGCCGTGGGCCATGTGAGTCCAGGATGATGCTGTCCGCTTAGCGTGAGATTAGAGAGATCTAGCTTTGGCTCACGTTGCAATGGTTTTGTATAGTTTTCAGAAATTCCATGTTTAAATATGGAAAATAGGAATAATATGCATTCATTTGCATAAATATCCACCACAGAAATTTAAACACTGACAGGTTCAAAATTCTGTTCATTTTGTTGACATTTTAGAGTTTATAGCAGAGGAGATTTTGGATATCTGTTTTTATCACTCCATAAATCAGAAAATACGGTCAACAGCCAGCATGTTTTAGTAATATAATGTTAAATATATATATATAAAATGTTCAATATAGTGCTGTCAAATCGATTAATCGCGATTAATTGCCTTAATTAAAGTGCTCGGCGCATGAGTCATTTTGAAAAACTGTATTGTAATTGAAATCTACTGACCCACAAAAGATAAAATGTAATAAAATAAACACTTAAATGTGTCTTTTAGAAGTTTTATTTTCACTAGCCTGAAAGAAGACAAGTTATGGACGTAAAATAGACCGACATAATTGACCAATTCCTGAAAAATATAATGGTTTACCCTACAATGTCTTGCCTTAAAACAAGATCGATTTCTCAAAATGTGATGAGAGAAATTGCGAATTAAACGTATTTGCACATATAAATGTTTAAAGCCTAAATCTAACACAATTATATTAAATATATGCTTAAAACAAGAACAAAAATATTCACGGAGGTAAAATAAGCCAATTCAAGATATTTTCTCTAAAAAAAAGCCAAGCCTGGTATGCTACACTTCCTTATATGCCCAAATCAATGGAAAATCTCAAATTATGTCCCAGTTCTTTTGCAGGACTTTGAGCGACCTAATTACAAAAGCTAAGCTAGCAGCTACAATCAAGCTATTAGCATCAATTCGGTTAATATTCTGCCGAATAACTCTCAAAACTATGACAACGAGAGCACAAGGCATTTTGGCACAGTGCTCATAGTTGTGTGAGCATTTGCATAGCTTCCTTTTGCTGTCGAGATGTGTGTCACACAGCTGTGTTCTCTCAGTGTGTGTGCGTCGCGTTTGCGCTTCACCGCTAACCGATACCCACTGCCAACTGAAACTCTGTGGCCATTCGTAGCCACATGCTAAGATATCACTTCTCTTTTCTGTTACATTATTTGAAATGCTCTGAATTCATGACATTAGAGACTGTGGTGCTTGATATGTGCTCATTTAATTCTACACCTTAGCTCAAATCAAAAAGGAAACTTTTGATCTGTATTTTTTACACAGCAATATTCAGTTAAAAATGAAATTGTGTAGTTAGCATAACAAGCACATAAATCTGATTTGCCCCATACATTTACTTTCATTAGTGTAACTATAAGATTAACTAAGATAAACTATTGAACTAAGATTTATTTAATAATATGACATCCTTTCTTTGATTTGAACAAGATTGTACATGCATATGATGTACTCATTTGAGTTGAAATAATTTTACTTTGTACAAGAGTGCAGAATGATATGAGGCACAAAAGGGTACAGATATGTAGGAAATTAATACAATTTAACGTTGTTAAACGTAAATATTTGTTCAGAGAGAAATCTGAATCTGACCAATCAGAATCAAGTATTCTAGAAAGATTATTAAATGATGTTCTACATATCAAAAGTGACAGAATTTATAATGTTAAAAAAATATATATTTCAAATAAATGTTGTTCTTTGTATTCATCAAAGAATCTTGAAACAACAAAATGTATCATGGTTTGATAAATATCATAATATATATAATAACATGAAATGTTTCTTGAGCTCCAAATCAGCATTTTAGAATTATTCCTGAAGGATGTGATCAACGGAATGGAATTTAGGCGAGTAAATTACTTTTTATGCATACAATATATTCAATTAGAAATTTAAAATTGTAATAATATTCACAATATTTGGTGAGCATAAGTGACTTCTTTCAAAGACATCAAAAAATCTTTCCATCCCCAAAATTGTATGCTGCAAAATCAAACTTTAACAATAAAAAAATCTGATATGAATATGAAAGCAGACTATATTATTTGCCAAGAGTATGCACACTTGCCCTGCTGTTAGCGGTTCATGGCTTAGGCGCGGGCCTGTGATCGATATCCTTAAGTGTTTTTGTCAGGCTGCCCGACGTGGAGAAGAGATCTTGCCAGTTGGTTGGCTCTGACATCAGAGCAAGTCTCACGGCGTAGGCTGATCTCTCTCCGCTCTTGGCAGCGTGTACGGGACAGCGCTCTTACGCAGCAGGTGAGTGACCTGAAGAAAGCAGGTGGCCATTTCTACCGCTGATCCTCTGAATTACAACCTGAGGTTTAATAATTGATTTGGGTGGTTTAATCAAATCCTTAACCTTAAGTATGAGCAACAGTGCTTACTCTAATAAGAGGTTTTTCTAATGGATTGAGATGTTGTATGTTCTACAACTGACGTGTAGACGTAAATATCAAGAATAGAAAGATCAGGGGCTGGATTCACAAAACATCTTAAGAATACAAATCTCCCATTCTCCTTTCTTTCTTAAAAATGTTCTAAAGACAAAACTTAATTCTTGAGAAGAAAAGAAGAATAACTTCTCTCTTAACTTTAGAATAAACTAATTGTTTAAAGAATTTATTGGGTCATTTAAATTAACATTACACAATTTATACCATGGTCTGTCTGAATACTCGATTCTGATTGGTTGGAAGATGTGCATTAAAACCTTTTAAAGCACAGGTCCAAGTCAATTTAATCACTGTTCTATATTAATGCGCTGCTTTCATTCAAGCACACACACACATAGGTCACTCGCACACACGGAAATTGAGCAGCACATATGTCACTCACACATACATCACTCACACATAGTGATCGCACTGCGCACACACAGAAACTTGTTATCAACACTGCCCCATGACTTTTATTTATAAAATTAATTCACTACTGAATCGCTACATTATATTTCTCAGCAACGAGGGGCTAACTGCTGTCTTTGAAGTAATTCAACTCACATCTTCATTGTTAGTAGAGAGAGGTGCAGGTAATTCTCTCTCTCTCTCTCTCTCTCTCTCTCTCTCTCTCTCTCTCTCTCTCAATAATTATTTCAAATAAATGCTATAATCCATTCATTCAAATCATTCTAATTATACCACACTACTATATTTCAGAGTCTGATACATGGGCAAAAATAATAGTTTCAAATATTTCGCTGCAAACATCAATGACAATTTCAACTTGTCAATGGAAAATGACCGTGGTATAACCGGGATCACAGAACGTCAGTGGACAAAGGCATATAGTTCATCACAACATCGTGATTTACATCATGTACATAATTCACCCACTATATTGCTAAATGTACCTGATTTTTCATTTCAACAGAAAAATATACCAGGATATCCTGGCTTCTCTTGAAACTGCCCTGCTTCACAGAAGTTAATGATATGCTTAAGCCCGCCTCCCTCGGGACGTGATTGGTTACAAGATAGTTTGTGACGTGAGAAATACCAGCAATTTCAAAAATTTGGTTCACTGCAGTTTAAAGGAGAAAACACTCAGCGATGGTGTTGACTTATGACTTTGCACATGGTTTGTCTTAAAGCATATTAAAAACACCACATTAACATCTTAAAGAATTTGATTATTACCACAGAACTTCTTAAAATTTAACTCATTTAAATTAACAGCCCTAGAAGTTTACCGGCTGAATGTGCTCCACAAGAGCAGTTTATCTCGCACAGTGTCTTCGTCATAAGAATTGGATTTGATCTCGCAGTTGCGGGCTGGAGGTCTGGGTGTGGGTGTTTACAGCAGCATGGGAACGATCTCACGGGGAGGAAGTGACGTGGAAGCTCGGGAGCATTGTAAACCAAACCAGGATGACGGCAGCCCGACAGCAGCCACCTCAAACTCCCCCTCACAGACTTCCTCTTCCAAATGCACTGCACGTGTAAATGGAGCAGAACCAAAAATAAAATGATGAACTTTCTACCTCAAACAACAAAAGCAGTGGCTAAAACTTGACAGCTCATCACAACGGAAGCGAACGTTGTTTACATTACAGATCTGGGGTGTTGTGGGATTTGCGACTTCAAAAAGAGCAATATTTTATTCGCGGATCACATTCTGCGACTTCAAATGCAGAACAGAGATGCTAGTCATATGTAGACGCTCATTTTGAAAGTAAACCTCATTGTGGGAATTGGCGGGAAAAAAATCTGACACATAATCAAAGAACAAACTTACATGAGTCGAGCAACATTGTCAGGCCTAAAAAAGGCCACAAACATTTACATTTGCGCCAACCAAGTTTGCATCGCTGTCATTTTGAGGATGGAGTTAATTTGAGGGTTTCGGCTACACTCAGTGCTATAATTAAGCAAAATGGCATGATATATGTCTTAAAGGGATAGCTCACCAAAAAAAGAGAATTCTGAGAATATTGTCAGCGTTTACTCACCTTCATGTTGGTCATAACCTGTCTGACTTATTCTTCTGAGGAACACAATGAGTTCCAAACAACATTTGACCCCATTGACTTTCATTGTGTGTTGTGTTTCACAAAATAAAGAAAGACAAACAAGTTTAGACCAATATGACGGTGAGTAAATGAGCACAGAATTGTTATTTTTGTGTGAGCTATCCCTTGCTTTTCAACAGATATTACAAATCATTATTTTACAAAGCCAATTTAGTAATTAGCACCCTTCCGCTAGACAATCTAGTCCCTGACATGTAAACTAAGGTTAATACTTGAATGCTGCAGTAGCAGGTGTTTCACATCATTTTAGCGCGACTTGAACGCTGTATATACCAATCGGCCTCCCGAAATGAAACTATGCAGTTGATAGACACAGAAAGAATGGCTTCCGCTGTCAAGATATTGATCAGCTGGGCTTCTGTAAGACCTCAGGAGGTCAAGAATGTCCATTTGTCCTTTTGGAAGACACCTGGCTTGGGATTCTTGCTGAAGACACTGTTTGAAACTTGTCTGTGTACAGATGTCATGACTCCAAACAACGGACAGACTGAAGCAGGAGCTCAAGAAACCTGCTGACTGTCCTGTTAATGGGAATAACTGGACAGGATTCCAGAGGTGTGTTACAGTGGATGAAGTATATGTTACCTCAGAAATAAAATGATTTACATTTTAAATACTTTAACTAACCTCACTCTAAACTATGAACACATGATCCACTAAAAATCCCCAGTGCACGCGTCGAGTGGGGGGGTGGCTCGCTGATTAACGCTATATACGGCCCACCGTACAAAGAGTTCTCTGTGCGAAACCTACTCACAGGAGGATGTAACGCAGTGAATTGAGCATTTTACACCAGTGTCAAAGATAGATTAAACGGGGGGAAAAGCCTGAAGGATTTTTTTTGTGGCAAAATCAAGTTGTGCCAAAAAACTGCTTTGAGAGCAAGATCAGCAAAACCACAGACCAGGAGAGCTTAGGTTTCATTTATACATTGTATGCATAGTGCAAATTCTTCATTTACAACAAATCCATAAAATATTATGTATCTGTATTTATCATTCAAAATACAATATATATGAAATACACTACCATTCAAAATTTGGGGGTCGGAAAGATAACAAATAAAAAATTAAAAGTCTCTTCTGCTCACCAAGGCTGCATTTATTTGATAAAAAAATACAGTAAAAACAGCAATATTATGAAATATAATTGCATTTAAATATAACTGGTATCTATATGAATATAATTATTGTGATGTAAAGCTTAATTTTCACCATGATTTCATCAGTCTTCAGTCACATGATCCTTTTTATTACATTTTTTATAGTTCACATTCACAAAACTGTGGGAAACTATAAATGCATAATGATAAAATTAAGTAACATAAATAACATCATAAATTATGATTATTAATAGCAAAAAAGAAAAAGAGAGACGATTTTAATATGCTGATTTATTGCTCAAGTAACATTTATGATTATTATCAATGACGAAAACGTGCTGCTTCATATTTTTGTGGAAACCGTGATACAATTTTTTTTTTTTAAATACATTCATAAATTTTAATTCAAAATAACAGCATTTACTTAAAATCAGCATTACGTAAAAATCTTTTATAACATTAAAAATCTGTCTTTACTGTCACTTTTGATCAATTTGATTGTGACCTTGCTGAATAAAATTAAACACTTTTAAAGTATATATATGTATATATATATATATATATATATATATATATATATATATATATATATATATATATATATATATATATATATATTAATAATATATATATTATATATATATATATATATATATTAATATATTATATAATATAAATTTCAAGTATATTTATAAGAAATTAGTTTAGAAATGTATTATGAAAATATTTACGAGTCAGCATTAAAAAATCCGGCTTTTATATAATGACACTGAATTTTTTTTTCAAATGTCTTCATTCAGCAGTAATAATCAGCCCAGCTGTTTTTCGAGAACGATGATGGTGACATACTTTTGAGGTTTTGCTGCATTTCACTCAGTGGCTAATGATGAATACCAAGGAAAGTGGCATGGAGGTCTGACCAGCACCCAGACCACCCAGCAGGATAACCTACACAACTCGTCTCCATATATATGCTGCTATACTAGCTGTTAATACCACAATTACAACTTCATCCCCAAACTGCAGGTTATATCTTAAAATGACAAACCGCAGAAGTTCCTACAGGCCTCTAATAACATTTAAATCGAGAGGTTTTTGGATGGTTGGCTTTTTAAAAATACATCAACGTTAGTTTTGCTTATTAATTACATTCTCACCATTAAGTGACTCTTAGCGCAGCTTGTGTTCATGAAAACACATCGGCTGCTGTCATAATTTATAGCTTTTAAGTTGTCATCATTCACCAGTAACTAATGCAATCGCACGTCAGGTTTATAGTTTCCTGATGGCAATAAACAGTTGAAGTGTGTGCCATTCTTTGAGAGGCACATTGCCTCGATGCATGGCACACGTTTCCTGTTTAAGTGCAAGTATTTCACCTCTAAAGCATCAAGAATCATGTGCATTGGTTCTTTTTTGTAGCACTTTCCATACTAACAACGCTTTCACAAAAAGGGCATAATGAGTGTTATTAAAGTATAGGGAGGCGCATTAGGCTTTCCTGGATCACATTTTGCCCTTTGGCCATTATTATTGTACCAGTGGAAAGCACTTCTCTCTTCTAAACTGCTGCCGTTTCACCCAGGGAACCCCATCCTGGATATTCCAGGTTAACTGTAAAGCCATTCGTTTCAGTAAGCGCTGCCATATAAAATAACTTGTTTACAGTTCTCCAATTACCACAGCGGGGTATAAATAGAGATGCTATTCACATAATTGCACCATTTTGGAAAAGTTGTTTGTTTAGTGTTACCTAAACCACTCCAGACAACATTTGAATTATGTATTTAAAAAAAGCATAAACAGTACAGCTAATGCACAACTACACACTATAAGGAATATTTCAATCGCTTAGACATGTCTATTACGCTTTATTACTTTTTTTACTATAAAGGTTATTTATGGATCCATCAACACTGAACCTTTGCATTCCACAAAGGTTCTTTAGGTAATGTTGATCACTGAAAGGTTTTTCTATCGTATCGCTGTGGGGAAAAAAATATTCTGACATATACTTAAACTACTCTGTACTTCATTATTACTTGTAAAACTATTCAAGTGTATAATATTGCATTACTTATACTATTCTATATTACTCTGCTTATTAAACTAAACTATCCCATTCAATACTGTAACTGATTCTACTGTATTCATCAAACATAGTTAAAACAAACGCAAAATAATAACGATGAACAAAAGCATTTAGTTCTGACAGTTCAACTTACTTTGTAATGCATGAGTGTGTCAGGTCCAGACAGAGAGCGTGCGCGCGCTGGTGTTAATGGTCAGACACGCACCGGTCCAGAACTCCTCACGCGCACTCCAAATCCAGAACCGCGTCAAAGCGCTTCATGTGCGCGTCAATGTGAGAATGATCACAGAACTCCGCGTCTCTCATTGGCTTTGACACATGCAGCGACGGAAAGCGTCTTTTAAATAACAGGGAAAAAACAACTGAAGATGTCCAGAGTTATCCTGGATAGATCAGTGGTGTTTGAGATCTCCTCTAGTTTACTGACACGATCCTCACGAGTGTCTGTTCGTCACACAGGAGAGAGAATCATTCTCTCTCTCTCTCTCTCTCTCTCTCTCTCTCTCTCTCTCTCTCTCTCTCTGTAATGGGGGCGGGACTACCGCGTACAGTAACTCACACCAGTCTACACTGCCAGCGCGTGACGCGACGCGACGCGTTCCGTGTACAGACGTGAGAGCTCACAGCAGATTAAACGTTCACACTTATTCCAGAAATCTGTTTTCATTTGTTTTCCACTTATTTAAAGGGAAACTTAGCTACTGTATCTTTTAGATATTTTTTCCCTCTAAAATAAAAGTATGAAAATGAAAACTGTTAAAAAGTAACTTAAACTTGTTTAAAGAAAACACAAAAATATCATTCTTACCATTCACTTGCTCATAACCTTTAGTTTCAACTTCACTATCTTCTCCCTCTGAATCTTCACTTCTTTTGTGTCTCCATCAAATGGGTTTTTGAGGCTTCGTTTGGCACCTAGAAAGAAAAAAAAGAAATATTAATCAAATTGAATAATCTGGTTATTCGTCTGGGGGATAATCAGTGAACATCAGACTGCACATTAAAACGCATCAGTGAAGTTTACAGACTGGCGGCAGAACACGCGCGACTCATTACCGCACACTAGTGGCCTGTTTGTGTATTACACTTCAAACCGTATATCCTTCAATAACCATAACACCCCGATCAGAGGGCTTATGTATTTGTTCATTCAGCTGAGACCGAGTCTGTTAAAGATTTTTTTAAAGTTTAGTTTATCTCGATAACTGAGCATTAGGGAGAGAGCGGAAACAGAGTTCAACCACTCTTGTCCAAGAAAAGCTATGTGCGTGTTTTAATAGACACAGAACACTGACAACCCTTTACCTTTCCAACCCTTTTCCTGGCAGGGCACTAATGCTGACACTCACAAAGGAACATGGGCGCTCTCAGGGGCCATGTTTTTCATTGAACAATTTCCCCCAGAGCTGCCAAGTGCGGGTAAGGGTAAAACCTCCATGTGAAGTTTAGCAATACTTTGAGCTTCATCTTAAGTGTCTGTGAAGCTTTGGTGGTCATTATTAGGATTTTGCAATTTGTTTGTGTTTTTTTAAGATCTGTGCATTTCCATGATATGCTTGATCAATTTATATCAAGATGAACGGAGAGGCAGCACGCAATTTAGAGTCCCAAAACTGTCTGTTTTTTTTTATGGAATTTTATAAATGATTTATCTGTGCACATCATTATTTATTTATTTTTAATCCATGTGTGTAGTCTTTAATCAACCTGATGAGGTGTTTACTGGCGTGAGGGCGGGGCAACCTGTCACTCACATGAGATCCACCAATAGCAAACCACAACCAATCAATCAATTCCCAATAGAGAAAATCAAGACCCGCTCTACATTTTATCTTGCTCCAGAAACTGTTTCACTCTGATATATGCCACAACAGGGAAGAAAACACTATCACAATTTCCATTTCATGCCAACTTTAACTGCTTTCAGAGAGAGAGAGAGAGAGAGAGAGAGAGAGAGAGAGAGAGAGAGAGAGAGAGAGAGAGAGAGAGAGAGAGAGAGAGAGAGAGAGAGAATCTGTCAAAAGATAAAATAAACAGTCTGTCTTCAAGGATAGTTTTTCTTTTTTAGAAGAAAAAACTTTCTGTTTTAAAGCAAATAATAGGTTTGCACTAAAAATACAATTATCTTTACTTAAAACATTTTTGGGTTGAATTTTTTTGAGTGTGTCTTTATTAATTGATTACAATTTTAATATTAAATTACATTAAATGTAAGGTTAGATCTATTACAGTTATTCACCGTACAGTACGGAAACTTTCTGGTAACCAGTTAACTGTTTTTAACCGTAGCATTTTCACAGTCTTTTACCGTTAAACATCTTTTACAATGAGTGTTTGTGCTTAATTTATAACCTAATGCAACTATGTTGTGTTTAGATTCAGTGCGATTACAGGACAATTTTTAACTAAAAACTGAAAACTTTTTATGCATTTGGTCGTTCATTCACACAACATTGCCGTTTTGGGGGCCTGAAAATGCAATATTTTAAAAATGTGTTTCAAAGTGCAACTTTTTGAAAATGGTACCGTTATTGTCTCTGTTTAAACTACAAAAACGGGAATTTGTGAAAACAGTGACTTCATGTTCAGTAGACGCGTAGTCTTTCTTTACAAAGTGACATCGCCAACTATTGGCCTGGCAGCAGAATATAGCAGTTTTAATTGTTTTTGTGGATCCGTGTGAACAGGGATTTTGACAACGTTTCCCCTGAAATTTGTCATTAAAGACTGTTATTTTGGATTTCCCTCTTTGTTGTGCGCTAACTACTACAGCCACATTTTAAGGCAACTCTGCAGCAAAATTATTTACCACAATTACACAGGACTTGTTAGAAAGAATCTCAGGCTATTCGTAACCCTATTAAGGTGTTTGCCTTTGTTGCTGAGCTCACAGCTAGACACCTATAATCCACAAAATATAAGCATGCTTTCTATTGTTATAGCTCATGCTCTGGTTTCATTGGGGGAGACCTATAGCGTGCAAAACTCGCTGCAAATCATGTTGCATTATGTGTCTCACCTGACGAGTTCTCAGGCACTGATGTCTCTAAAGCTGCCTTAAAGGCATGTCATCTCTGAGTATGTTACATTATACCTATGCTTACAGGTATGCTTTTGACAAATATATCTCATCTTACACTACATTATGCCCAAAATGTTACATTACGATGTTGCATGAAAAGTGAAAACCCATGCAGACGTACATACAGCATCAAACAAAAGGAAAATGAATATATATATATATATATATATATATATATATATATATATATATATATATATATATATATATATATATATATATTAAGAATTATAAAATACACTTTTTTATGTTTATCATAGTATTTAGAAAACGTCGTGTTACAAAAATTGACATGACTATTTATATATTCTAAATATGCTGTTTGTTATTTTATAACATGACTTTCAAAATGAATATATTTTAGATATATTTTTTTATAAATATATATATTATAATTAGGTATTATGTATATAGTATAGTAGTATGTATGTATATATTGTGTGTGTGTGTGTGTGTGTGTGTGTGTGTGTGTGTGTGTGTGTGTGTGTGTGTGTGTGTGTGTGTGTGTGTGTGTGTGTGTGTGTGTGTGTGTGTGTGTGTGACGACTTTCTAAAGAAATATTTCTTCGAAAATATATATACACATACACACACTTTTAAAATAATCCTTTTTTTCCATATATTTAAAGTGAATTTTCTGTAAAATACATATTTAAATAAATGATATGTATATCACAGCATTAAATCTGTATCTGCTTTGGCTATTGAAAAAACCCATGATGCATTTTTATTACATTTTTATTATCATCTTTATATTTGTTTAATTTAGCAGACACTTTTATCCAAAGTGCTTCAACAAATATGGAAATGCGCCTTCTATAACACAATATTCTATTAAAACAACCAAGCTGGATAAACACTGTACAAAATACAAACTCATGCGACAAAAACTCAGCGTGGAGCGGCTGAACATGCAAATCTTGCTGCATTGACGTTCAACATCCAAAAGTGGGTCAGTTTGCACTTCCTTCTCCAACACATTCAGCTTTTTTAGAGCATCAACCATCGGGACAGCCAGAGAGTCTAAACTGTATAAACAATGGCACAAACACTCACACTCACAACATAAGGATAGCATTATCACGGCGTCTTGTTTTGAAACTGAAGCCGTAAGAGGAGAAGGCTGCAGTGGTTGTGGGAAGGAATCGGTGGTTTTGTGGGCACCTCAAATGCCCTTGATGTGCCTTTCATTATCTCAAACACTCTAGACGGATTCCCTACAGCTGTGGCCTCGAGAGAAAGAAATGAGGGGATCTAGTACCAGCATTAATGCCCATTCATACCAAGGACAATAACTATAACGATAAAGATTTAGTTCTAAAATCGTTCTAATTATACAATAATGGAGTCCACACCACAACTATAATGATTAAGGCACAGAAAAACTATACTGTTGGAATCACTTTCAGAAAAAAAAAAATTCAGCTGATGAACGATAAAAACATTGAAAGCCAATCAGAATCCATCCTGCTTTAAAGGTGGGGTCTAATGCTATTTCATGCATTCTGACTTTTTGACACTATTAAAGAGTTGGATTCTCATGCTAAACACGGCCACATTTTCAAAAAAACACGTTGGACGTATGACTGAGTATTCCTGTGGCAAATACACTCCTGCGGGATTCTAATAAGTCTGTGTGACATCATAAAGGGCGGAATTCCTTGTATGGGCATTTCTCCCAGATGAACGCATGTGCACGTCAACCAAAGTGAGAGTTTTCGACAAATGAGCTTCGTTCGGGAAGGCAGCGCTGTCATTTTGTTTTTAGACCACGAAATCAACAATGTCACTAAAGAAGTGTGTTTTTGGTTGTGAGGGAAAGATAACCTTGTTCAGCTTCCCAAAGAACCCAGCGTTAAGGAAACAGTGGATGCATTTTTTTTTTTTTGGAGCAGCAACGGAGTTCTCCAAGTGTGTTTGTGTGCTCCCAGTCATGAGTCGAATCCGCAGGCGGTGAGTGAAACTGCATCAAATGTCTGTATTTTGTTGGCAATCGGTGCGTAAGTGCATTTAATGTCAACAACACGAATGTATAGTGAATCGAAAGTTATCCAGGGATAATGCCATGATGTATTGCGTGTGTGTGTGCGCGCTCATGACTCTTTAGCTCCGCCCACTGCACGCCTGCATGAGCTCGAGGGTTTTCGCGAAGAACCGGTACAGCGTATCTGTCTTTTATAAATATGGTAAAACTAAAGACTCTTCAGAGATATGAAGGATGCACTAATAATTTAAAGCTACTCAAGATTAACGTGAGACTGGCAGTGTGTGTTTTATGAACCCGTTAAAGAGCTCAAGCATTTAAACGGACAGAAGAAATAACTGCAGGGTGCGCTTAAACAGAACAACATCGTCTGCCAGTGTGGACGCTAGTTATCTTTATAGTTATCATTCTTGGTGTGAACGGCCTTAAAAATGTAAAAAACTATAAAGATAACCATATTAGTTGACAACTATATTGTCATCTTCGCTTTAAATGCTCAAGCAAAGGTACTTTGCAAGATGTTTGCAGGATGCAAGATGTTTGCAGATATTTAGGAAAAATGCTAAGTTCACATACTCGTTTTTTCGAAAAGCAAAGCTATTGTCAGTTATTCTACTTTGAAATGTGCGTTCCGTGTCGGAAAGTCTGTTTTTGTTTCGGTCTGTGCGAAACTTCACGTTGCCAGTTTACCCAATAGTATTTCGCCAGTTGGCGGAAAACACAGCGTATTGCAACCATGGAAGCCAGCGAACAAACTGAAAAGTAATTCTAACAATATCGATGCTATGTACCGTTATTGTTTTAAGGGGCTTTCGCACCGGGTAGTTATTGAAACTCAGTTAAAGGAATTAGCCACCAGGGCGGTTCCCCAAGAACTAAATGTTCCCCTAGGGCCATCAGCATTAGAAACTCTGAAGTGACGTTACGCTGACGATAGCGATGTAATTTTAAGTGCGGCATTAACCAATGTCAATAACTGGTGAATGGAGGACGCCGTGATCGAAGCTGTGCTTTTGTTGTGTCATGGAATTGGTGATAACAGAGATGGAATGTAGACAGATGTTTCGCTTGGTCCCTTCAAAGTCGTGTTGGATTTCCTCCATGAAGTAAGAGGTTAAGCACAACCTGGACTTCAGCGCTGGTTCATCTATCGCTTCCATTGAGGAGTTTGTAAACTGTGTGCATTTACACGCCTTTAAATGGGGAGTGCTGTTTCATATGGCATGGGTTAGACCAATCAGCATACACTCCCATCACTGTTAGTTCCTACTGTGCTGGGTTAGACCCTAGTCTGGAGTAGGAGCTAATTTAGTTCCCCCAAAAGGCGTTCCTAGAACTAATATATTCCCAGTTCCTGCGGTGCGAAAACGCCAAAAAGTGGGTAATTCCGCTATTAGTTCTAGGAACTATGAAAAGGTTCCTCTGGTGCAAACGCCCCAAGTTGTATTGTTAGCATAGTTATTGTCCTTGGTGTAAATGGGCCTTTAGCCTCGGATATATATTCATAACATATATACATTTTATTCCAATATCTTGTACACTGGCACCAAACAAAAATCACTTTTAAATATAAAGTGGCTTGATAAAGTCCTCAAACTGTCCGACAAAGAAAAGGTCGATGTCAAAGCTCTTTTGTCATAAAAGGAGCCATAAATAAGCTTGACTCAATATTAGTAAACGGTGGCCCGTTCCCTGCATTCATCTCCTAGACAAACATATCTATTTACGAAGGCAAACCATGTCCCGAAAAAAAGCAGACCTCTCTAAATTTGTATCCCTCTATTTCTATTCTCAGGTCCGCATTCCCCAAACAAGACGTGTTGAAACACCGTGTCACACTAGCACACGCTCACTTTATTGACTTATGTTCACCACAGACACGTCACTTTTTCCGCAAACATCAAACAATTTGGATACTTTTTGGTCACTTACCAGTCCGATAACGTTCTTCTCCAGGAAGGTCAACCCTGCAGCACCTGCTGTGGGTCAGTCTTTGTAGAAAAGTAAAAGTAAAAAGATTGTTAATATTTCAAAAAATAAAAAGGCTAAGGAAAAAGTAATCAAGCCAGACCAGCTGGCTTTGAAGAGAAACCCAAAATTGGGTTGCGTTTAGTTGAGATCTCGATCCACAGTGAAGGGGAGATGGCATCCTCACCCTAACCGCACCCAACAAGGACATACACACTCACACACATAAGCACATGTATGCCTGATGGTTCAGCGCGAGCGTCTGGCAGGGCCCCTTTCACCTGCTCCCGTCAGTCTTGGGTATATTTAGATGAAAGTATCACTGACATGCAGGCCTCTGTTGGCCTTGGCACAAGTGCCCAGGATTATTGCCCCTTCAAGAAGATATTGCAGCTTTTCATGCAGATTAATTTAATTTAGATGAAATTCAATTTGTATTTGACAGGACAAGAGCATGCTGTTCTCGGGAAAGCAACATCTCTGTAGTCATTACTCATTACTATTATAGTTTATGTTCATATTTTGAGTTCGGTTTTAATTGAAAGTTTTGTTGTATTTTTGTCCGTTTTTTTAAATATGTATATGGTCTTTGTTGAGGGTTTTGGTTTATCCATTTTGACTTATTTTTAGTACTTTAACTTAAATTAAACAAAAAAAAGAAATGTTGTTTTAGCATAAAATATTTATTTTTTATTTTATTGTATTTCAGTTAATGTGTGTTTTATTTCAGGTAATTAAAATGTTATTTATGTTATTAGTTTTAATTATAGCTAATGATAATAACATTGTTCAGGGTAAATTTCATCCACAAATGTAGGATAAAAAATATTTTACAAAGAAAATTAGGTCTATTTTTAGGACTATAATATTATAATATTTTTCTGGAATTGAGACATTATTTTCATGACAAATTTTTATTAGTGTAATGTGTCCGAATTTTTTAAGATTTGGTTAAGAAAAATTGTATTCACTATAATTTATCTCAAAACAAATACATTTTTCTCTGTCTCTCACACACACACACACACACACACACACACACACACACACGTTGTGTTTCCATGTTTTATGGGGACATTCCATAGGCGTAATGCATTTTATACTGTACAAACCGTATTTTCTATCCCCCTACACTGCCCCTGCCCCTTAACCTACCCATCACAGGAGACATGCTGCATTTTTACATTTTCAAAAAACAACACTTAGTGTGATTTATAAGATGTTTTCCTCATGGGGACCAAAAAATGTCCCCACAAGGACAAGGATTTTGGATATTGCCATCTTTGTGGGGACATTTTGTCCCCATAACGTAGGGATTACCAGTACACACACACACACACACACACCAAAAACACACACACATGCATTTAAAAAAATGCTACCATTAATATCTTAGTTTCAACATTTACTAATACATTTTTAAAAGTCAAAAGTTTTATTTTAACATTAATTAATATCGGTTAATTAGCATTACCAAAGGTTAGAAAATGCTATAGAAATATATCGCTGATTGTTAGTTCATGTTAGTTAATGCATTAACTAACAAATGAGACCTTATTGTAAAGTGTTAGGGTTAGATTATGGTAATGTTTCTTCATTTATTTGTTTTGTTTTTGTGGTGAAATAGTTTAGAGAGATCCATCCAAACATTCATTTATCCGATTCAAACTTTTGGATTGTACGCATTATTTCTGTAGCATTGCTTTGAACATACAGTCATAATGTAAAGTTTGCATTCACATGCATCTTTTGCAATGGGATACTCTGAGAAAGAGGACACTAGTGGTCACATGACTCTTATGGAACATATCCCTGGTCACCATGTGGTAATGGGAGGGCCCTGCTGGTCTGTCCTGGTATGCATGTCGACCAGTCCCAGAGAGACACCGAACCTCCAGTGGAAACCAAAGATAACAAACATTTGCCCACGCAGTGGCCGTCTTAACGGACGGGTGAAAATGTAAAACCCTTTTTGCTGAGCTTTTGGGAAATGACCATGGCATAAAACTTTACCTGAGATTTACTGGAATTGTCCAATTCGACAAAGACGATAGGTCAATCCTAATCTGAAAACACCAAGTGGCAAGCGCCGTGCAGTTGTCCAAGACTTGATTTCAGGATGGATTGGATTTGGACTGCTCACAACCTGTGTTTACAGAGAGACAATTTAAACAAACTTGCATGGAATGAAGAGAAAGTCAATTATCTGTCTCCACAGCAGAAGTTCCCGTAAAATGCGTCTGAAGCGGTTGAAAATGATTTTTCCACTCAGTATTTTTGACCTTTTTTCCAGTGCAAATATCTAAACATTCTTAAATCAACATCAACTTGAGATGCTAATTACTTAAGGAATTAAGTCTTGTTTTCTGAAAAATGTAACAAAATTAAGTGTTTAAACTTAAAGTCACCATGAAATCAAAACCTGGCAATTCATATTTTTTTATGGAATATTACAGATTTGAAATGATTTATCCGTGCACATCCATATGTTATTATATTTAATGTGCTCTCGTTATGTTTAATCTAAATAACTTCCCCTTCTTCTTGAAGAGCCATCTCTTCTCTGATGATGTGTTCATGAGGACGGGGCAACCTGTCACTCACATGAGATCCACCAATAGCAAACCACAACCATCTAATCAATTCCTGATGGAAAAAAGTCCCACACTCAGTGTCCGGCACAGTGTTCCATTGACCATCTCCTGCACTGTGGAAGGAGATCATCACGGTTAACGACCTTGTTCTCCGTAATGCTCGTCAGGCCGTTCAAACCTGCGGGCTCTCAATGGCGCTTTCCGTAGTAGGAGAGCGCGCGCTCTGGCTCAACCTGTCTGGTCTCCCGGATAGTGAAAAGAGATGTATCGCAGACGCCCCGGTAGAGCCCAGCCGGGCTCTCTTTGGCCCCGAAGTTGCTATGATGCAACAACGATGCGACGACAAGAAGAAGGAGGACGAGGCCTTCATATTGTGTCTTCCCAGGAAGATGGTCCCACGCCAGGCGCCCCCTGCGCGTTTGCCTAACCCCCCCGGTCCCGGGATGTAATTTTTATCAGGTCAAGGAAAAGCCTCGCAATAAGCTCTCTGGGCTCTTTTCCTGCCCCAGAACCCCTGTCCAAAGGACGGAAGGTTCCTGCTGTAGGGTGCCCCCCTCCCGTGGCTGCCCAGCCCATGTGTTTAGTGGACGATGTGTGTTCCCCCTGTTCAAGGGGATTGTTGTGAAGAAAAGTTCAAGAGCAGTGTTACCACACCGCACATACTGTGTTCCCCTCACCCAAATAATAAAGGCTTCGGCCCCAGTGTTTCCCAGAAAACAAAACACACACAGAAACACAATAAACCTAACGAATCAAATGAATTCGTCACAGCGAGATACCCTCTCACACTTTTTGGGGCTTCAAAATCTGTGGTATCATTCACTCCCATTATTAAGCTTGGAAGAGCCAGGGTATTATTTAATATAACTCTGATTGTGTTTGGCTGAAAGAAGAAAGTCATATACACCTTTGGCTTGAGATGTAACTTATGGGATAGTTTTTATTTTTAGGTGAACACTTTGAGAATGTTTAGATATTTCACTGAAAAACAAGACAGTAAGAAAATCATTTTTTGCAGTGTGGGGGCTGCTCATGCGCTCTGGCAACAAAACCTGTGTCTAGTTGGCCTTGTGCTCCGCTCAGCACTAGGAGTGGCGTGTGGCACCGGTGGCAAGGCCTAATGACAGAGCACCCGCGCCAGAGAGATCTTGTGGGAACACCATGTCCGGCACACCCAGGAGGGGCTCCAACATTGTGACACATTTATAGGGAAGCTGTTCCCAACACAAAACTTTTGTTGTTTTTGTTGTTGGCGGCGTAATCGAACTTCAACGACGGTGTCGGCCGTCAATATTTCACCCCTGTCAGATGCACCGCCGACTTATCGCTCAAAGGCTTTTTGTTTTGTTACGGCATGGGGGAAAAAAATCCACATGTCGAGCTATTATCCTAACGAGTTGGCTGACAGATTTGCATGTGTTTCTGCTCTAGTCGCCACAGAAAAAAAGGTTGCATAAGAAACTCTGCCTAGTTTTATTCAAAAAGCTCTGAGGTTTGTGGCTACAAGTTTTTTTTCCTGCTGTTTTGGCTTTCCATAGAGGTGCCTCTGTGTAGGAGAACAACCGTGCCGTTTCCTCAACACACTGTGGTGTGAGCTGACTTCAGCCTGTCAGGCCCTGAGCCGCCACACAAGGTCTCACTGTGTGTTTTAAGACCAGACGCTGTGAAGCAAAGCAGAAACAATGAGAACCGTGGCCCTTATTTACATTTTTCGCCTGAAAAAAAAATTATCTAAATGCTATTGAAGATAGTGTTGACCATAAGGGCATGCCTGAGACACAGTAAGAAACAAAAAGCATGCAGAAGGAAAAGCATGCGGCGAACAAGTGTCGGTTTGCGGGGGTTGGGAGAAGAAACAGCATTCTGAGAAGTTCTGCCTCCAAAGATAATATTTTCAAAAGATCTTTGCGCACACATCTGGTTCTTTTCAAGGGCGACTTATTGGTAGTAGCATAGCTTATTTTTCTTCGCCCTGCACCTCTCCTACGGTGCTCTTCCAAGCATATCCCAACGGCCCGGCTGAAAATGCTAATGTTCCCGACACTTAGTCAAGTCAGGCTCTTGGGAAGTGTTCTGAGGACGGGCCTCTCAGCTCCTTCCTCCACAGGATGAAGTGATGATATCTGAGGGCAGATCAATGAGACAAACGCAGAAACTTCATACAATATATATATTAGTCTCAACAGCTCAGCTGTTTCCTCTACTGTTTGGAGTCAATAAAATGGTTTTGACATTTGAGTCATTCTATAAAACAGGTGCCAATAAAATAATACATTTAAAATGTATAAATTGCAAGATATAAAGAAGTTTCTTATGCTCAACAAGGCTGCAATTATTTGATTTAATTTGATTTATAAAAATAACTAATACTGTGAAATATTATTTCACTTTAAACTAACTGTTTTCTGTTCGAATATATTTTAAATTGTAATTTATGTTTTAATTTCATGTGATGTTAAAGCTGAAAAATCATTGATCAGGCATAACATTATGACATTGACAACATGACAACATTATGTCAGGTGAAGTGAATAACACTGATTATCTCTTAATCACAGCACCTGTTAGTGGGTGGGATATATTAGGCAGCAAGTGAACATTTTGCCCTCAAAGTTGATGTGTTAGAAGCAAGAAAAATGGGCAAGCGTAAGGATTTGAGCGAGTTTGACAAGGGCCAAATTTTGAGCGAAGGCCTGCCTGTGTGGTCCAATCAAACAGATGAGCTACCGTAGCTCAAATTGCTCAAGAAGTAAAAGCTAGTTCTGATAGAAAGGTGTCAGAATACACAGTGCATCGCAGTTTGTTGTGTATGGGGCTGCAGTCAGGGTGCCCATGCTGACCCGTCCACCGCCGAATGCGGCAACAGTGGGCATGTGAGCATCAGAACTGGACCACGGAGCAATGGAAGAAGGTGGCCTGGCCCTTTCTATTACATCACGTGGATGGCCGGGTGTGTGTGCGTGTCCTGGGGAACACATAGCACCAGGATTCACTATGGGAAGAAGGCAAGCCAGCGGAGGCAGTGTGATGCTTAGAGCAATGGTCTGCTGGGAAACCTTGGGTCCTGCCATCCATGTGGATGTTACTTGGACAAGTACCACCTACCTAAGCATTGTTGCAGTCCATGTACGCCCTTTAATGGAAACAGTATTCCCTGGTGGCTGTGGCCTCTTGCAGCAGGATAATGCACCTGCCACAATGCAAAAATGGTTTAGGAATGGTTTGAGGAGCACAACATTGAGTCTAAGGTGTTGACTTGGCCTCCAAATTTCCCAGATCTCAATCCAATCGAGCATCTGTGCTGACCCATGTCCAAAGTCCGATCCATGGAGGCCCCACCTCGCAATTTACAGGATGTAAAGGATCTTAAAGGAGCTAATATCTTGGTGCCAGATACCACAGCACAACTTCAGGGGTCTAGTGGAGTCAATGCTTTGATGGGTCAGGGCTGTTTTGGCAGCAAAAGGGGGACCAACACAATATTAGAAAGGTGGTCATAATGTTATGCCTGATCGGTGTGTATGTGTGTGTGTGTGTGTGTGTGTATATATATATATATATATATATATATATATATATATATATATATATATATACACACTCACCTAAAGGATTATTAGGAACACCTGTTAAATTTCTCATTAATGCAATTATCTAATCAACCAATCACATGGCAGTTGCTTCAATGCATTTAGGGGTGTGGTCCTGGTCAAAACAATCTCCTGAACTCCAAACTGAATGTCAGAATGGGAAAGAAAGGTGATTTATGCAATTTTGAGCGTGCCATAGTTGTTGGTGCCAGACGGGTCGGTCTGAGTATTTCACAATCTGCTCAGTTACTGGGATTTTCACGCACAACCATTTCTAGGGTTTACAAAGAATGGTATGAAAAGGGAAAAACATCCAGTATGCGGCAGTCCTGTTGGCGAAAATGCCTTGTTGATGCTAGAGGTCAGAGGAGAATGGGCCTACTGATTCAAGCTGATAGAAGAGCAACTTTGACTGATATAACCACTCGTTACAACCGAGGTATGCAGCAAAGCATTTGTGAAGCCACAACACGCACAACCTTGAGGCAGATGGGCTACAACAGCAGAAGACCCCACCGGGTACCACTCATCTCCACTACAAATAGGAAAAAGAGGCTACAATTTGCACAAGCTCACAAAAAAAAAGGACAGTTGAAGACTGAAATAAATGCTGCCTGGTCTGATGAGTCTTGATTTCTGTTGAGACATTCAGATGGTAGAGTCAGAATTTGGCGTAAACAGAATGAGAACATGGATCCATCATGCCTTGTTACCACTGTGCAGGCTGGTGGTGGTGGTGTAATGGTGTGGGGGATGTTTTCTTGGCACACTTTAGCCACCTTAGCGCCAATTGGGCATGGTTTAAGTGCCACGGCCTACCTGAGCATTGTTTCTGACCATGTCCATCTCTTTATGACCACCATGTACCCATCCTCTGATGGCTACTTCCAGCAGGATAATGCACCATGTCACAAAGCTCGAATCATTTCAAATTGGTTTCTTGAACATGACAATGAGTTCACTGTACTAAAATGGCCCCACAGTCACCAGATCTCAACCCAATAGAGCATCTTTGGGATGTAGTGGAATGGGAGCTTCGTGCCCTGGATGTGCATCCCACAAATCTCCATCAACTGCAAGATGCTATCCAATCAATATGGGCCAACATTTCTAAAAAATGCTTTCAGCACCTTGTTGAATCAATGCCACGTAGAATTAAGGCAGTTCTGAAGGCGAAAGGGGGTCAAACACAGTATTAGTATGGTGTTTCTAATAATCCTTTAGGTGAGTGTATATATAAGTATATACACATATGTATTCACACATTATATATTTACAAACTTGTACAATATTATGCGTTTAAATTTTTTTTTTAACATATTATAAAATATATATTTTTTTTTAATATTTGAAAATATTTATGAAATAAATTAAATTAAAAATAAAATAAAGAACATTTAAGTTCTGTCCCCAGGTTATGTGTCATATTACAACAACATTTTATCTTCTTTGAATCACTGGGGTGGGGTGCTATAATATATTCATTTTCAAAAAGGAACTTTTCAAGTTAAGTCTGGAAAACTGTCAACTCTTTTATGCATTAATGTAATAATTTAGCTTTAAGTACTTCACAATTCAACACATTATTTCCCTGACAGAATGCTTCAAATCTCAGAAAGAAAAAAAGATTAAACTGGACAAGACAGCCAATTCATGGAACAAACCTTTTCTTGTTGCTGACATGCGAGTGATGCAACCAATGTGGTGAACAAATAAACTCCAACAAATAAAAGGGAGATTAGGGCACAAGCATTGAGAAATGTCTACATTTACCTACAAAAAGCCTCATTCCTGGTTCTCAATAGCTTTTTGTTCAGGGTTCATTTGGAGACATCAGCTGAATACTCATATTCATGGTATAAAATGATGCACTGTCAGTTCGGACCATCATTTTCAGAGCCCAGACAACTTGTGCTTTTCTTTCCTTTCTATGTGTTTGCACAGCCTGAAATTATGGAACCGCCACTAACAGGATGTGTGCGTTCCTGAGGTACTTTGTGAGTATTCCGATTGCATCACATGTCCTGGATTTCATGGGTTTTTCACGGTACATTTACTGTGTCATTTATAAAAGCGGCTCTCTGCTAATATGCTAAATACAACCGTGCTGAAAGAATATACGTGCCAGATCGTAATTTGATTCGAATTAAATTTTTCTAATGGCATCCTCCAGAAAGTGCAAAGTAAACATGTGCTCTTTCCCGTCACTTTTCCACCAAGTGGTTTTGACAGGATCTTAAACATCTGGACAGTGTACATCATATGAAACACACACAATTCTTTCTTCCACGCTGAGTAAACTGGCCTCAAGTAAGTCCACCGAGAACCAACCCGTTAATCAAAACAAATGCAACACTTTTTCTTTAACAAACAGAGTCTTATCTTTTCCACCTCGTGGAGGCCAGTGCGGAAAGTCTTAAAAAGAAGGGGAAAAAACTGTAACTTTCAATCAAATTTAAACATTTGTTGAAGATATAATATAGGGAACATAATTTTCTATTGGTCTTACGTTTTGGGAAATCAGTGTGGATTGACGTTGCACTGAGAAATCGGGGGGTGTGGGATACTACACTACGTCTGGACATCCTGCAGTGGAGCCATTATTCAGGGCCTGAGGGATCACAGCTAGAGGTCGTGGCCCCTGATGACCCTTGGATGATGGGCAGGACTCCATCCATGAGGCCGCATGACAGCAGGAAGTACTAGCTAATGTGGTTCTGATTAGAGTCCTTATCTCCAGCCCCCGATTAACAGTTCAATTTTCTGACGGGAAGAAATCAACCGGTCACTTAAGCGTAAAAGGAACAGTTCCACTGACCATCTTTCAACGGTAGAACATAAAAGGGATATTTTCAAGAATATTATGACTTCTTATTTCCACAAAAATGACAGGAAATTACCTCTAAGGGTGTGTTCACTTGTAGTTCAGTTCGCTTGGTTCTTTTGGTCTGGACCGAAAAAGAAAATGAGTGTTTACACTGTCATTTTTTAACACTGAACCTAAAGATACAAAACAAGAAAAAACGGCTTTTATGACGTATATTTTGCGGAGCATCCAAAACAATGCTGTGTGCTGTGCTAAATGAGCTCGTTGTATGTGCTTAGCCAACATATGGTGTTATTTTGGCCAGTTGAGAACTCGTGAAGAGCTTATAAAATGTGTAAAGGAGTCAAAACAGTGTCAGGATTCTCTCTGTCACACACAAAAACGAACTGTAGCGAACTGAAATGGGCAACATCGTAACTATGATGAGGAAAAAACAGGTGTAGATTCAGCATTATGTCCTTTATAGGGTCGCATCTTGTGACATCACGTCCTGTTTCTGGTTTGTTTAGATGTCTTTAGTCTGTGTTGTGTTCATATTTCAGTCGAGTTCGTTTGGAAGCGGACCGAGACCCATCTTTTCAGCGGTCTCAGTCCACTTGTGTGGTGCGCACCAGGGTTCGGATGGCAGTGTTAACCAAACCAGTGTTAGTTTTAATCAAACCAAGCCTGCCAAGTGTGAACACACCAGGGTTGCCAAGTTTTCACAACAAAACCCACTAGAGCAAGCGCTTTTCAGGGTGGTCCCCCTCTGAAAATCGCATTTTGAGGGGTAAAATCTGTGTTTTTTCACATTCTCAGGATTCAGTATCAAAATATTGGGGTTGCTTCAACCCGCGGACATGAAAAACAGCCTGAAGCAACACTAGCAACACTGGAACACACCCTAAAATGGCATAAAGCACAATACAAGTATCCATAGCTACAGAAATCAATGGACAGGATTTTCTTCAGGCTTTCACCGTTCACTGTTCTACTGAAAAAAAGAAATACAAATTTTCAGTATAAAGTATTCATTTTAAACTGAAATAAAATACCTTTTACATTTACAAATCTTCAAAAAATATATGAAGAAATAGTCATATATTTACAAATAAATCAGAATGACCTAACTAACTAACTAACTAAACTAATGCAAATTCAGTTTATTAACAACAGTGAAGATTAGTCATAAAATAAGGACTTTTACTTGTTTCTGGAGCCCCTTAAAGGACATGGTGTAGGAAAGAATATGAGATGGAGCAAAGATTATTTGTTATGCTTTTGTGCGCTCTCACAAATGTTTTACGCTCTGCCAAGAAATAGTTCCCTCGCAAAGAGCTCAAAAGGGGAAAGCAAAGTTTCTCGAAAAACATTTGTGAGAGAACGCAAAAGCATTGACAAATAATTTTTCCTCCATTTAATTTTTTTTTTCCTTCACCATGTCCCTTTAGGGCCTCCGTACTTGTGCTTTACTGCCTGTTTAGATGAGAACAAGTCATTTTTAGTTGATTATGAAGCATTAAAAAGCACTGTAGAAATACCCTATGCTGTATATATATATATTTTTTTTAAATATGAAATGTATGGAGTATTAAAAAAAAGCTGTGGTTGCCGGACCTTTAACAGAAAATATATGCTTGCAATATTTAATGTTTAATTAAAAAAAAAATGTTTTTTTTTATAATATCCACCATCCACTTTAAGGGGTACTTCTGCGCTGGGAAGATGAATCTGTATTTAAACTGGGTCATTAATGTAGTAGAAATGTGAAATTATTTTTGAATTTAGTGCCTTCTAGACTGAGAAAACACAGAAAATGTATTTTTGTCTCATGGGAATGAAAGACAACAATTCCCAGAGTGCACTCGCTGCCCTGTGAGGCCACTCTAGGCACGGCTACTGGATCACCTTCCCACCGCGTTCATTTTCATAAAATCAGTTCAGTTTGAGACACTACAATTAAAAACTGAACGTGTCTGTTCGATATAATGTGAGTGAGTTGATTGAGTATCACGGCACAAACGCAGTAGGAGTCGGATTACATTCATCACATGAGCTGAGGTAATCGCGGGATTCGCGGCTGCGGCTGCATTCACAGCACGTGATCAGTCTGCCGCATTTGCAGTTCATGTCTTTGGAAGCTTAACTTTCATAGGAATTCATTTGAAAAGTTTAAACACTCACATTGCTCTCCACCGCTCCGTTTACATGAATCTCTGCAGCTCCGCAGTTGAAAACATGTGGAAATAGCGCCCACTGCTGGCTATAGTCTTCAGCTTCAGGCCAAAAAGTCCTCCGATGACGAAAAATGACGATATTTGCATCATCGGAGGATTTTTTTCCAGAAATAAAATACATAATTATCTCATCTCAGGGGGATATGAGGGGGGAAAGTACGATAATTTGAATATACTCCTGGGTTTCTACTGATACAAAGCTTAATGCTAATCACTAAAGTAACCATTCATTTAACAAAATAAGATGTAACATAAGTCCTAATGTACATAATTTCAATGAAATTAAATAAAAAAACAACAGGTGTGAGCTGTCACACATGGAATTCTGCGAATGTCAATATATTATGGTTTGTCACTTTAAAAAATGTGTTTACATTTAATAGTATTTAACTGTAAAATTAAATGAAAAGTCCCTTTAGATCTATTACAGTGTTTCATTGTATAGAGCAGGGGTGGGGAGCGTTGATCCTGGAGGGCCACTCAACCCTAATCAAACACGCCTGAATCTTATCAAGGTCTTCAGGATTACTAAAGTTACAGGCAGGCGAGTGTTTTTTTCAGGGTTGGAGCGAAACTTTTTATGTTTGGCAGGATCAACGTTCCCCACCCCTGGTATAGAGTAATAGAACTGACCATTAACCAATTAAGATATTAGGGTTTTACCATTAAAATTATGATCCTTTCTACAGTCATATAAAAATGTATTAGCAAATTAAATATCAATTTATTTTCGCATTTATTTGACAAATTCATCAATATGGTCTCCAGCACGAGATGAACCACCTTTACATCGGATCAAACTGCTTTTTTAAGTGTAAAACTAGTTTTATCTTTTATAATCTTGTATATATAATTGTCAAAACCTGATTTTAGTCAACAATTACAACAAGTGTTAAATCCCAACATGCAGCTCTCCCCAGAATCTGTGATAACGGTGCATGATGGGAACTGGCAGGCACTAATATCTCTGCACTTAGGAGCTTGTCTGTGCTGCTCAGTGGATTGAGTTACTGTGAAAGCCATGATGGAGTGTAAAGTAATCTCCTGCTGTGGAGCTGCCGCGCATGCCTGGAGTCCGTCGCATGCTTCTGAGATTCCTTATCTGGTGTGAGTGGGCTTCACCTGCTGCGCTAAGATGCCCTGGAGACTTTAACACAGCTCGCCAGCATTTCCCAGACAACATTCGGCCTTTATCCAACAGATTTTTCTACATATGGTAGATATTCAAAATTGCATTTTAAAATGATCAATGCCACAAATCCTGTCCAAATGATCTGAATGTTTAAGCTTCAAACGTAAACTATGTCTCCACAACATCTGTTGATTTGGTAACACTTAACAATAAGATCTCATTAGTTAATGCATTAGCTAACATGAACTAGCAATGTATTTTACTTGTTGATGTTAAGCTACATCTACACTTTTGGTCTTTTGTCCACATTGAGATGGCGATTTTGTCCTTTGAAGACTCTCCCAAGTGGACAAATATGAAAATGCTGTTCAATGCTCTACAATTCACATTGTAGTGTGGACTGTGAAAACAGAGGTATTTGAAAACGATGACACATGTTTAGTCATGTGACACACATTGTACCAACAGATGTTTATACTGGTATGTGCTATTCACTTTCACAGTGTTGCTAAAGATAAATGTTTCTTTGTATAATCTTCATACATTCCTGCAAAGATGACAGGAAGTTTACCCGCAATTGCTGTCCTTTGTCAAAACACGAGGGCAATTGCACTTTTGACCATACAATGGCAATTGAGGGTGACCTGGACGCACCAGTGTGTGGTGAGATATTTCGCTAATAATGATGGTGCCACAAGAATAGCGTGAACTTTATTATCGCTGTGTCCCAATTTGTCTACTTATACTATGCCCTAAAAGTATGTGGGTGACTCAATAATTGCAGGTATATTTTTAATTATTTTAATAATTTGTCACAAGATGTTACAGGCCATAACAATATAATATTCGTATTTAGTCTTATAAGCTGAAAATCATGATTTCTTGTCGACCGGATTAGTCACTGTATTTTTTCCATCAGGTATCATTATGTAATCAAAATATTTAATTTCACTTTTGGTAATATTTTATTTATTTGATTTTATTAAGCCCTAAATAGTAATTTTCCTAATTCTACAACATTCAATTGTTTGAAAATAACTTTTATCTTATAAAAATGTGTCTCAATAAATCTTGTGTCAATTCTGTTACCGCACCGTTCTTTGCCTTTAAACTGGTGGAATTATCTCCCACAACTATGTAAGATATAGGAATTGATGTCACTTTCCCTCACTGATAAGGTCTGAAGCATTGAAAGGTACACTATATTTTTTTCAAAAGTATTGGGACACCACTCCAAATCATTGAGTTCAGGTGTATAAAATCAAGCCCCTAGGCATGCAGACGCTTCTACAAACATTTGTGAAAGAATGGGTCACTCTCAGGAGCTCAGTGAACTCAAGCGTGGTACTGTGATTGGTTACCACCGGTGCAATAAGTCCATTCATGAAATTTCCTCACTACTAAATATCCCACGGTCAACTGTTAGTGGTATTATAACAAAGTGAAAGCAATTGGGAACAACAGCAACTCAGCCATGAAGTGGTAGGCCATGTAAAATCAAAGAGCGGGGTCAGCGCATGCTGAGGCACACAGTGAACAGAAGTCACCAACTTTCTGCAGAGTCAGTAGCTACAGACCTCCAAACTTCATGTGACCTTCAGATTAGCTCAAGAACAGTGCGTAGAGAGCTTCATGCAGTCCTGCCGCTGCCCACCTTGAAGCCCTAAGCGCATGCGGCGTTCGCGACTGTGTTAAGCAGAGAGAATTTTCTTGTGGTGCCCTATGCGCAGCACGTGATGCGCATGGTGGGAGCGGCGGCACGGTAATGGGTTTCAATGGCCGAACAGCTGCATCCAAACCTTACATCACCAAGTGCAATGCAAAGTGTCGGATGCAGTGGTGTAAAGCACACCGCCAATGGACTCTAGAGCAGTGGAGACGTGTTCTCTGGAGTGACCAATCATACTTCTCTGTCAGGCAATCGATGGACAAGTCTGGGTTTGGCGTTGCCAGGAGAACGATACTTTCTTGACTGCATTGTGCCAAGTGTAAAGTTTGGTGGAGGGGGGGATTATGGTGTGGGGTTGTTTTTCAGGGGTTGGGCTTGGCCCCTTAGTTCCAGTGAAAGGAACTCTTAATGCTTCAGCATACCAAGACATTTTGGACAATTTCCTGCTCCCAACTTTGTGGGAACAGTTTGGGGATTGGCCCCTTCCTGTTCCAACATGACTGTGGACCAGTGCACAAAGCAAGGTCCATAAAGACATGTATGAGTGAGTTTGATGTGGAGAACTTGACTGTCCTGCACAGAGTCCTGACCTCAACCCGACAGAACACCTTTGGGATGAATTAGAGCGGAGACTGTGAGCCAATCCTTCTCGTCCAACATCAGCTCCTGACCTCACAAATGCGCTTCTAGAAGAATGGTCAAATATTCCCATAAACACACTCCTAAACCTTGTGGAAAGCCTTCCCAGAAGAGTTGAATCAAGATGGTAAATTCTGTTACAAGGTAGAATAACAATATTTACCATATTTAACAGAATTGAAAGTAACTGAGTTGACAAACAATAATATAAATAAATCTGTTTTGTGTTTGTTTTTTCGTAAAAAGAATAGAGACTTGTGTTTGGCAAGCACTGAATTATACAAATTTTATGTTTTCATTAAGATACTGGAAAGAATTTCTGTTAGGGAACAGTTTTTTTCCTTAATTTTTTTAAATGCAAAATGTATCTCCAATTAAAGAATCACAGCTACAAAAACGTGAATTTGTGGAAACGGTGATATGCGTATTATAGTCCAGTTCTATTTTTTTATTTTATTGAATCTTACTGTAAAGTGTAAATTTGCTTCAGAGAACAAACAAATCCACGTTTCTCTGGCATTATATACTGAAGCACATCGCATAAGGTAAGTACGGCTTGTCTCCTCATACGTATGAGTCTCAGTTTCAAAAGAGGAAGGATTTTTTTCCCACCACAATCCAAAGAAGCAGCACACAAACGAATGGAGCCGTGCCACGGTGTGGAAAAGACGCATGTCCAGCCTCATGCTTCACGTCAGGGCCTCCGCCAAAGCAAACTGTGGTCGGAAGAATCCTTTAATAGTGCCTGATCTGTGTCACCTGAGACTGGAATCATCTGAAACTCAGAAACCACACAGCCACAGTCATCGACAGGGATATTTGCAGCAGCTGAGTCTCTCTAATGAAGGACTCCCACCGCAGACCACTCCGAACGGCCCCCGCTGCATCACAATCTGCCCTACTTTCATATTTAAACGCCTGTGCTCTGGACAGGTCGCAATCCAGACGTTTATAACAAATGCACAGTGGTTTTACCACAAATTCTTAGATTACAGTTTGCAGAAACGCATATTTCCCTTATTTATCTCCATCATGACTGTCATGTGACAGTCGAGCACATGAAAACGACTCACACTTCTCAGGGAACGGTGACAGATATTTCCAACTGTGTGACTGATGCAATGTAATGGTGACAAAGCCTGAGCAGAACATTTCCTATTCTACCATCCACAGTATAGTACAGTACAGCGCTGGCGCTAGTGATCTAAAATAATAGGGTATATTAAAGGGATAGTTCACCCAGTCATTTACTCACCTCGTCGTTCCAAAACTGTGCCTTTTTTTCTTCAGTGGAACATAAAAGATGATATTTTGAAGATTTCTGAGGTCCAAACACACATTGCCTTTCATTGTATGGACAAAAAACAACAATGAGGAATGAGTAAATGATGACAGAATTTAAATTTTTAAATATCAGTTTGAACACATTTTAGTTAAAAAAAAAATATTAATATTATTAATATTAAATATTAATACGTTTAATAAAAAAACTTACCAATAATCACACTATTCAGGTGTTCAGGAAACCTGTTTGAAAACAACTGTTTTGCAATAATTAAAATAATAATAATAATATAATAACAATTGTTATTGAAATTCTATGCTATTTTTTAAATACATTGAAAAATGAAATGCACACACACACACACACACACACACACACACACACACACACACACACACACACACACACACACACACACACACACACACACACACACACACATATATATATATATATATATATATATATATATATATATATATATAATGGATTAATTTAGTGTTGATATTAAAATTCTAGCCAATAATTATCTTCATAACTGATAAATAGTCAATATTAAAATATGCTATTTTTTTATAAATATTAAACATAAAATTAAACACTATAATATAATTAAATTAATATAATATGATGTAATATAATAAAATGGACTCATTTTGCATCAATATCAAAATTTAGTCCAATACCAATAATTCGATAATTATTTTCATAACTGATAGATAGTCGATATTAAAATTCTATGCTATTTAAAAAAAAACACATTGTATAAAATTAAACACTAAAAAAAAAAAAAAAGTTTAAATGCTACACTGTAAAAAATGTCAGGCCTCTCCAATTGAACATTTTCTAGTGATTGGTCACATCTACATTTTTCAGTTGGCCAAACTTAATTTCTGTGAATTGATACAATTTGGGCAACTAAAAAAATGTAATGTGAGCAGTCACTAGAAAATGTTCAATTGGAGACCTGCATTTTTTTTTTTTTGACAGTGTACAATTAAATTTAGGCATACAGCATTATATGGATATTCATTTTGACTTTAACTTTTTTTTAATTTAACTTTAAATTTAATCTAAATATAAAAATGCCAGAAATACTTTAAAATTAAATATCTAATATCAGCCAAAACTGCTATGAATTACAGTATCTGATAACCGATATTGTACCGATATGTTGTGATTCCCAACTTTTAACTCATATAATTTAGTATTATCATTCATATTTTAGTGTCAATAACCCTGAGCACACAAAAACTAAAACCAACATCACACATCTACAAGCCACAGAAAGATGTGCTTTTTCAGATCATCCAAGAAAAAGTTGTCACTTGGTGTTTCCAACAAACCTCTGCCTCCAGTTCAGACCAACTGCTGGCAAAGAGACGGACATCTCGCAGACATAGAAAAGACTGGTTAGTGTCACACAGGAGCAGGGCGTCCATTAGGAAGACCACACAGGGCTCCAGACACTTCTCCAGTGAGATAGACGCTATCAGAGTGAGTGACAGGTGCTGGTTTTTCGTCCCATCTCGTTCTCTGATAGTACAGATGAACAAGCCTCCCGACACGCTCCAACTGTTTATCATCGGACGGCTTGATTTCCTCTTACAGAGAACAGATGGCTTCCTCAACGGCTCTGTGCTCGCCTGCTTCGACTGTAGCTCTCAGCATATCTCAGCACAGACGTTTTGTGAGATCCGTGCCAGCGCTAGATTCATCCTGCAGAAGAAATAATTGGAAAATTAGCACTTTCAATACCATTAAAAATACATATCAATGCAACAGTGGTGGGAATGAATGTGCAAACCAGTTATGTTTATCAGATAAAAATAATGCAGGAATAACCTATCATTCAAAAGTTTGGGGTCAGTAAGATTTCTTTTTGGTAAGAAATTAATACATTTATTCAACAAAGATGCATTAAATTGATCTAAAATGACGATAAAGATACTGATGTTACAAAACATTTATATTATGTTATAAAAAAAAATATATATATATATATATATATATATCACAAACACATTAAGCAGCAAAACTGTTTTCAACATCGATAATAATAATAAATGTTTCTTGATCATCAAATCAGCATTTTAGAATGATTTCTGAAGGATCATGTGACTGGAGTCTTGTTTTCAAAAACATTTAAATCTTTTGAATATTTAGTGTTACTCAAAAATGTATATGGATATGCAATATAAATCTGAATTGAAAGTTTACGTGAGAAGAAAAAGAGTGGAGATTGATATGAGAGTTTAGCTGTCATTATATAAGAAAACACAATCCTGCGATTGACCAATCACGGTCAAGCATTCCAGAGTGGAATGTAATAAAGGATAACATATGACAGACATTTTCCATTGTCGTTATGTCAGCTAGCATTTGTCAAACTTCATTCACAGTGAGACTTAGGCTAATGTCAACATCAGCCCATTATGAAGTTTCTACTGGCCTCAGCTGTCTGCAATGCATTCATGTAAGAATGCTTGGAAGTACAGGCTAGCATGTCAGCAATGTGTAGCAGGACTTTGAAGTGTCAGCCTGGGTCAACATAAACAACAGGTACTGCAGTAACAAACCTCAGAAACAGGTGGTCCGGTCATGTCTGAACCAATACGTGCTGGTGGCCACATAAAATGCTTCCGCTCAAGGACTGGATCCATGTGATCAGTGGCTTTTGACCTGTTCATCAAAGCACAAACACCAACAGAACATTTTGCATAACTACATGTAACTCTAAACAAAACCATAACTCTGTAGTACGTACATGTAGTTAATTGATATTACTCATTATCTGAATAAGTACAATGTAACTACATCACCTTAAAGTGTAGCCAATATTTTGAATTAGTTTTTTATATTTGTGATTTTAATTATAGTGTTTAATATGTTTTTGTAATTTTTATTACTTTGTTTGATAACACTTTACAATAAGGTCTATGCTAACATGATCCAGCTATGAGCAATATATTCTACAGCATTTATTCATCTTTGTTACAAGTATTCATTGTTTGTTAACAATTAACTAACCAACGCTTAGTAATGTAGGAATTAACACACTAGAATGGTTATATATACTGTTGATTTGTGTACTGACATTATCCCAAATGTGTCCATGAATGTTTAAATCCAGAGAAATGAGCAATTTTAACCACTGTGCGTGGCCTATCAATCATAACAGCGTTACCTTTGATTTACGGTTTTATTTTTTAGAAACCATGGAAACACCAAAGACACTTTAATATATGATGTGTTTTATTACACAGGTGAGCAACTGTTTGGATACATTCATCGACAGAAAACGAATCATTGTTATCTAGCTCACGTACCACAGTTAGTCTTATTATTTAAATATCGTTTTCTTGATTTACCGCGAGTACCATGTTTAATATCGCTCTAACTTACTTTAGTGTGCTTACTTTAGTGTGCTAAGTGTCTCATATTAGCCTTCGAGCAAACGCACAGAGCACATTATAACATAACTTTCAACACACTCAAATGTATCTAATATGATAAAACTATATATATATAGTTTTTATTCACTTTTATTTTAGTTTTTGCATCACAGGAATAAATTACATTGTAAAATATATGAAAATAGAAAACACTGTTTTCACTGTATTAGCCTATTGATCACATAAATGTAGCTTTGGTGAGCATAAGACTTTCAAAAACGTTTTGAATATAGCATATGACTGTTAATGTTCCATCAATTTGAAATATCAAGATTAAAGCTTGTTATAGGCTAACGTTACCACCTGGCACCGGGTTTACGACTTATTACGGACTAAACTAATGGCGCTTTTCCACTACACAGTACCAGCTCAGCTCGGCTCGACTCGACTCGCCTTAGTTTGGTTCGCCACTGAGTAAAAAGTGTACCTGTACCTGCTTCCAGGTACTTTTTTTCGTATCACCTCGGGCGAGGTTCTGAGTGAGCTGAGGCGATACTAAAATGTGACGTGAAACACAGCAGACTGCTGATTGGTCAGAGAGATTCGTCACTGTTCATTGCGTCATCATTACAAGCTGCGCCAGCAAGTATATGTCTCTGCAGGTTAGTAATAGGAGTTACCTCATCAGGGTGTGGCCATAAACAGAGGGATGGTTTCAACTGTGTTACCTGATTTGCCCACGTCACAGTGCGGGTAGGGTTTAGGGGTGGGGTCGGGTGAAGGGGGTCATTTTCATTGCGTGATTTAGAAACACCCATCAGTTTGAAAACACCCACTAATTTAGAAAATCGCGCCATTTTTAAATAGTTTGTCCAGAGATTGCGTGTTATTATTTACTATTATGGCAACTCGGAAGAATACACCGTGGTCAAACAAGGAGGTGCAGACTTTACTTTGTTTGGTTGCCGAAGAGGATCGAGCGAGAGAAGATTAAGTCATGGCAGTTTCCTGCGGCGTCGCTATGACGACCAGGTACTATTCTGGAGGTACTATCTGCAATGGAAAACAGAGCGACAAGCGAGCCGAGCTGAGCCGAGGCGAGTCGAGTTGAGCTGGTACTGGTAATGGAAAAGCGCCATAAATGAAAAAGAGAAACATTGCAACTAGCTTATACATTATTTCAAGTAATGAAAATGTTTGATATTATAGTTAATAAGTCATTAAAAACTTGGCAACTATAAAAAGTCTCCTTTGCTCACTGCCATTTTGTTTATTTTTTAAATATTTGATTCAAATATTAGATATTTGGGTCAAAGGTTTTTTTTTAAAAAAATCCCTAAGTATTAAGCAATAACAATAGTAACATAAGTATTAGCAAACAACTGTTCCCAAACAGTTCAACCTGATGTTTCCACAGATATGGTTTGGCGTCTTTAAAAGCTGGAAGTTGAGGGTGGAAACCGCTCCAGACATCTTTGGAGAGCAGACGAGGCATTGGCATGTCAAAGGGCCAAGTGTTCACATATGGTCACATAGCTGAACTAATGGCTGACAGGCCTCAGCAAGGGCATTAAAGTGACCCTGCCTCCAGGACAACACAAGCACGGACCAGCGCTCTGTAAACAGGTATCCATAAATCTGTAAACATACAATTAGGCCATTAATGTTGCACAAAGGGCTACTTACTGCTGTGTTCACATTTGATATCTCAGCCACAATACAAACAGGTTTTTCTTTATTTCAGAGAACTTGTAGATTTAAATCACACAACCGGAAAGTCTGTAATTATGTAAACTTTGATGTAGGATTTACTTGGGATCAATTTTCACTCAGAAATTGCTAATTTTACAAATAATTACAAGAAACGACAAGTAACCCATTCAATTGAACGTGAAACGTGAAGTTGTTGTTGTAAAACATACTCTTAATAATCTTTGTTACAATTAATATAAAAGTTTAATAAATAGCATTATGGCACAGTATAAAAATAACAATCAGTGATGGCAGCAGCATAAATTAAGACAGTAAGATGTAAAGCAATGATACTATTTAAATAATAATGACCACTGCAATGCATGCTGGGGAAAAAATAACTGTTTAATTTAAAATGGTTTGTTCAGACAAAACAATGTCATGGCAATTAGGAACGATTTTACGTTTGGTGGCAAAATAAGAATTCGTATGATTACATTCATGCGTTTTTGTACATTCTGTTTAATAATAATAGTTAGTTACTGCATAATTATATTATAATTATTAAGTTGTAATACATGGAAACTTGCAAAACATTTCTGAATTTAAAATGCAACACAATCTACAGCAGGTCATAACTATTGTAAGTTTTGGTGAATTCGTAAGATTGTGTTTGTGCGTTTTCATACAATCTTTTACGTTTTGGCGAATTGGTGGCAAAATGTGAATTTGTATGATTACATTCATTTGTTTTCGTACAATCTTTTTAATAATAATAATTATCACATAATTATTTCAAGCTGCAATGCATGCTGGGAAATTGCAAAACATTGTTCATTTTAAAGTTGTTTGTTCAGACAACACAAACTCATGGCAATTCATAACTAGTTTATGTTTTGGTGAACCAACCAAGTGTGCCGCATATGTCCTGAAAATTTAAGCCAAAACATTTTGATCGCCCCCTGGTGGCTGGCTGCGGTATCGCTCATAAACCCCGCCCTCTGTATGGAATCAAATGGTACGCAAGCCAAAGTAAAACTTCCAATTACGCTTCAAACTATTTTATTCAAAAGATGGTTTCTGTCATTTTTTGTTAGCTCTTATCACACTGACATATGTTCAAGTGTTCGTCTTAGATATTTGAGGCTATAAAAGTGGGCTGTAACGTCACTGTAAAAATTGTCGCAAAAAGTTGCAGGCTCAATCGCAAGCACAGCTGTCAATCATGACGTTACAGCCCACTTTTATAGCCTCAAATATCTAAGACGAACACTTGAACATATGTCAGTGTGATAAGAGCTATACCTAAAAATCTGTGCTTACGATTGAGCCTGCAACTTTTTACAAGTTCCAAATACTTGAGGTTTATAGCTGTCATATGGTTCAGAGTTCATATTTTTACTGAATTAACATTAGTTGGTCTCACCGTGTTTGAGTTTGTTTATAATTGCAAATCTAAGGTTTAATTTATAATTTGCCGTGACAAGAAGTTTTCAAGTTAAAGGCACAAAATGTAAGATTATTGGATTAAAATATCCACAGACCACTAGAAGAATGTTATTTATTTAGTTGACTTGTGTACTTATATTATCCCAAATGTTTCCATGTTTTACCATGCCTAATATCATCTAGCTCTCTGCAGTGTGTAACAAGTGTCCATAGTAGCTGCCGAGCGAACGCACAGAGCACATTATAACATAACTTTCAACCTAATCAATAATGTATCTAATTATAAAACAGCGCTGTATTACCACACATACTCGTGAAAAAGCGGAAGCGGCGACTGTGGCATAATAAAAGCTCCACAACATCCAGCTACGCCTTTGTTTGGAATAAGCAACCTCTAGCGGCGAAAAATTACATATTGTGGCTTTAACAACTTGACTATGATATGATGTCTTTAAAAAAGTTAGGTCAGCTTTTTTTGTTTGTTTTACAGTGTTGTTATCTGAGGCATATCATCTCAGGCTAACAAACCTGTGGGAAATCCTTCACGGATCTGACAGTGTGAGAAAGTTAGCGCACAGATTTGAAGCAGACAGCTTACAATGGACCTTATCTGTATTGAGTGTTTACGATAGATAAGGTTTGGGGAAAAGCCTGCCCTCAGTGACAGCCATCAGACGGTCAGAGTGTTCTGATAGAAAGCCTGGACACATCTTGAGATTGTTAACAAATAGACTGCTTCATACAGATTAGCTCGAGAGATTCTGCATCGCAGGGTCGTTTTTCAACATAAGGGACTATTTGAATGCGCTATAGGAACAGCTTTGTTTGTTTGAATTCCAAGCATGACCATTTCATAATCAGCTTGTCTCATCATCTTGGCCTGCATTAGTTTTTTGTCATCAGCATGTAATATTTGTTTTCTATTTCACTGTTAACTATTTAAATCTGTGTCACGGAAAGGGCAAGATTTGAATAATTCAAATACATTTTTACAGTACACGAAGATGATGAGAGAAGGACATAGAAAGGCTTTCATTTGAGATGGAAAATGTTAATTTTGAACCGCCTGATATACAGTGTTTTCTTTTGTTTTGCATGTTCTGCTCTAAAATTGGAAGTCAAAGAAGAAGTAATTATCCCTCTAAATTGGGCCATTTCACATAATTATTTCTTGGAATGTAATGTTTTTTACTGAGCTACAAAGAACATTGAAACTTGCCGTTTTATATGCCGTTTGTGTCACGTAATGGGTTTTCCCATCAGCTCCAGACTGCGCTGGTTAATTTGGGAAGAGGTCTTGTTCCCTCCGAGAGCACAATTTAATGAGGGATGTCATCCAACTGAGAGAAGTTATATTTATTTATATATTTTATATTTATTTGTCTTTGAAGATTTGTCATTGTATACACTTGATATTACAGATGAAGGAGAAATGATGGCCATAATTACAAAATTATATATTTAAAATGGAAAAGATAAAGAGAAAAAAATATTTGAAATTAGATATAAATATAATATTTAGTTATTATATATATATACAGGTCCTTCTCAAAAAATTTGTATATTGTGATAAAAGTTCATTATTTTCCATAATGTAATGATAAAAATTAAACTTTCATATATTTTAGATTCATTGCACACCAACTGAAATATTTCAGGTCTTTTATTGTTTTAATACTGATGATTTTGGCATACAGCTCATGAAAATCTCAAAAGATTAGCATATCATGAAAAGGTTCTCCAAACGAGCTATTAACCTAATCATCTGAATCAACTAATTAACTCTAAACACCTGCAAAAGATTCCTGAGGCTTTTAAAAACTCCCAGCCTGGTTCATTACTCAAAACCGCAATCATGGGTAAGACTGCCGACCTGACTGCTGTCCAGAAGGCCATCATTGACACCCTCAAGCGAGAGGGTAAAACACAGAAAGACATTTCTGAACGAATAGGCTGTTCCCAGAGTGCTGTATCAAGGCACCTCAGTGGGAAGTCTGTGGGAAGGAAAAAGTGTGGCAAAAAACGCTACACAACGAGAAGTGGTGACCGGACCCTGAGGAAGATTGTGAAGAAGGACCGATTCCAGACCTTGGGGGACCTGCGGAAGCAGTGGACAGAGTCTGGAGTAGAAACATCCAGAGCCACCGTGCACAGGCGTATGCAGGAAATGGGCTACAGGTGCCGCATTCCCCAGGTCAAGCCACTTTTGAACCAGAAACAGTGGCAGAAGCACCTGACCTGGGCTACAGAGAAGCAGCACTGGACTGTCGCTCAAATTTTGCATGTCATTCGGAAATTAAGGTGCCAGAGTCTGGAGAAAGACTGGGGAGAAGGAAATGCCAAAATGCCTGAAGTCCAGTGTCAAGTACCCACAGTCAGTGATGGTCTGGGGTGCCATGTCAGCTGCTGGTGTTGGTCCACTGTGTTTTATCAAAGGCAGGGTCAATGCATCTAGCTATCAGGAGATTTTGGAGCACTTCATGCTTCCATCTGCTGAAAAGCTTTATGGAGATGCAGATTTTGTTTTTCAGCATGACCTGGCACCTGCTCACAGTGCCAAAACCACTGGTAAATGGTTTACTGACCATGGTATTACTGTGCTCAATTGGCCTGCCAACTCTCCTGACCTGAACCCCATAGAGAATCTGTGGGATATTGTGAAGAGAAAGTTGAGAGACGCAAGACCCAACACTCTGGATGAGCTTAAGGCCACTATCGAAGCATCCTGGGCCTCCATAACACCTCAGCAGTGCCACAGGCTGATTGCCTCCATGCCACGCCGCATTGAAGCAGTCATTTCTGCAAAAGGATTCCCGACCAAGTATTGAGTGCATAACTGAACATAATTATTTGAAGGTTGACTTTTTGTATTAAAAACACTTTTCTTTTATTGGTCGGATGAAATATGCTATTTTTTGAGATAGGAATTTTGGGTTTTCATGAGCTGTATGCCAAAATCATCAGTATTAAAACAATAAAAGACCTGAAATATTTCAGTTGGTGTGCAATGAATCTAAAATATATGAAAGTTTAATTTGTATCATTACATTATGGAAAATAATGAACTTTTATCACAATATGCTATTTTTTTTAGAAGGACCTGTATATAGAAGGACCACATTTTATCTTCGCAAGAAATATCTATATTACAACAAAATTATATAATTATGTATAATTACAAAATTATACATTAAAATGTAAAAGATAAAGATATTTTTTTTACAATATATATATATTATATTGTAAAAAAAAAATATCTTTATCTTTTACATTTTAATGTATAATTTTATGTAATACATTAAAAAACAATTAAATAAAGAAAATAACTAATTTAAAACTATATTTATATATACTATTATTTATATAGGCTATATATATGCAAAATTACACAATTAATGTTATAATAAAATGGAACGAAACATTTTTTTAAAATATATTTGTATCATATATATATATATATATATATATATATATATATATATATATATATATATAATGCAAAAAATATGTCATAAAACACCTTTTGTCTTGCAATATAAAATTCAATATTACAATTTAAAAAACATTTTTAGAGAAAAAAATCTAAGATTTTGTATACAAATATTCTGAGATTTTATATTATATTTAGTATTTTCATTTTATATATATATATATAGCAATCATCTAAAATACCTTAACAACCACCTGACCATGCCCTAGCAAGCATCTACAACATATTCACAAGTGCAAAAACTTCTAATCAGTGTTTGGTATCACTCTAAACAAATGTGATTCTTAAATTGAATCCATAAAATTGAGATTATACACTAACCAGGCAACTACTGGGTCTCTGTGCCTCTTTTTATTCTGTCTGTGACCACTTAAAGTTCATATAGCTCAAAACAAGGCAAAGCACTTCATTCCTTGTGGCTCCCCAGATGACCAGTCCAGCCGTATGAGTGTGAAGAGAATTATGACCCATTTTATGGGGCAAGTTAGTTACTCCTTTGTTTATAACTGAATGTGACTAGTGTTGTGAGAACAGTGTAGCAAATGTAAAATTTATGTACAGCCTCAGGAAATGGTGATTTTTTTCTCCCAGTGTTGCGTCAGTGAGTTGATCTTTGCATTCCTAGTCATATCTGTAAATCTTTGCGTAGCCGTAAACCACAACCCAGGGTCTGTATGGCACATACGTGAGAATCGTGGAAGCCACATGACGATCTGAATAAAGGTTGACCTCTAATGAAAGACAGCGGACTACATAACTGACATCACCCAACAATGTAAGGTCAAAGGTCACAGCTGGAGTCATACACAGTGACCCCATAAAGTATCTGGACACTCAAGCCACAAAATATATAAATGTCATTGCATTAGAAATATAGGTAACAATTTAGTTTAGGGTCCAATGCTCACTATTAACATGCATATTACTATAATATTTAACATGTATATTACTATAATAAACAACTTTACTTTACTTTTTGAGCCACAGGTCAAAAATTTCCTCTTTTTAAATTAATTTAAACATTACACTAATTAGAGTTTAAATCCTAACTGGTGTTTAATTTGTACAATTTAAATAAAAATAATGACATTTTGTAGTTGAATGACGTTCAGACATTTTGTAAGTGTGGCTTACCGTTCAAAAGTGTGTGGTCATTCAGTTTGTTTTTTAAAGAAATCTTTACTTTTATTCAGCAAGGATGCATTGAATTGATCAAAAGTGATAGTAAAGACATTTATATATTTATACTTTTGGGGTCATTGAGTGCATATCAAATGCACCAGATCATAGTCATAGATCATATAATGCAAAAAAAAAAACAGATCTGATCTACTGTAAAACACCCATTTGTGAGTAGCCAAATTTCCATTATCAAAAATCTGTAGACAATGGCATGGCAGGGTTTGTATGAGTTAATGCACTCCAAAAGCCCCAGTGGGACAGTTGTTATTCTGCCGATGGGACGGCTGCCGTTTCTTAGGCTGAAAAGTTTGTGAAACGGTGCCGGCTCCTTGGGTTCCTCACAGCAAGACAGCAGTCTATAATGGGCAGTGATTGTTCTCAAGACAATACGGCGTTTTAAAGGGTGCCACCGCGATGGTAAGTATATATATGAAATATTGTTATCCTGGCTCAGAGAAATCAGAGCGGTCAGGCAGTCTAACCACAGTCACGCAGTGGCGCCACAATCCCGTGGACAGATTCCACGCCTGTGCCGCTCGAGGGACACACAAAGAACAGCGTGCGCGGGTGTCTGGATCGTGAACTTGAGCAATTATCTATAACAAAATCACTTCTTCTTTCTCAAAGTGACATTTCAAGGTGGACAATTTGATCCTCAAAAGTGACGAATGGAAAAAGTTGAGAATCTTTTGTAAATGACTGGTCAGTCTCTTAAAGTCAACATGAAACGTATACATCCCATTATTTGACATTTTTTCTGAGAAATAAAGGATATTAAAATAGAAAAGAAAAAAAAGTGCGATAAAAGACAAAATTCTATGGTATAAACCTGTATATTGGTTAATAGTCAGTTCTCTTACTTTATAAGGTGAAAAGCTGTAATAGGTCTAATGGGACATTTCATGAAATTTTACAGTCTCAAAAGTTAAAGAAATCACACACTATTGATAAATGCAAAAGATAACAAAAACGTTTTATTTGCAACGTTTCAGTCTCATGTCCTTCATCAAATTCCATTGTTAAATGTACAGTTTTTGTACAGTCATGGACCAAAAAGTCGCTATTCATTACCATGACTACAAAGCTTGAAGTGATGGTAATGAATAGTGACTTTTGAGATTATTGCTATTTTTGCTTATAACTTTTAAACAGTTTGTCAGAATTAAGCCCAATTTATACTTCTGCGTTGATTGTATGCCGTAGCTACGTCGTAGGCTGTGTGTTGCACGCGTAGACTACGAAGTACCCTGATGCACACCTCTCCAAAAATGATGCGGACCGCAATCGCTGTGATTGGTCTGCCAGAACCCCTCCCTCAGGGGTATCATGCTACCTCTGCATGTGTAACGCCCCATTCACACGGGGCGTAGGCGTCAACGCTTCTCATTTACTTTGAATGGGTGACATCATCCTTTGCCGAACTGAATTGTGGGTTCCGTCGGGTCGCTTCACTCGCGTTGCAAGCGGCAGAAGTTGAAGATTTCTCAACTTTTCAAGCGCCAACGGAGGCGTCATCCAATCAGATCGCCGTATGCAAATACCCTAGAGCAGGCGCTAGCCAATTGCGTTCATGCAATCCTAGAGCAGACGCGTGATTGGCTGTTGTCACTATAACGGCCAAGCTTCAGCCACGCCCTCCGTCAAGCGTTAACGCCGAAGCTCCGTGTGAATGCAGCGTAACACTGCATTCACATGGGGTGTAGGCGTTAACGCTTCCCATTTACTTTGAATGGGTGACGTCATGCGTTGCCGAACTGAATTGTGGGTTCCGTCGAAGATTTCTCAACGTTTCAAGCGCCAACGCAGGCGTAATCCAATCAGATCGCCCTAGCAGGCGCTAGCCAATTGCGTTCATACAACCCTAGAGCAGACGTGTGATTGGCTGTTGTCACTATAACGGCCATGCTTCAGCCACGCCCTCCGTCAAGCGTTAACGCCAAAGCCCCGTGTGAATTCAGTGTAACTGCGCGTTAATGAAAGTATAAATGAAAATTGACGTGTAGACCACGGCGTAGAGGCTACGGCGCAGGTCCGACGCAGAAGTATAAATCAGCCTTTATGATCATAGTGTCTAGGGATTCATTGTATTATACAGAATCTGTGGATACCGATTTGATCGGAATCGGATGAACCACCAGTCCGCTATTTTGAAATTGGACATAAATTGCAATAGCTTTTAAACGATTTGACATATCAGCACAAAATTTGGGACAGTTCATTGGCAGCATGTGCTGAAGGTACATGAGAAGTTTGAACACAACACCATTTAGTGCTCCTGAGATATTAAGGTTTTTTTTGTCCAAAATGAGTTGTTTTCTGTCATCATATTCCTAGGTTTATGCCGATTCCGACGAGATCTTATTTGTAATTTTTCATCAGTGTGCCTGTCTGCCATATTGAAGTTGTTCACACATGCAAGCTTCTATTTTCATCAAACTAAATCAGGTTTTTATTATCTATTTTTACACTCAAAAAAACCCCTACAAAAACGTATTTAGTTTCTGTCATATTGAAGTGAAGCTACTACTACAAATTGTCCAATTTTGTCCCAAATCTAATCAGATAAAATGTACCGTAAAACGATTGTAGAATTATGCTAATCAAATAGCATGCTAATCAGAGGCCCTTCTTTCTTTAAACGTAACAAATCTTATGTCTAAAAATGTTCATTCTCACCTTGAATCTCTTTCATATCAAAACAAGAGTCTGTCCTCTGTGACATTATGTTTAACAAAAGAATTTCCAAACTAAAGTTTATGCGTTGAAATCCTGTTTTGTGAACCATTTGACCTTTTTTATGTTAAAACAATAATTTTCTTAGGATGGGTATCCGTAAGGACCTTTCTGACTTTCAAAAAATCTGAAAGGATGTTGTAGTAAAAAATACCATCCTTCACGAAAACTATAAAACATTTAAAAACCTTTAAAAGTAACTTTAAAAACCAAAGTATTATAGCTAGGGTTTGGCCCCATTATTGCTTCAAGCAGCTATATTTTACAGTGAAAAAATGACATTCCCAGGATTCTCTGTTGACGGCTCGCATTTAATGTTTTTATATTTTTAATTGAGATAACCGTTTTGTTCTTTTTAATTATGTACATTACATCTAATGTCACTAAAATCCTGTAATTAACATTGATTTAACGTGTGTTAGTGGTTGTGTGTTTGTATAACACTGTCCACCTTCATTTTAGTATTTACTTCAGCTTGTGGAAAAGCTACTTGTGATGAACTTCACTTTACCACCTGTGTTTTTAAGGTGGTTGTCAGTACATAATAGATTTTAGTAATTTGGGATATTATATTATCTATTTCAGTTAATACAGTTTTGACTGTATACATTTAAGGTAAATCTGTAAAACCTAAAATGTTACTACCATATTTTTTTAGTGCGATAAAGATCTAGCAACCACATCTGCCTTTTTGTTTTTTACCGTAAATTTCACAGATGCTTATTTACAGAGTAGGCTAGGATTGGGAATTAATACCAAAATGGAGTCAGCCAATAAGGAAAGTCGTTTTTAGAGGGGGAGCAAGTGAAAGATTATGAAGACAAACATTTTTTTCTCTGGAACAAAATGCATAATCATTTACAATAAGACCAGGAATGTGAATTAAAATAAACGAGGTCAATTTCAGTTTCATGTTGACTTTGGTGTGCACTATTTTTGGCTTAAATACACGTCTTGGCCTCAAAAAGGCGGCAAACACTTTCAAATCACCAGTCCAAACGCATAATATTAAAATGGGTCAGCTGCCCTGCCTAAATATGACATCTTTCAAACCCCAAAATGTAGCCGTGCTCCTGTTTTTCGCATCAAGGCTTCCCCCTTCAGACCACCAGCACCCCGAAGAGAAACCACATGAGAGAGCGGGACCGGCCTGTAACCAGGAAGAACAGGGAGGCTGTTTATTTCTGGTGCATCTCTACTGAATGACTCACACGCTGGCTGCAAAACCGGTTCAGTCTCCAACAGCTGAGCATGTGCCAGCTCCAAAGGCATATAACTTTTGCGCTGCCCACCCGCTCCGCTTTACCCCCGTCTCAATCACAACGCTCGTCATCTGCCTATTTTCTCCTGCGTTTAATCCCCCTGTAATCATCAGATGCAGTGTTTTACAATCAACATTGGATCTGACCTTGAGCAGGTTTAGAAAAGGCCAGACACATTAGTGGATGGGTACGAGGCCGGGCAGGGCAAGGGAAGAGAGAGAGATTAAGTATAAGTGGGCGGCTCTCTGCTTCACTGGAGTTGAAACACACATTTGATGTCCCTATTATAGAAGACAGTGGGCCACCAAATCCAAACAAGCACTGCAAAGCAAAACAAATCCACATTAATAGTATTATCATCAAGGATGTAAAAAGTATGATGACTGTCAAAGTATTAATCAACTAAAAGATAAATGATCTACACTGAAATAAATTTGGCGTAGAAACAATTTTCCATCAGAAATTGATAGTACATTTCACAAATAAGTACAGGCAAGTATTGCCAATCAGCATGCTTGTTGACTCAACTACAAATTAAGAAATGATTTGTCTGAGTGGGAATATAGACATTTTCCTATAAAACGTTAGTACAAAATTGCAGCAAGGACGAATTCAATTGATCAAATGTGACAGTAAAGATATTTAAGGTCACAAATGGTTTCTTAAAACTTTTTATCTTTCATCAAAGAATGAATTAAAAATGTAACACCTATTCCACAAAAGATATGAAGCATCACAACTGTTTTCAACATTAATAATTATCAGAAATGTTTCTTGAGCAGCAAATCATCATATTAGAATGATATATGAAGGATCATGTGACACTGAAGACTGGAGTAATGATGCTGAAAACTCAAATCACAGGAATGAATTACATTTTACATTATATTCAAGAGTTATTAATAATAGATCACATTTTAGATGAAATAAATGCAGTCTTTGTGAGCATTGGAGAATTATAAATGTTTGTAAAAGATTTGGTCAAAATGGAATGCCGAATCGGTGTGTATGTATGTATGCATGTATGTATGTATGTATGTAAGTAAGAATGCATGTACACACACAGACACAGACACCAGGCATAACATTACGACCTAATATAAAATATGTCCTAATATTGTGTTGGTCGCCCTTTTGCTGCCAAAGCAGCCTTGACCCGTGGAGGCATGGACTCCACTAGACCCCTGAAGGTGTGCTGTGGTATCTGGCACCAAGATGTTAGCAGCAGATCCTTTAAGTCCTGTAATTTGCGAGGTGGATCCTTCATGGGTCGGACTTATTTGTTGAGCACATCCCACAGATGCTCGATTGGATTGAGATCTGGGGAAAGTGAAGGTAATTTGTGCTCCTCAAACCATTCCTTAACCATTTTTGCTTTTGTGGCAGGGTGCATTATCCTGCTGAAAGAGCCACAGCCACCAGGGAATACTGTTTCCATTAAAGGGTGTACATGGTCTGCAACAATGCTTAGGTAGGTGGTACGTGTCAAAGTAACATCCACATGGACAGCTGGACCCAAGGTTTCCCAGCAGAACATTGCTCAAAGCATCACACTGCCTCCGCCGCCTTGCCTTCTTCCCATAGTGCATCCTGGTGCCATGTGTTCCCCAGGTTAAAGACGCACACACACCCGGCCACCCACGTGATGTAAAAGAACATGATTCATGATTCATCAGACCAGGCCAAATTCTTCTATTGCTCCGTGGTCCAGTTCTGATGCTCACATGCACACGGTTGGCACTTTCGGACAGGGGTCAGCATGGGCACCCTGACTAGTCTGCGTCTATGCAACTGCGATGCACTGTGTATTGTGACACCTTTCTATCAGAACCAGCATTAACTTCTTGAGCTATTTGAGTCACATAGACGATTTTAACAATGTTTTTACCTTTCTGGGCCTTGAATGTGTTCATTAAACTGCGGTCTATGGAGGGGTCAGAGAGCTCTCGGATTTCATCAAAAATATCTTCATTTGTCTTCCAAAGATGAACAAAGTTCTTTCGGGTTTGGAACGACATGAGGAAGAGTAATTAATGACAGAATTTTCATTTATGGGTGAACTATCCCTTTAACTCCAGTCATGCAGCAGCTCTTCAGTCCCGGTTGAGGGGGGCATGATCCGGCGGGAAAGTGAAGTCAATGCATACCCTCTCTATAGGGGCATTTTGTTTCTTTACAAAGTGCCATCACCAACTTTAAGCCTGGCTTGCATAACATTTTACATAACATTTTTAGTTGCGTGATCGGGGATCATTTTTACAATGTTGTCGTCTGTTTTACAAAAAAACAAAAAAGGAAAAACATTTCTGATTTTAGTACATCATTGTTGTGTAAACGTACCCCATAGTGACATTACTCTATGGTCATTATGTAATACGATAAACCTGGTTGTTCATCTCATCACCTTTTCAGTAGCCTATGTAGGTTACACCAAAGTCGTCATTTGATTGGTTGAATTCTACGGGATTTCTGGGATAAGTGTCACGTTCTTTAACGGTCCGTCTTGAAACAAGGCTGCCGTAAAGCCAAACCCCCTCATGGAAGAAGAAATGCGTCGTGTTTACAACTGTGACAATGAGTGCTTATCAGGATCAACTTAACGCTGGATTTTCAAAAGTATGTGAAGTTCGCAGCTCCATGGTAGCAGTAAAAGTAACAAAGTTCTTAAATGAATTACACACCGGTCTGTTGTAGGGACATAGACTTTACATTTCCACGGTCCTAAACATGACACGGAACAGAACAAACTGGGATTGGTTGCATTACATGTCAGTCAGACGCCCTCTGGGCTATCCTTGACCATTGAAAGCTGCGACAGAGTCCAGACCTTCTCCTGTAAATCTGAAGTTCTGACTAAATAAAGGTGCTACTGAGCAGTCTTGGGTTTAAACTCTTGCCAACCAACATAAGACAGTATTCACTCAACCAAACCAACAAACAAATGAAGACGTAGCTGTGAGTCTCACAAATTCCCAATGAAGTCAGCTCTCAAAGACCCCTGTGGGCAAGCCCAAGTTCGTGGGAACGGCTGAGGTGACAGATCCCGGCATGTCTTCCCTTAGAGCTCGGGGACAGAAGACATCGCTTACCCTGACCTATAGTCAGTTAGACATGATGAGCTGCTTTCAGCAGTCAGCTGACCATCTATGGACCAATCAGAGCAAAAGAAATCTCATGCTGGAGGTCATGGAAAACCTCTCACTGAGAGGTCCAGATTTACTTGCTCAGCAGAATACATAAAATTGTTCTTGGACAACACGTAACGAGGAAGACGGACATCACCGGGCCAACATGTTGCCCTCAAAAATGCATTTATATTCCCTGGAGAAATTTGTGGCTCAGAACAGTTCATATGCGTTTCTAAAACAGATGAGCTTGTGTTCGAGCGATAGTAATTGGATCGTATACACTCTAAAAATAACCTTAAAATGGATGGATACGCCAGTCTTTTTAACAAATGGTTCCCTCCAAGTTTAAATTACCGTGTGTGTGAGGGAAACGTCTTAGAAGGTTTTGAAATTTGTACGAGTAGGCCATGATCGTGTGGCTTCGACTTAAGATACACCAAAGTTAAATATGCTCCAAATTACAGTCGTTACGGGACCCTCAAAGCCAAAATTAGAGGGCGAACGCCCAGGCGGTACTATTGACTTCTTTATTGAATGGCTGCTCTGTATAATTAGCAAAGCAAACTAATCCATCTGATGTCAACCATCTGAGTGCATTGTGCTGTGTGTGATTCAGATGATGTCTCCTGATGGCACCTAATCTAGAATCAACCGGTAGTTGTCACAAGAGAGCTTTGATGTCCGTCCGCGGTCCATTCAAGGTTTCTGGTTGGTTTTTAAACCGAAACATTCATCCGACAGAGGATGCTGTCCCTGGAGACTCTTTTGACAACTGAGAAGGAAGCCATTACTGCCACTACGGCCTGGCGTTAATGACAGGATGACCTTTAACCTTAGTTTTCCCTCATTCAAAGCACACCAGTGATTTTCAGTGTATCGCATTACGACATTTGACCACATTTCGCCATCAGATGATTTCAGCTCTAGATGAAATTGTTACTGTTTTCTGTTCTATTTATAAACCGTGGTCTTAAAATATCTCAAAAGCTCAGTTGTCTGTTTTTTTTCCTACGCATGATTTCAGGAACCAGACCCCATTTTCTAAATAATGTGAATAAGGAAGAGGAAAAAAAAAAAAAGTAAATAAATAAAATATTCATTACAATACAAAAAAAAAAATATATTATATATATATATATATATATATATATATATATATATATATATATATATATATATATATATATATATATGAATGTAACAACAATACTCAAACAATTTGTGGATAATATTCCAGGTTTTCTGAAGTCATTTTATGACATCAAACTGCATTGATTCTTGCTTGTGAATGATTGTGAAGATCACTGAAAATTTAAATATGCGCAAATACAAGACTTAAATATTATAAGAATCGTGATGCATAAAAGAAATAAAACATGTTTAGATTTTTGGGTGCACTATTCCTTTAAATTAATAAAACAAGGAAGCACTTTATTAATTTTAATATCATTAAAAAGTCCTGTTAATGTAAAGATTTTCTTTTTTAAAGTTTATTCTTTAATATGGATAATACTTACATGTGTGTGTGTGTGTGTGTGTGTGTGTGTGGAGGGGAGGGACATGCTTAATTGATCCATTTTAACAGGCATTCATCAAACCTTGGTGAATTTTTTGGCCTGATTTTGCTGTTTAGATGTAGAAAAAAAACACATGGCTTTAATTCCATCTTTGGTCTGCTGGCCCGTATCCATGACAACAGTTTCTGTGCTGATGTTCTGTGTAGGATTGTCCTTACCTCATGCAGCGCCACCTCTGCTTCCAGACAGAGACACACTGACCAAATTATCCTCACAGCTGCACAGATACGCATGGAGTCATCACTCTCAGCCTCTGCAGAGCTGTGGTCACATGTTTAATTTTGGAGAGTGTTAAAAGAGGTGATGCTGAACACATTCAGCCATTTAAAGCCTTCCTGTCATCTCACCGTCACATCGTTTTGACAGCTGAATCGATCCCACATAGGCAGACATCTGGCCTAGGATCAGGCCAAGGAACGAAACTTTTGTAGATGTCAAACTTTTCCAATGAACCCGAGCAGGAATTTATAAAAAGTTATTTGCAGAGTTTCCTTCGCACACAAATTCTGCAACAGATGTGAACTAGTATCTGATTTGAGATTTGATTTTGTGTTGTATTGACTTTGCATGGATTCTGATGGAATATTATTAAAAAGCTCTTTTTGAACAAAAATCTCTCTTTTCCCTGGACTACAACAACAATGGCAGTCTTTTTGAAAAACCAAATGAATAAAAGGGCAAAACAGCTTTTCTATGAATAATGTCTCCCTCTATTGGCTGAAGACTGAACCATTTTAAAATCTTACTAATCAACAAAATAACATGGCACTGAACTAAACGATTGAAAAATAAAATAAAAAGTTACACACAAAAAAATTGTACAATGACACATCACGATTATTAAATTATAGCTTAAGTACATTCAAAAACAGAATTTTAAATTAACTATTAAAAAGATCAGGGATGAACATTATACGACGCAGCTTTAATGTGGAATTATTAATATTTAATGCAATTATTACAATATTTTATTAATATTATACATAATTAATGGTGTCAAATCGATTAATCGCATCAAACTAAAGTTTGTGTTTATAGAAGGTGTGTGTGTTTGTATTAATTGCATCTAACAAAATTATATTATATATATATTAAGTATATAGAAGTTTATGAACCATTGATTCTCAATACTGTATACTTCCCTGGATGATCCACGGCTGCTTGTGTTGTGATGGATGTTCATGAGTCCCTTGTTTGTCCTGAGCAGTTAAACTGCCCAACGTTCTTCAGAAAAACCCTCAAGGACCTACAAACGCTTTAGTTTTCCATATTTTGAAGAGTTTGAGATCAATATTTTCACACTGAGGACAGTTAAGGGACTCAAACACAACTATTAAGAAAAGGTTTAAACATTCACTGATGCAGTAAGAGCCGCATTTATATTTTAAACAAAATAAAAAAAAATTTTTATTTTGTTTAAAAAATAAATGTTTTTCATTTAGTGCTGCCCTTCGGAAGCAACAGAAGATATTTACCAGTACATGTTTCCTGGAAGACCAATTAAGTACATTTTACCTTGATCTTCAAATTCAATACGTTTTGTTAACCCCCGGCTCTAAATGCACCATGTGTCCTTCTGGAGCATCAGAGAACGTTTCAACCTTGACTCATCATCACAACACACACAAAAAAACCCAGCCGTGGATCTTTCAGGGAACGACACACAGTATTAGGAATCAATAATTCATAAACTTTTGAACAGGTCATTTAAATAAATTCAGCTATTTTTTTGTCTTGTGGATTATATGTAAAAAAAAAAAATATGTAAAATATCTTATTCAGGACAGCACTAAATAAAAAAAAACATGCATTTTGTATGACGATCTCTCTTATTAGTTAAAATTATTTCACAGATTGTGTTCATATTGTATTGCAAAACACTTTTGCTGATATTGAGGTGGGATACGGGTAAAGTTAGGGACAGGTGTGGTGGTATGGGTAATTTCAAGGGTAGGGTTAGGTGTAAGGGAAGTGTCAACAGTTACAGATGTAATTACAGATGTAATTTTTTAACTAAGTACAATGTAAAAGCATGTATGTACACAATAAGTGCACTGTATCAAATTATTACATTTAAATGCAAGTACATAATAGTTACGGCCACCTAATATAAAGTGGGTCTCTTATGTTAGATGCGATTAATCGATTTGACAGCACTAATTATTATATTTAATATAATCTTGCAACAAGTGACCTTAAAAAGGTGGAAAAGAATTGCAATCCTATTCGGTTTCAGCAAAATTGTGTCACGTTGTCTATAATCAGTTTAAAACTGGATCATTAATGTAAAGACAAGATTGCAAAATAAATATGCTACTGCAGTATAATATAATAGCAATATAATCTATGCATTTACCCTATCAGAACAGACCTGCCACCCCCCAAATGAGAACCTTAGTGGACCTTTCTTCCCAATATGGCTGTGAAGACCATTCTGTCCTTTAGTCAAAGAGACGAGCGAAAATTATGTTTTTACTGTGTATTTACAATAAATATCACTTTGGAATGTTATTTCAAATGCAAAATGAACACCTACAATACAAACTATTAAACTTAAAGACATAACACATGTGCGATGATAAAATACAAAGTATCCCTATAAAAATCTAACCAACCTATTCATGACCTGAAATGTTGTTCGTCCTTCATGGCCAGTTCAGTTCAAGCTTCTGTCCAGAAAGTTAGCACCAATCGGACCTACCGTTCCATACATTTGAAAAGTGGTTTACTGTTCATAAGATCAGTTTGTCTGATCGATTGGATCTTTGCAGAACATGTGCAGCCAAATCTTCAGCAAACCATCTCCTCGAGTCACGGATACTCATGAATCCCCGGTCATGATGGAGATGAACTCGTCTTGATTAACTGAAAGACAGTACAAGAACAAAAGTGATCACTTAAATTCACTTTGCTTTTAACCTACTTATTCAAAGCACAGACAATTAATATTTTGCTGATTAAATTACATATCATAGCTCTTCACAACGCCAAAGGACACACAAACAGCTTTTAACTCAGCCTTCATTTCCACTGCTCCCATTTTTGTTGGCTGCAATACATTAATTTGCTGGGTCTTAATTGAGAAAAGCACTTTGGGCCAACTGGGAAAAGCACAGTAATTACTTCCATTCATCAGAGGCAATAAAAATAGCACTTTTTTGCTCTCCCTATATAAAAATCCAGCAACTTACTCTCTCCGTCCCCATCGGTGTCAAATTCATCAATCATTGCTCGCAGGTCTTCGTCACTCATGTCTTCGCCCAGTTCACGAGCGACTCGCCGCAGGTTTCTCAGGCTTATCTTTCCTGTTTCATCATCGTCGAATAGTTTAAATGCCTTCAGTATTTCCTCTTTTGGGTCTCGTTCCAATATCATGTCCGTCACTTTAAGAGAATGATATATTTTTGACGTATAAACAAACACTGAAGTATTCACACAATGCAAGCAGAAGATGTATTACGTGACATACATTTATCTGTTTCAGATTTCAGCAATATCATTCATAGTCCAGGCCTACTGATGACAAGTAGTGAGCTCAACTTACCCACTTCTTTGAAATCTTCAAACGTTATTTTCCCAGTTCCTTCTCTGTCATAGTCTTTTAAGATCTTTAACACATCTACTTTCTTCACCTCAAAACCCAGAGCTCTCATTGCCACCTGGAACATAAATTTTAAATATCATCATTTTTTAGCTACTGTTATTAATTTTTTTAATAGCCACTGCCAAGCGTTTTTGGTAATTTCCCAAAAACTAAAAAAAAAATTATTCCAGCTTCATGCATTCTTTTTTTTTTTTTTACACTTTTCATTCCTTAACATTAGGCAGTTTTGAATTAATTAGCTGTTTATTGCATAATTTTTCATATGCATCTGTTAACATATGAGATCACTTTTTTCTGCTGCTTTGTCTGTGTTTTGATCTGGAGATACTGTACTCGTTCAGGAGATGCGTAATAGCGCCCCCACCTTATAACAGTGATAACCCTAAAATCTCATCATTGGCAGAGAAGCGTTCTCTCATAAATGACGAGTTAACTAACTAATGTAAAGTTCAAAAAAAGTTTGGATGGTTGTGGTGGGAAATTGCATCCTTCCATCACTCGCCTGTGCATGTCTCGTAATATCCGTAAATAGAGAACAGTTGCTCTGGCTACTTTGATGCGTGTATGGTCACAACGAGCGAGAAAGGTTAACATGGAGCGGCTAAATCTCAAACCTCCAGGGAATCACCCATTTAAAAAAAAAAAACAAACAAACAGAGGTGAGTCTTCTGGCAAAAAGAGAATGTGGCAGAGCTCGTAATAAAACAAGAATCAACATTGCTTGTCTTTTCGGAGATGACGAGGACTGAGGGATTTGAAATGTTGTAAAAGTGATGCAGAGTTATTACTCAACAGGTGAGTAACTTGTTTAACTTTAAGGAGCCATTTCATGCATTCTGACTTATTTACACTGTTAATTAGTCAATATTTCCAAAAACGAGTTGGATGTATGACTGAGTATTTCTGTGCCAAATACAAACTTCAGGGTTCATAAAAGTTTCGGAAAGTTTATTTCCAAGAATGGCCCTGTATGCCATCATAATAAGTTACATAAGACAGTACATTACTATTCGGACACTAATTGTTTCTCATATGTATGTCTGCAAATTTGCATGACATCTCAGTCATAAAACTCAACAACAGTTGAATCGGATGGCGATTTATTCCCGGTGGAGGAGCAAGTGATCCTGCGAACCCAAGAACCTGCTGCTCACATAGACAGACACATGATTATCTGTTGTAAATAAAATGTCATATGATTGGATTAAGAATAATACATTAATATTTACTTTAATAATAGCAAATTAATATAATATTTATTATTTGATTATTTAAAAATAGGAAGACGTGCTATAGTTAAAATGGTTTTCTGTCTTGTATTTTCTCTCAAAAAAAATGGATGTCATTTAAAAAACATGGAAGAAAAATCATTCTAGATTCGGACGGCAATAAAATAGCCCCTGTAATACCTAACGAGCCCATGAGAAACAGTTACCATCCGAATAGGGCTATTGCATACCTTTAGATGTTTTCTGAACAAAATTAATACAAGATCTTACAGTTTACAGTCAACCATATACAAGTCAAAAAACAAAGCCACTACAACCCTTTGCTATGAGCACAAATTAATATAGAAACTTTTATTCAAAATGTATCATCCTATTTAATTGGTCTTATAATTCTCACTATTAAGATTTGAACTTTTAAATAGATAAACATTCAGTAAATATGAATATCCATTTTAGAAATGAGATGTTTACCTTTAACTCATGATAATCTATTTCTTTATCCTTGTCTGTGTCAAAGAGCTCGAACGCCTCCTTGATTTCATCCTTCTGCTCCTCTGTAAGTTCTCTCCTTTTCTTCCTTTTGCTCTTATCAGCAGTTTGGTCAGTCCTAAGGGAACAAGCATGGAAATCAATCAACTGATTCATTCTGTTCTTCCATTAGTTTTGATACCATTCAAACACATACACACTTTTGCTACCTGCCTCGCTCCCTGAGCGGGTCGCATAAAACATGCATATGATCTCCAAAATTGCTAATCAGGATTTGACAGTCTAACGTTAATAAAGAGAAGGACATACGTGCTGGTGATTTTGTTTGTATAGCAATATAAGTTACAGTTTTTACGTTTTCCATTTAAGATACGTATAACCATTTTATCATCATAATCACTGATTTACTATTACGGTATAACTCTTAATAATAATACTAATAAAATGTGTCAACAATTCACATGCACCGGCTAGCAATGCTCAACACACCAGCTCGCTATATCAACAGCTAGCGGCTAAAGACCTCATAATTACCCTTAATTAGTTACCTCAAAGACAGACTCATTTTTGTTAATAAATTCGCTGATATTGAACCCCAAATCCGTCCAACAAGATTAGAGTTCGGCTTCAACAGTCCAGCTAATCCCGAACACAGACGCCAAGCACAGCGCGTTGCTAGTTGATTGTCAGGGGAACGTTTCAGATTGGCTGCCGCGGTCTGAGCGTCAGGATGACGATACTTGTGATTGGTTGTTTTGGAAGAGATTTGCGTTTGAGCCTGTTTGATTGGTGGACTGGGTCTGGAATGGGCGGTCTTAATGATGGCGGTCAAGACGGCGGCGCATTCATGACTAATGTGTGTGGTAAGCAATATTGAACAAATTGGATGGTGTGTTTATTATAAATATAGGCTATTTATATATCTACCATGATATTATACAATACAGGGTAAAAGTAGATACTTAAGTGTACTGTTGGTGCCAAACATAACTTGATATATTATAAGCAATACTAATAAAACATTACAAAAAGTTATTAGCTATATATACGAGTAGTTAAATGTTACATGTAATCGTTGCTGTTGATAGGAGTATTGATAACGATTAAATAAATGTATAAATATAAATAAATATAGGAATTGCTCAAATATTTAAAGGGATAGTTCATCCAAAAATGAAAATTCTGTCATCATTTACAAAACAAGTTGTTCCAAACCTGTATGAATTTATTTCTTCTGCTGAACACAAAAGGAGATATTTTGAAGAATGTCAGTAAACAAACAGTTGATGAGTCCCATTGACTTTCATAGTATGGAGGGAAATACTATGGAAGTCAATGGGGTCCATCAACTGGTTACTGACATTCTTCAAAATATCTCCTTTTATTCCGGTCTGAAATAACTTAAAGGTGAGTAAATCATGACAGAATTAAAATATTTTGTGTGAACTATCCCTTTAAATAATCAAATTGTACTAAAACTCTGGTGATGTGCCTTTTTTATTTAATTTTTACTGTCTGTTGCTATTTATAAGCATGCTTATTATTGATGATATTTAACAACAATTAACACATTAAAATAAGTTTGTATTGCTCAATTTAGTAATTGCAGTCAACCACCAATAGAGGTCGCCCTACACCATGACAACACTTACATGGATCCTATTATGTAACTTGAACTGCAACAAACTCTTTTAAGACTTAGCACAAAAATGGTTTTGTGTAATTAATTTAATATCATAGAATATTAATATTCTCTTGTTGTAACATAATGATCGGTGGCAATATCTTTACAGCACATTTAAGGAAGTTAGATGGGTGGCTCCCAAACCACTTCCTCTGGTGATGAGCACAAAATGTGCCTCTGAGTCTGGTCTCTTGACGCTGTTGTGGGTTAAAGCTTGAAAGGTCTTAAGGTCATGAAACCACACCCCAATAGGCTCAGTCCGTAGAAAAGTAAAACAGATTAGTCCTCTGAGGTGCATTGGCTGTTCTGGTCAAAAGATGCAAACTTTATCTTGCATAATGACTATATAAGTTTTTTCTTTTCTTTTTTCTTGTTTTATTCATGAAGAAAAAATGCAGCCACATACGCAACAAACTGTGATGCACTGTGTATGCTGACACCTTTCTATCAGAACCAACATTAACTTTTTGAGCAATTTGAGCTACAGTAGCTCGTCTGTTTGATCGGACCACACGGGCCAGCCTTTGCTCCCTACGTGCATCAATGAGCCTTGGCCGCCCATGACCCTGTCACCGGTTCACCACTGTTCCTTCCTTGGACCACTTTTGATAGATCCTGTCCACTGCAGACCGGGAACACCCCACAAGAGCTGCAGTTTTGGAGATGCTCTGACCCATGTCGTCTAGCCATCACAATTTGGCTCTTGTCAAACTCGCTCAAATCCTTACGCTTGCCCATTTGCTCAACTCTGAAAAAAAACTTTTCAACTTTTAAAAATGTTTGCCTGTGAGTCTGGTCTAATGAGGCTGTTGTGGGTTCAAGCTTGAAAGGTGATGAAACTACACCCTAATAGGCTCCTGAAGTAAAACAGATTAGTCCTGTGAGGTGCATTGGCTGTTCTGGTCAATAGATTGAAGTGCAAACTTTATCTTGCATAATGACTATATACTTTTTGTTTTGTTTTGTTTTATCCAGGAAGAACAAATGCACCAGTGGGGCCTAGTTTACTTGTTCTAGTGTCGTGCAAAAAAACCAAGAAGGGAAAAAAAACCCTAGCCCAACATTTCATCATAAACATGGAATGCGGCTGCTCTTTTTAAGTGCACGCTGCATGTTGTCGTGTTTTGACTGAACTTGCTTATCTGTTTTATAGCACTTGGAACCAGAAAAGTCTGTTACTGTGACAACAAAGATTACCTCTTGGCAAATGCTGACATTTGATAGGTGTTGAATTAAGAAACAACAGGATTGTTCACACGCTCGCTAATTATTGCTCATAAGAGGTGTGAGCGTTTGCTGGAAATTTCAGCTTTTGCACGCCAACACAAGGAAGCGGTTTTTATTAAATACATGATGTCTATCTCAAGCTCAAGCATGGTTCGGGGTACATATCTCTGGCTATGAGTTTTGTAGAACAGAGTTTGTGTATCCCATGAAGCAAGTCTGCGCTTATTGGACGGAGCTGGTCATGTGACAGTCCATTCATTTCATTAGCCTACTTGTGACAGTCACAGCGCAGTGTCTTAGTCATAAGGACCCTCGAATGACTGGACCATCTGGACTTGTTTGTGTTTTGCTAGACGGTTGTGATGTTGTGTATTAAATAAAATAACTATATAATAATCATTCTAAAATATCTTCTTGGAATAAATACATTTCACACACAACTACCGGTCATTTTAAGCTCACTACTATGGTTTACTCAGCTTAACCCTGTTTTATAGTGTGATGTTGTTGTGCTCTAGTTTGTAATGCATCTGTGGGGGAGGTTTGACTAGCTTTGACTGGCTCATACTGAACAAAAGCAGATGAGGAACTACTGTGATGCTGCCGAGGCTGGAGAGATCTAGTTCAGACCGGTAGCTGGGTGCTGGCTTCAACACTGAAGGGATCTTTGGCGGTGGGAGGGTTTTTTTTTTTTTTATTGTCATCTGTGTGATTAATATAGGGAAACCATCTTCAGAGGTTTCACAGTTACTATTGTAAGAGGTAATTATAGTACGTACTGCCCTGAGATGGAGGAAGTCAAAACTCTTTACTGCTTTTTATTCTGCCTATTGTAAAGGTTATAGAAGTGTGTTAGATAAATATATCAAGATAGATAGATAGATTCCTTAATTCTCCTCCCTCCTTTTAATATTAAACATATATCACCAATGTTCTTAGGTAAATGAAACATAATATCATGTAGTTCCATTGATGTTTTAAAATTTTTACCCAATAAATTGAAAAAGCAATAAGACATTTCTTTCAAAATGAACAAAAATCTTCACATGACGGTGTAAAATACTGTCCAGCTGGGGCCAAATATACAGTATATGTAAATAGAATCATGAATCAACATTAGGAGAATTCCAAATGTGCAATATATACAGTATATATATATATATATATATATATATATATATATATATATATATATATATATATATATATATATATATATATATATATATATATATATATATATATATATATATATAAACCTGATGGAGTTGGACTCTGACGGAGTAGACAAAATTGATTTTTAACCACGTTGTACAGTGGAGCAATAGTTTTCTTTTTTCCAACTATTTACAGAAACTACACTGTGATGACGGAGTTGACATGTAAAAGCTGTGACTGCAGAGACTTCAATATTGTTTGTTTAAAATATAAAACATTTATAACTTCCAGGACTATGTGTCCCACTGTGAGAGCCACAATGAGCAGGAAATAGTAAGTGTTATAGCTGCCCAGGACACTGCCTGATTTATCAGAATTAGAAAAAATCTTAATGGAGTTGACGCAAAGTGACTTTGATTAATGGAAAATAGACTTAAAAAATTATTTTTGTATTGTTTGATATCTTAAAGATCTCCACTTTTTAAAGTAACTTTTTTTTTTATTGCATTTTTAAACAATTTGTTTGGCAGTTTTACATTGTGACCTCATGCTCAAGGGACAGGTTATATGTGTTTCCAAGTGTGTTTTTCAAATAATGCTAAAGAAATGATTTATGAAAAGTATAGGCAATAAATGCCTCGAGTGTAAAAATGTCCTTTAGATGTAACTTTTAAAGTAGTTTTATTTAGTTGATATTCTTTTTAACATAAATCTTGGCTTTTGTCTTTAGGACATGTTTTGTCCCGTATCTCATGAATCAGCACAAACACCGATCAGGCATGGCATTATGACCACAGACAGATGAAGTGAATAGCACTGATTATCTCTTCATCACGGCACCTGTTAGTGGGTGGGAAATATTAGGCAGCAAGTGAACATTTTGTCCTCAGAGTTGATGTGTTAGAAGCAGGAAAAATGGGGACGCTTAAGGATTTGAGCGAGTTTGACAAGGACCAAATTCAGAGCATCTCCAAAACTGCAGCTCTTTTAGTCACCAAAAGTGGTCCAAGAAAGGAACAGTGGTGAACTGGCGACAGGGTCATGGGCGGCCAAGGCTCATTGATGCACGTGGGGAGTGAAGGCTGGCCCGTGTGGTCTGATCAAACAGATGAGCTACTGTAGCTCAGATTGGGTGTCAGAATACACAGTGCATCGCAGTTTGTTGCGCATGGGGCTGCATAGCCGCAGACCAGTCAGGGTGCCCTTTCTTACCCCTGTCCACCACCGAAAGCACCAACAGTGGGCATGTGAGCATCAGAACTGGACTACGGAGCAATGGAAGAAGGTGGCCTGGTCTGATGAAAATCCCAAATTTACATCACTTGAATTCCCCGGGTGTGTGTGCGTTGCTTACCTGGGGAACACATGGCACCAGGAGCCACCTACCTAAGCATTGTTGCAGACCATGTAAACCCTTTCATGAAAACAAGTCTGATCCACGGAGGCCCCACCTCGCAACTTACAGGACTTAAAAAAAAAGAAGAAAAAAAAGTTGAACATCATTTTCCCTGCTGGCAATGTTTTGTTTACATTTTTGTATTTGTGCTTGCACTTCAGTGTGTATTGACTGTTATGATATAAGCGATAAACAGATGCAGATGCCATGGACAGTGAGAAAAAGGTCGCATCAGTATAGCTTACTGACTCATTATGGTATGGGTGGGAAAACAGAGTTACAGTAAGTACAGGACATCTCATAGTCCTTACCACTCCTTGAGCTCCTCCCCAAATACCTGTTCTTACAGCTCAGTGGTGGCGTGATGTTCTAGACACGCCCCCTCATTGTTTCTGCATTCTCAGTGGATGAAGTAGACAATGTGTGATGCGGCATGGAGGTGATGGTCTGTGCAGTCCATGATATATTTGCTATCTCATAGCTAAGTTTAACATACATTTTAGAAGATAAACCCTCATGAAATCATTTGATAACACTTTATGTGCGGATACATTTTATGTGCGGTCACATAAAAACTCCTTCAGTAGCTGTATTTATCTAGAAGTCAGAGGGACGCGTGACTCTGCAGGGCCATAGCAGTGATAATTATGTGGAGATGTTTTTCTTGTGGCAGAAGGTTAAAGACCACATGCGCTCATGTGGCTTCTCGCTTGCTTTCTCTTGCTGAGAAAGAAGGAAAGGCAGATGTTGTGTGTACACAATTCCAAATCATGCCACCACAGGAGATCCTGGGATCCAGCCAATCTCTCCCAACGCCAAGAAAAACAGACCAGTTAATCTGGGCCATCTGATCAATCTACTACATGCGATAGTTTAGGATGATATGAGGCATGATGTAAAGTTAGAACTGCATTCAGGTCCACAGTGAGTAAGGAGATTTTAAAGCTACACTGTGTGATATTTTCCCCCATGCAGCGGTGAAAAGGTATATGACCATCCAGTGAATATTAGTTTCTGTTCCTCTCAATTCCGATTTCGTTTTAACTCCTACAGTGGCCGATTTAGTCCAAGATTAATATGGCTTCCAGTTCGACCTTGTCCATGAGTGTTCCTTCAGTTACTTTAGAAAACTATTATAAGTAATTTTTATCAGTGTTATCGTTATTCTGTATATTGTACGACATCACTAGCGTAAGGCAACTTTCACACTCTTCACATTCGACACAGTGTCATCAACTGTTAAAACGCGAAAGGCGAAGCTTGAATTTACGGGTATGTCCCTCTTTGGCTACTGTACTTTCAAGATGGAGGGGCAATATGGTGACGTGCATTCGAACCCCTCACCCGTATGTATTTTCAATGACATATTATAAACTTACGAAAATACTTTATTAGTTGAAAGAAGTAAATATTCATTAATGAGCACATATATTTTTGAAAGAACTAAATGTTTTTAGCTAAGAATAAACTAAAAAAGTTACACAGTGTAGCTTTAAGGGCTGTGGTCAGAGATGAGAAATTGAGTGAGAAATTCAGCACTCTGAGTCTGAACACAAAATAAGTGTGCATATCTAAGTGACTACGTTATTGAGAAGAGAGAGTTTTAATTCAGTGGTTGTAGAAGATTTTATTATTTAGAAATTAGCAGTTCAAGGCTAACTCAAAGACACTATTATGTTCAACTGTGTGCTGACATTTCAAAAGTGTGTGTATTGACTTTGAGAATATCCTTTAGAATGACAACCAGAAGATTTGTGTCCTACAGAAAAAGAACTTGGAATGGGGTGATATATGAGCCAGGTGTTTGAAGTCTGTTACTATAATAGGAAGACAACTATGGTATATATGTGACAGAAAGTCCAAGGAGGGGAGGAGCTGATTGCAATCTGCCCTCAGGCTTTGTTGTGTGGTGGTGTGAATAAAGCCTTTTCTGAAATCAATGATCCTTTGTGAAGTAATTTTTATAGAAAGAGAATTCTTCAACATGGTTTAAAAAAATGAATTAAACTGAAAAATAACTGTAATCTGATTACATCATGCACATTACTTATATTGCGTACTGTGTTACCCCCAACACTGGTCCAGGGTTCAAATCCGGACTAAATATGCAGTCTTAAGCCTCGTCTTTAAAACTGGTCTAGTCCCAGACTAAAATGCAATTTTTGTAGCTGTTTTAGCTGAAAGCACTGACAAATCTTAAAATATGTTAGTGCCATTGTTTAGTCTCAAGATGCACACTAGTAATGTTATTTTTAAGGCACATTTATAAATGCTAATTCCTAATTAAACTAAGGCCTAATCCTGGTTTAATCTAAACCCAGTCTGTGAAACCAGGCCTTAATAAACCAAGAATTGCAGCTGAGCCACCATGGACGTTTGCTTTAAAGAAAAGCTGGACATTTTGCAGCATTTTTTTCTTGTTGCGTTCCACAGAAAGAATGGCACAACATTTCAAGTGAACTGAGGATGGTTAAATGACGATGAGGTGAAGTATGACTTTAAACTTTGAATGTGGACCTTCCACATGTTTGCATGACCTTCTTCATTAAAAAAAAAAAAAAATTTTTGGCTCTAAGTGGCTAGCTCTTCGCTATATAGAGCAAGTTGCTGACTCACCAAAGGCTGTCTGATTAGAGACGAAACAAAGACACACTTGTTTTCTAGGAATAACCTAGTTATTGTCACCACTCAACATACTGGTTTGTGTGGTTGTGTTTGTGGGTTGGCGCAATTTTTTTCCCCCAAACCAGTTCAGCGGAAAACTCTGCCCTAAGATTTTATTGGTAGTGTCAATCACAGTACTGGTTGCCTACACTAAACACTGATCCCTAAACCGTCACTGAAACCTTAACCAATGAAATTAGCTGCAGGGCGGGATTTCTGGAGAAGTGTTTTGGGGGAAAAATTGCACCTCAAAATACTTCATCATTGCATCTTTGTCCCCGCCCACTGGTGTGTTAGTGAGATGATGAGGAGAGAAGAGTGATACAATATTACTGGAATAAAAAATAACATTAACTTTCAAAGGATCCTAATGCTAGGAATGAGCTTATTTATTTTCAACAGTGTGAATGTCTCAGTTGAGTTTTATTTATATTGTTATATTTTTGGTACATTTTACTGTGGAATCTTTGGTTAATCAGTTGCAATTTCGGCGCAGGCTTTGCAAACAGATTCTTTTGATATGGACTCGACAGTAATGCCACAACATGTAAGTAACTGTATTCATTCTAACGCCTGATCTGTGACCAGTGATTTATGATATGTAATGATTCATGTACAGTCAGATGTTCTTTGTCTTAGTGTCAGTAAATCAAAACAAGTGACTAAATGGTCAACTTCACATTGTTTCTCTTAGTAGAATCATAATAATCTGTTATTTAAACTCTTTTTAAATTATATATATAGAAAACGATCAAAGAACGCTCCCTTTGCAATCGCTGGAGCTGTCAATCAAACAGTTTATCAGGGACTGAGTCCTGGGGCCAGTTGCATAAACTTAGCCACTATTTTAAGACTGTCTTAAGAAATGAAAGCTCTAGCGTAAGTTCTGCCAGGAAGACTTAATTGTCACGTCACTTCTACTTTCTTATCTATCCAATCACATTCTAATACTTGGGTATAAAAGATCGGTACTTACCCATTTCTGAGTTCGCAGATGCTGACGCGCCAATTCACTGCCATCCTCCCCTCCACCTCCAAGTCAAAATCCTTTTCTACATCTAACCTACCACCACCAGGATGGTCCCTTCCATACTCCACGGGGGGTCGGTTGCACCTCTGCCTTCATCTTCAGGCAGGATATGCAGAGTCCGGACCCTCCGACTGCGAGCTACGGACGGGACATATGCCAAAATACTTGATTGCTTGCTGGGTTGTTAATAAATGGATAATTGTCACACTGTTCATTCTCCCGAGTCTTTCTGGTAGAACTAGTTTTACCAACTAGCAGTTAGATAAGATAATCAGCCTTTCTTTTCAGATTCAAATTAGAACGCTCTACCCTTACCTTAAAAAAAGTTAGGACCAGTCTTGAAGAAAAAAAATGAGAGGACTAACTTTTAAGACTAGCCTAAGCAGTTTATGTAACCGGCCAGTGGACTTGTGCCAAAACTTGTGTAATAATCAATAAATCTCTTATTTGCATTGCACTGTTAGTTATGATGAAAGCATTCGTTAGTGTCCGGAAATCGAGTTGCATTGACAAGATCACTGCATTTATGTGCTCAACATCGATTACAATGCTCATCACCGCATGACAAATTATGACAATTTTTTAATGTACAATTCATACTAACATTATAAGTGCACCACGGGAAACAATGCAGTTCATGACCTCTTTAATAGAGAGACGTTATCAAACCTTTTTGCACTCATATTAAATGCCCCCTATGGTTTGTGACAGCTATTTTTAAACATCCAGATCCATTTCTCTTTCACTTATAATTTTTCACTTATACTATTACAGAAACTGATTGGGTTGTGAAAATGATTGCATGTTCATTTTACCACACTGAATAGCAACTTTGCTCTGAATCTTTTTGTAAAATCTGCCAAATAGGTCCAAATGTTTTGGATTCATAGAGGGTTATTTATGAGTGGTTAAGGAAGAAGTAAAGCTGATTTGGATGAGAAAGGAAGGGTTTAACCAAACACCAGGCAGTGAACAGCTCAGAGGCTCTCAGTAACTGGTACAAAAAGGTCATCCCATAACAGGACGGACCAACTTGACCTCAAGAGAGTGAACATCAGGAGTTTTACACCAGCGAGTGATTGCAAAAGAGTTGCTTAAAGGTTACAAATTATACCATCTATACCATGCTCTGTATAAAAAGGACTTCAATTAAGCATCTCAGTATGTTGAATCATAAACAAGTCCTCTGTGATGTGAGAAAGGAGCTGATGCTCGCCAACAGGGTATCTGGTTCAGGCCAGTTTGTTTTTCGCCCTAAAATGAACCTCCTCTGCTTTGTGCTGTTCACACAGGTGTGAAGTCAAACCCCCCACCCCCCATCCCACGTGGCTCAGAGCTGAGCACGTAACACCTGCCTGCCGCTCGACAGTGGTACAAGATGTTCTCTCGATTACTGGTGCAAAATAGGAACAAAAGCTTTCACTTTCTGTTGCTGCTTGTTTGTTTTGTAATGGCTGCGAGCGCTGAGATCAGCAATGCGGGTAGAAGGTTAATGGTATGGTTCATATGAAGGTATAAATGCATGAATAGATTTTTTCCACTTTTTATTGTTGTAGAAAGCGAGCAAGAAGTTAGTCAGTCGGTGCTTACAAACTTAGTCTCCAAATATGGGCTCTTGCATGAAAAATGCCAACAACAACTACAAAAAAAACAAAAAAAATCTAATTGTGCATAAACTACACTAAAATGGAAAATATAAACATGAACATTCAAAATGTTATTAAAAACTATAACAGTATCTCAAATGATACTAAAATAACACTGCACTAGACTCCTTAAACAGCAAAAAAAGAGTTGGTTTTGCTGACGTGTGAAGAGTGCGAGCATGCGGTTGCGTTTGCAAAATGGCTTAAATGTCTGACGGCAGCTTTAACACCTGCGTTTCAATCATGCAGAGCGGTTTGAGAAAACATAAACATCTCCTGGAGATTGTTGCTACAGAGTGCAGGTCAAAGTTGCAGTTAAAGGACAAACGCAGGGTTGAGAATTACATCTGCACTAATGTCTGACGCACACAGACGTACATAAAATCACAGATTGCTGAAGAAGATTATCGCCCGCTCTGACATCAAATCCACAACCACCAGCTGCCCTCACGGCCTCTTTATTCAATACATCACGCTCTTGACTGCACCAAATCAGACCTTTGAGAAATCTGCAGGTAGCAGCCCTCAATCATCAGTAAAGTAACTGATTTGTCTTTATGGGAACTTTCTTTACATGATGTTGTGATGATCGTCGTTGCACAAGCATGAATGTGACAAATGGCTGCAAATTTGCATTTTACTGATTGTACTTTTAGCTGTTTTGTAATTCTAAAGCACAGTTTGGACAGAATTGAGTTTTAAAATAACATTTCAAAATGTTTATAACTATTTACAAATTACATATTTAATACCAGGCCAATCAAAAATGTCATATGACTGATAACTCATATAGAGTGCTTTAGTGCCTGTCCACTATAGCGGTGCTGGTTCCGGAAGTTTTTTTTTTTTTTTTTCATGCATTTTTCCCATAGGGATTTCAAAATATCTTGGTTAAAGTGTTATAAGCCATAAACCAAACCAACCACGAATTGAATCACAACATTACAGTCTTTGCAGTCACAACATACACAATATATTGTTGTTTTGTTTAATTTAATTTATTCAATTAAATTCAAGTTTATTAACCATATTATCCATTTTCTGTAAAAAAAATAATAATAATAATAAAGGTTGGTGCCTTAATTTTTTAAGTACATTCAACTTAAAAAATTAATTAAATATAATGAATTATCCCAACCCGTAAAACCTTCGTTCATCTTTGGAACACAATTTAAGATATTTTTGATTAAATCCGAGAGCTCACTGACCCCACATATACAGCAATTTAAAGGTGCCCTAGAATTATTTGAAACAATATTTTAAATTGTTCTCTGATATCTTCATAGAGTGGCTTTTTTAAGTTCAGAAATGGTCCAGATAGAGTTTTACAGGTCCATTTACAACCCTAGAAATTGTCCCTATGATGTAATGCTCTGTTTTTGCCTTATTTGGAAGGGTCGTGAATATTAATGCAGAGTTCTGCTCTGATTGGCTGTTTCACTGCACGGCTCAATCATGACAGCTAACATGACAATGGGGAGATTAGGCATTCAACCCTATATGTTTGAGCCTGATTCTGACGAAGATGCAGATTCTGAGGAACAACAAATAGTTTTGAGATTGGAGATTCTGAGTGGTAAGTTTAATATATTTCATTAACAACTGCAAAATTGTCCTAGAACTTCAGCCTAAACGATAACTATATAGCATTAACTTTACACGTCAGAAGTCACAACTTTGTTTTTAGCATTGGAAAAACATTTTAATTATAGTAATGTGTCCCTGTATGATTTTACAATGATAGCTTTTTAACTTTGAATCACGAACTGAACTGTAGCGCATAAATATGTTGTTTGTACAGTAACGTTACAGTTTGACAGCAGAGATTTAAAAGTCGATTTATTTAGCCAAACAAATTAATGTATAGAAGCCACTCAATATAGTCAGTGTTATATTTACCACTCACCTGCTGCAAAATAAAAAATGACAATCGTTTCAACTTAGATGGTGGAGAATGTGACGTTAGCTAAGGATCGAGTGAGCTATCTGTAAACAACTAAACTAACATAGTTAGCTACTGAGTTATGTGTTGATGATGAAATATAGACTAATTTAGATTTCAATCCGACAAAAGGGATCGACATACATATCTACTGTTGTATTTTATGACAACACTGGCAGGAAATAATATTAACCTGTCATTTGACATTTGTCAAACTGTTATGTGTGCTACTTGGAGTTTACTGTTACTGTACTAACATCTTGCGTTGGATCTAGACAACACAGGGGATATTATCATTAATGTTGTCTCACTAAGAAACTTTCAATTTAATAAGAAATGGGTTCGACAGTCAAGAAGTGGATAAAATCACTTACTGCTTGCAGGAATATGGTTTGAATTGCTGCTTCTTCAGTACCGGACTCTGAGCGAATCCTGCTTGATATTGTCCCAGGTTTGAAAAACTGTCCGTGGTGAAATGGGCCGAGCAAACTAACAACTTTGAATTTAATTGTTGCTGTATCCGATTGTAAATAAACATCAACCATGCCTGTTGACATTTTTATCTGTGGGAAGGGTATGAAAAGTCTTCATATCCCCTGCACAGCCTGAAACATAACATTTTTTTTCCATGATCTGCCATTTTCCTTATCCTCGCGTGACGCTTGTTTACCTGCAGAACTCTCGATTTTTCGTCTGCGCAGTTCTGCCTGACATTGAACACGGGCTGGCATATGCAAATGTTGGGAGCGTACATATTAATGATCCCAGCGATTGCATCACAGTTGGTGTTTTGTTGAGATTCGCCTGTTTCACAAAAGAGATTTACATAAGAAGGAGGAGGCAATGGTATTTGAGACTCACTGTATGTGATGTCCATGTACTGAACGCTTGTTATTTCACTGTGGCAAGGTAATTACATTTTTCATTCTAGGGCACCTTTAACAGCGGCAAGAATACTTTTTGTGCGCTAATGACTTTATTCAATAATGTCTTCACGTCTGTGTCAGTCTTCTGCGCTGCTTACGTACAACCCCAAATCAGAAAAAGTTGGGACAGTATGGAAAACGCAAATAAAAAAAGAAAGTAGTGATTTCTAAATTTACTTTGACTTGTATTTCATTGCAGACAATATGAACACAAAATATTTCATGTTTTTTTATCTGGTCAACTTCATGTCATTTGTAAATATGCATCCTTTCCTGTCATTCAGACCTGCAACTTATTTTAAAAAAAGTTGGGACAGGAGCAATTTAGAGCTAGTAATGAGGTAAAATGGTTAAATAATGATGTGATTTGAAAAAGGTGATGTCAACAGGTGATTGTAATTATGATTTGGTACAAAAGCAACATCCAAGAAAGGTCTAATCCTTTAGGAGCAAAGATGGGCCGAGGATCGCCAGTTTGCCAAGAAATACATGAGAAAATTATTTAAATGTTTAAAAACAATGTTCCTCAAAGAAAGATAGGAAGAGATTTAAATATTTTACATTCAACTGTGCATAACATAATTAAAAGATTCAGGGAATCTGGAGGAATTTCAGTGCATAAAGGACAAGGGCGCAAGCCTAAGCTGAACAACCGTGATCTCCGATCCCTCAGGCGGCACTGCATCAAGAATCGTCATTCATCTATAAGCGATATCACCACATGGGCTCAGGACTACTTTGGCAAACCTTTGTCAAGTACCACAATATGTAGTTACATCCACAAATGCCAGTTAAAACTGTACTGTGCCAAAAGGAAGCCCTATGTTAACAGTGTCCAGAAGCGCTTACGACTTCTCTGGGCTCTGAGGCATCTGAGATGGACCATCACACAGTGGAAACGTGTACTGTGGTCAGATGAATCAGTATTTCAGGTATTTTTTGGGAGGAATGGACGCCGTGTGCTCCGGACCAAAGAAGAAAAGGATCATCCAGACTGTTACCAGCAACAGTCAGTGCCCTTGGCAAAGGTAACTTGCACTTCTGTGAAGGCACCATTAATGCTGAAAAGTACATAGAGATTTTGGAGCATAATATGCTGCCTTTAAGAAGACATCTTTTCCAGGGACGTCCATGCATATTTCAACAAGACAATGCAAAACCACATTCTGCACACATTACAATGTCCTGGCTGCGGAGGAAGAGGGTACGGGTACTTGACTGGCCTGCCTGCAGTCCCGACCTGTCTTCAATAGAGAATGTGTCAAAATGCGACAACGAAGACCCCGTACTGTTGCCCACCTTAAGACTTGGGACAAAATTACACCTGAAACACTTCATCACTTGGTGTCTTCAGTCCCTATAAGTCTTTTAAGTGTTGTGAAAAGGAATGGCAACATTACAAAGCGGTAAATGCTTTACTGTCCCAACTTTTTTTTAAATCTGTTGCAGGTCTGAATGACAGGAAAGGATGCATATTTACAAATGACATGAAGTTGACCAGACAAAACATGAAATATGTTTTGTTCATATTGTCTGCAATGAAATACAAGTCAAAGTAAATTTAGAAATCACTTCTTTTTCTTTTTTTTTTTTTTTTTCAACTTTTTCTGACTTGGGGTTGTAGTAAACACAGTACAGCGCTTCCGAGTTATGTCAGAGCTACGCCAGCACACCGTTTACACCATTGGCCGATGCTGTTCATATGAGCACCAGGACGCATGCGTGATGCTGATGCAGGAGCTGGCCAATGTAAACTGCGTAGGAGACTGACACAGAAGAGAAGTTGAAATTGTTTGTTTTTTGCACACAAAAAGTATTCTCACCGAAAAAGTATTCTTCATTAAATTAAGGTTGAACCACTGGAGTCACATGGACTATTTTAACAATGTCGTTACTACCTTTCTGGATCTTGAAAGTGTTCATTAAATTGCTGTCTATGGAGGGGTCAGAGAGCTTTCGGATTCCATCAAAAATATCTTCATTCATGTTACGAAGATGAACGAAGGTCTTACAGGATTGGACATGATGGTGAGAAATTAATGACAGAATGTTTCATTTTTGGGTGAGCTAACCCTTTAAGTCATTTCAACTTAAATTACATTAATCTGACTTAAAAAAATAAAATAAAAATAATATAATATATATAATAAATTTATTTTTATTTATTTTTTTATCTTGTATAACTGATAAAAAAAGTTGAAAATGGCTTAACTTCTTTTGATGAGTTAATGCAATGGAAATACATATGATGTCATAACATTCATCGTATAGCCTAATTTTTTCTTTCCACATTTCTCCATTTACTGCTATTCTTTTGAATGGCCATGAATGGAGAACGATACTTTTTGCCCAGATAGTGGTATAGTAACAGCATCTACCAGCAGATTTACCAGCCAAACCTGGCTGAGCCCTCTTGTGTGCATGGTCATAAGGTCAACACAGCAGAGTTGTTGGCAAAGAAGAGAGCAACACATTGGACACTCAAAGAGACACATCTTAAATTATTTTTCGTTTCTGGGTTCAACAAGGTTCAAACTTAATGACGAGAAAAAATGAGATACATGCAGAGATAAATGAGATTTCCAAAACATACAGAAAGTCAGTATGTCATTGACCAGAGTGAAAAAAATGTGGTGTTGGATTTACTTTTTTACTTTTTATAGAAATTGCTAGTAAATCTAACAATGCTTATCCTGTAAGATCATTACAAATCTCACTGTACGACATGGATCTAATAAACTTGGTTAGTACATGTATGTAGAATGTACGATGATGGCACCTATTTAGACGCTTTTATCCAAATGAGGAGAGCAATAGAAGCAATCAGACAAGGGGCAACAGCATGCAAGTGCTGGATACACATAAACAGAAAAATGAATATAGAATAGTTAAGTGCTAGTCTTAATTGGTCAGGTGCTGCTGGAAAAGATGTGTCTTTAAATGTTTTTTTTAAAATGCAGGGCTCAACAATAAGGACTGCCCGATGGCCAGGGGCCAGTGTGAAAGACACTCGGGCCAGTTGACGGAACTGTCACTTGCCCGCTCGGGCCAGTGCTGCATCAGTTGATTTTGCGCATTTGTAAGCTTTGCCTATTTAAATATTCAAGCGCACATAGACAAGAAAGTGTCTAAGGCACAGCAACACTAGCTTAAATGTACCAACGAGTCTCACAGCGTGCAAATATTCACACAAAGTTATGTCAAAATGCCTGTCTTTTCGATTAGCATCGCAAACATAGTCAGTTATGTCTTTTAAATGAAATATGAAAACATGAAATATGCCAGTGAAATTCTAGCGTCATGCATTCTGTTTTTTTTTTTTTTTATCAACACTTGAATTTGGGTACGTTTCATGAAAAAAGTTGAGAAAAATCGCCTTATGTCCAGACTAACGTTACATCCAGATTGGATTCAGAACGATGATCAAAACACAGATGGAGTAACTGTTAAATGGAGTCCATCAACACCTCAAAGCTTCACAGTCCTATAGCTCATCCTGGGTCGACATTTCATCCAATAACACAGCCGTTTTGATTTAGATGCTGTTTATTGCTGATGATCGCATTATTTTTCATATGCATCTGCTTATATGAGAGAGCTCGTTTCTGTTTCTTCTTCGCCTGTGTTTTGATCAGGAGATACTGTACTTGTTCAGGAGATGCGTAATAGTGACCCCTAGCGTATAACAGTGAAAACAGGGAAATCCGGAAAATATTCGGGAAGCATGGTTCTCATAAAAGATGAGATCACAAAAGACGGGGGAAAAAATCACTCACTGCTCTTGACTGAATAACTTTAATAAGGGTTAATCTATATTTATACAGTGAAGACTATGCAGTGATATTTTACATTTGATCACTATTTCTGTAGCCTACCTGAAAATCCTACGTAAACCTACTTGAAAAACCTGAAAATTAACTTTTTTATTTGTTTCTTTGTTCTGTTGTATTTATTTGAGCAGTTGCTCGTAATTTTTGTTCTTTTTTCATTACAGACTTTAACCATATTTTTAAAAAAATTATAAGTTAGGCTTTTTGGAGTCAACCTTTTTATTAAGGTTACACAGATCAAAAACAATAACTAGGCCTATTTTATTTTATTTATTACTTTTTTTATTTTTCCTACTGGCCCAGTCCTTGGGGTTGAGCTCTGAAATGCCTACAGACTTGGCTGCTCAAATTGAGATGGTCGTTCCACCAGGTGGGAACGGTCCAGGAAAAGGTCTGTGAGAGTGTTTTAGTGCCTCTTTGGGATGGCACTACTAGGCGTCGTTCATGTTGCATTTTTATGGGTTTGTCAGTAGTAGATTATAGCAGCAAACACACTGTGAGATGATCATGCTAAATTTATGACACTGTCAGATAGTTATCGCAGGCTATCTTTGTTCGCAAGTACAACGTAGGACCACCATTTAGGAGCCATGACTGCAGAAATCACCACGATTAATCATCTTTTGTCTGGGACAGCCCAAAATCGTACATAACACATAACACATTGAATTAAACATGATTGTTTTAAGTAGAAAGACTGAAGTAGTATGTTCTTGTAAAACAGGGCCGTAACCACCATTGAGGGGGACAAGATCCCCCCTCAAAATGGCCAAATTTGCATATGCATATGTGACTATGCATATCATTTAGTGCTCCTAGCTTTGCAGCGTTGGCTAGTCGTACTAAAAGCAACAATGTATAATTCACCTCAGATCTTGGTATTAAACAAATGGAAACAAGAACATTCAAACTGTGAACAAACAAGTATTTTCTATGACAAAGATTGTTTTAGTAATTCAGTATGTATGTTTTAATAATGTTTAAATGGTGTAATGTTTGTGGTTATGTGACCACATTTCCTTGCGAGTGCCGTCAAGATTAAATCACTTTTCGAGAGCCCACACGCTGTTCTGATTGGCTGTGGTTTTCGATTGATTTTGTCGCATCTTGTGGTCGTCTGATGTGGACGGTGGAATCTTATCGCGATAATCCTTTAATTACTTAATTTCTTTGAAATAAAAAAGACCACCCATCCCCCCTTCAAAAAACAAAACAACTGTCTGAATAGGACTCACTGAATGTGAATCTGTCACTACACTTTAGTATTGATTTCTCACAGCAGATTGATTTCTTACTTTTATTGACTTATTTCAGACGTTCTGCAGCTTACTGAAGCTAGCTCTCACTTGACAGGACCTCGCAAATAAACATTCACGCTAATGAAATTGCACTTTCTTCAGTCTTTAATTTGCTTAAACTTTCCAGCAGTGCCAGCACAGCATTTTCACGGGCATTTCCTTCTCTCTTTGCTGAAGATCATTGTCTCGGTGAAGTGCGTCACTGGCGCCTCCGTTTGCATGCAACACCACTATGTGAATGAGGCTGCTTGTGCTACGCTTTGATATTTTTAAGCAATGTCTCATGCTCAGAGAAGACTGTAAGGAGCTGCCTGAATCATATCAAAGACAAAATGTGCTCTTGTGAGATCTGTGAGAGCATCGGGCAGGATGATATAAGATACCTCTGTTCACAGACAGGGACTCTTTAAAATAGTTAATTAAAATAACTTTCTATTTTGATGTTTAAAATCGAGTTAATTCCTGTGATGGTAAAGCTTTATTCTCAGCATTACTCCAGTCTTCAGTGTCACATGATCCTTCAGGAATCATTCTAATATGACGATCATCTCAAGAAACATGTCAAGGTTGAAAACAGTATTTTTGTGGTAATTCTTGATACTTTTTTTCATGATTCTTTCATGAATAGAACGCCTAAAGAACAACATTTATTTGAAATAGAAGTCTTTAGTAATATTATTATTCCGACTGTTGTTTGAATATCTTACAACCCAATGAAACAAAGAAAGGACACATTTCTATTTTTGACCTGTTTGTGGGTGAAATCAAAAGGCTGGTACGAAAGAGCCACGTACATTTCCAAGGACTATAAAGAAAGATCTTTAATCCATTTGTAGCCTAATCCATAATCGCTGATTATTTCATAACCAGTTGTAATCATATCCACCTTTCCTAGGCCTGTTCTAAACATGTGACGTAATGGTTCGTCATTTGCTTTACTTTAATGTATTTAATTAATTTTGAATGTAAACCTTGGCGCTCTTTTTTGTTTCCTTTTTTTGTTTCACATATTTTAGTATTCATCTTAAATAAGATATCGTTCGAAAGCTTAGAACTCAAAATGCATCGATTTTGAAATTGGATGTTGCTTTAAATTCTTTTATTGGGCTCCTCCCCTAGTGGGCGGTGTCATGTTTCATATTACAAATGTAATTATTACTACTTTATAATCAAAACCTTTTCTGATCTTGAGAAAACACATATCGTTGGAAAGTTCTGAGTCTCAGGGTTCCATATTTGGCAACTATTTTGTGAAATGTATTATTTCTGTTACAGGAGAATGCATTAAAAAATCTAAGGAATGGCTGACACCCGGGGGCTATTTTTGTACAGCGCCTATAAAAATCTCATAGGAAATTTTGTGATTCAAATTTGGAACACAACTTGGTTAGATATATGTGATCTGTACTGGCAAAAAGAGTCGGAATGCGCACTGGATAATTGTGAGCTACACAATTGAAAAATGTCGATTTTGGTTGATTTTGAGGGGGGGGGGTTTATTAAGCCCTCATCTAGCAATCCCAATGCTCCAAATAGCAATTAAGCACCTATAAGTATCTTTATTTGTATGTTTTTCGGAGAGGAGTACCTGTCCTTTGTCCTTGAAAAGGCTCGTTCTGACTAACAGATCCGTCGCGTTCGCACAAAGACGCCTCAGACAGCGCGCAATCCTGATATATACAGAATTACAGTATTTCAAAATATCCGTCTTGGCAACTATTCACGCAAACATTATCTGTTATGCCTTATGTGAATTTTTGGTAAACCGTTTGAGAAAAAAACGTGATGTGTTACATTAATTTAGTTTCATGAGGTACATAAGGTCTTAATATATAGGCTGTCTCTCTAATTAATATTAATCGAACTATGGAAAAAGTTGAATGTATATTTTGCCAATAGATATTTGGTGTTGACTTGGTGTGTGTCAAATTTGGTGTCATTACCAGGGATTTTAAGGTATGGTATCTAGGTGATTTTGTTTTGGAACCTTCTTTGGAATCGATTTTTCATCGATTGATTAGCAAAATTGACATTGCTGACTGTATCCAATTCAAACAAATCATACACAAGGTTTTTAATAGAGAATGTGAATATATAACTTCTAAAAAAATTGCTCATTGCGACACATTTTGCCAGCACGGTCACAAGTGGCTTTAATTTTATAGTAATTTTAGAGTAAAAAAAAAAAAATATATATATATATATATATATATATATATATATATATATATATATGATATTTATATAAATAAATAAATTAAACAATAACTGTTTGAACCGGAAGTGGGGCTATCTTCACTTGATGCGTAAAAGCGACTGATGCAAATCCATTTGTCTGTGTCAGAAGCAGCGCAAGCGCTTGGAGTACATCAGAAATAGAACAGGCAAAGTTTACTGATTTGTTGCGTTGCATCGCACTTGCGTCTTCTGGGACATCTTTACCACTCAAAACTAATATGTCACCTGTTAACCAGGACAAATGCAGACTCAATGAATATCCTGTCTGGCAGATCCTGCAGTGACGCGTTTGTCATGTTCTCAGACGGGTCATACTGAGGTGGAACATGTCACAGGTTGGTGCTACAGTAAATTCACCCAAGATGTTTCAGCATTCAAGCTTCCATCATCACACCTTTGTGGGTTCTTTTCTCATGGACGTGTGGTTGTCAAAAATTTCCGGTCCCTTTCGTCCTACGCAGTTTACTTCCTCTTCGCCTTGTGTGCAAATGAACCACCTACACGGATTTACATTTTAAAGGTCTCGTTTATCCGAGTACCTGGTTTGTTGTGTATGTGTTGCAGTTTGATTGGCACATCGTTCACATATAAGAGGTATGTTAAAAGGCATTTGAGAGCTAGTTTGGAAGAGTTAATTTCCTCTGCGTCCAAACCACAAGCTGTCATCAGCTCTCTGCACTGACTGATGGCAGTTTGCAAAGTCTAAAATGGACCTGAAGCCATGCAATTCTTTGACATAAGTCTTCTGTATGGATTACAGTATGACCGCTGTATGTTTAGTCTAATGGAAATGCTGAGCCGCACGGTGGACATCTGATATCTCACTCACCCACCGGCACAGCCTCTGCAACTACAGATACAGCAGAAATGTCGCTAACACATTGCAATCATATCCAAGTGTCGTTGGGACACTAATGATACGTGGTTTCATCTATGTTTTTTTTTTTTACTTCTGAGCCTCTCAGGTGGATGGGATATTGACGCAGTGCTGAGTTACGTGATCTTTGGATCATAAATCATCAATGCATCTCATGATATACCATTCATTGCTGAGCCCAGTTTAATCTGCAATACATAACCTTTTCAGATGTATTCTTCAGGGGATAAGTTCAATTAAATGAGGATTTATCAGTAATAAAAATTATCAATCATTTTTAAGGCTTTTAATGGGTGGAAGGACAGGCAGATACACAGACAGACAGACAGATAGATAGATAGATAGATAGATAGATAGATAGATAGATAGATAGATAGATAGATAGATAGATAGATAGATAGATAGATAGATAGATAGATAGATAGATAGATAGATAGATAGATAGATAGATAGATAGATAGATAGATAGATAGATAGATAGATAGATAGATAGATAGATAGATAGATAGATAGATAGATAGATAGATAGATAGATAGATAGATAGATAGATAGAGAGATAGATAGAGAGATAGATAGAGAGATAGATAGATAGATAGATGAATAGATCCACCACAGTACAAGGAGCAAGGATGCATCTTTCAAGCAGACAGGAGCCATTTTGGTTGGCTGAATGGAAGGATCAGGTTAAAATAAGCTCCTGTAAAAGTCAATGGTAGCCGGATTGAACTGGCCGGAGCTGTAAGGCGAGAGAGATACTGACACGGAGAGGCCAGCCCGCACTCAGTGTGAACTCCACTTCACAGCCCGGGGCTGAATATGCCCTGATAAAATATTTCAACACTCCCAAGTATGCATGTTGAGAAGTAAGCGCACACGCAGAGCTATTAGGTTGCCGCTCTGGCCGCCTCCATCATAGGCCAGTCTAAACCAGTTCTTGTTTGTCACTGGCACACTGGCTGCCCTTGTATCAACAACTGCAAGCGAGCAAATGAGACTTGTCACTGCATTGAGCACAAACATACATGACTCATTTGCATTGTGTGCTTGAGGTCAAAGTTGTCCAAAACAAAGAATTACTGTTGGCTTTGCCTATTTTGCTGCATAATGCTTTAATCACCTTTAAAAAGATTGTATATGAGAGGAAAGCTTTTTTTTTTTTTTTGCTTTGATTTGATTTATATTCAACAAAAAAGTTTAAGATTTGAAATAAATTATATCACATTTTAAATGTATGCTCCCATTGGCTTTCAGCTGGTGGCTTGCGAGCCGAAAAATTAATTTGCTCTGATGGGTCATGGAAAACAATTTCAACTTCTTTTCTTTGTCTTTCTCCTACGCTGTTTGCATTTGTAACCGCAGTGCCGCGCTCCCGGGTTCTACACCAGAACCCCGGCTCACTATTGGCCGACGCTGTTCACCTGAGCACCACAATGCATGCATTTTATGCTGACGCAAGAGCTGGCCAATAATGAGGCGCCGTTCTGACATAGAACCCAGAAGGTCTTACAGGTTTGGAACGACATGAGGTTTAGGGGTAATTAATGACAAAATTTTCATTTTTGGGTGAACTAACCCTTTAAACATGATCCAAAATGTGGATCCTGAATCAAAAGCAATGTTATCATTTATCATTTATCATATTAAATATGATATATTTATATTGTAATCATTATTATATATATATTTCATATTGTTTAGATAAACCAGAATCCTTCAAGAGTCTTTGTGCAGGTGGCAGCCAATCAGGAGCCGATCTGGCACTTCTCCACCTATGGCATCGCAGCATGTCTGTGAAAGGGGCGGGGCCTGCACTGCTCACTACTGGTTACACTGACTCAGCTGAAAGTCAGGGTGTTGTGTGTCAGTACTGACCCCTCTGGCAGCACAGTCACCGACCGACAATCCCCGCAATGCACGTCCCTTCTTAGAAACATGTCCCGCCGTTTCTGGCCTAATGTTACAGTTATGAAAGTGTCCTCCATGCCCATATTTAGAACCATGACATTATGTAAAGGGGAGAGAGGGATCTTTATGCAATTTTGTGTTTGCAGCTAGTGCATGAAAAACGGCGAAATCACAGATGCATTATATTTGATTCACACTTTGATATCATATTCCTTGCCTCTGTGTTTAAGCTACACTGACAGACCAAATACAAATATACAAATAAAATGCAAATCAGACATTCTTTGGTCGCCTGCAAGTCTAGACTTTGACATATGTTCGGGGATCTCTTCACAAGAATTTCCGTTGTGTTGAAGCATGTGCGGTAGGTTAAACCGTTCGCTGAGAGCGCAGATGACGCAGGCTGATCGTTTTGCTCAGGTTAATCCTGTAGTGCTGTAAACACCTGCCACACACACACAGGCTGCTGGGGGCCTTCACCTAAAGTACCTAGTTCATCACCTAAAGTACCTATCGAACATGTCTGGAGACAGTTGAATTATTAACACTTGTCAAACAGTGCCCAGGGAGAAGATGTTACATCATCGCTATCCGTTAAGACACACTTCTCATCCAGTTCTTGATGTTTTTCTTGAGTGCTGGTTAGACCAGTTATGCACTGTGCTGAAATACTAACATTATATGAAAGTTGTCACAAGGGCTATATCATCTAGTTCCCATTGTGTAGCCTACATTAAGCGAGACAAAAAACAACTTTTTGAAGCTATGACTTCCCAGACAGCAACATAGTGTCGGCCCAGATCCGGCCCACATCTGGTATGTGTGGATATGGGTCCCTGTCTGTGTCTGTGTTAGGGTTAGTTCACCCTAAAATGAAATTAAAGTCATTATTTACTCACCCTGGTGTTATTCTTATGCCATATATCTTTCTTTCTTTTTCGAACCACAAAAGAAAAGAAAAAAGGTTCCACTTGCGCTCATCCATATAATGGCAGTGAATAGCAACCAGCAAGCATCAAGCTTTAAAAATAAAATAAAAAACTGTCACAGAAAATTGCCATAAATTCCAAGTGTTCTGGTGGTAGACTACACAATAGGGTTTGGTTGAAAATCTAAATAATATTTAATGGTAAATGAAAGGGTAAGTTTACCTTAAAATGAAATTTAAGTCATTGTTTACTCACCCTGGTGTTGTTCTTGCCATATAGGGCCTATCCTTCTTTCTTTTTCAGACCACAAAAGGAGTATTTTCAAAAAATATCACTCTCACGCTCATCTATATAATGCCAGTGCCATTTATGGTATAGGGTTTGGTTTATAATCAAAGTAAAATTTTGTGTTTTTAAATCTGACCTTGGCTGTTGGTTATGTGACTCTTATTGCCATAGTTTACTCCGACTCATCCAGAAAAAGCAAGTTGTGATGCTGGTCGGTATTCAATGCACAATTCTTTATGTCTTCCTAAAAAAAAATACTTTTAAAAATAAAAGTAAAAAGTGTAACACCAAGCCCCAGTCACTCACATGTAAATCAAATCAAAATTAATTTCTTTGAAACTTTACATAATCCTAGTGTTCAATCTGTTGAATTTAGTTTAAATTTCCAGCTGTAAACTTGAGCATTTTACACTCCATTTACAGCAATGAGCTCCAATGAGCTGATCCAGTAATATTCCTGGCCAGTGAAGGGAAACTAGGTTAGTGGTCCACTTACAGCTCTTGGGAGCAAACATCTGCTCCATTTGAGCCTGGGAAGAGGAGTGGAAAATATGAGGCGCTTCTAGCACACATGAGGCCAGTGTGCACAGAGACAACGAACTCCTTGTGTTTGGTCAGCATCTGGTCCTTAGATGGCCTGTGTGCTGGAATGCCAAGAGGACAGAGAGGAAAAGACGTTTCCTCCAAAAGGAAGCTGAAGAATGTGAAGCCAAACTGTTTTGCAATGATGTTTGCTAAGTAGAATTTTAAATTTGTATACCTTGGAGGCTGTTTTCCGAACAATTTCAATGCAAAGGTAATGGAAATGCTGGGTAGTGAAAAGCTACACAATGAAGCTTGTCAACCCAACAAACTGGTTCTCGCCTCAGGATATGTAACAGTCTGTCTATTTGCGTTTTGTGTTGTTTTACATTTAATCCCATCATGTTTCACAAACCTGGGTCACTAAGGCACATGATGTCACCACCATCTGTTTTTTTTTGTTTGTACTTTTGACATGATCTATAGGCAGTAACCACAGCGATGATTCATAGTACCCGTCATTTCCACTTTGTCAAAATGATTTGTTACAATGACTTTTTGCCTGAACACGAAGGAACACCTGAGTTTGCCAAATGTATCATGTTTTCCATTGCAAATATGAATCAGTGTTCATGAAGTATGTTGCGATTCTAACACTGAAAGGAGAAAATAAACCTTGCTTTTTTGTAGAAAATGGCATATTTATTTCAACAGATTGGAACAAAAACAGACAAACACATGTTTTTTTGCTGTGACATAATATACACCACCTACAAAATGGTACAAAAGTAAGAAACAAGCCAAGAATACAAAATAATGTGAAAACACGCAGCAGATATTGCACTGTTCGATTTAGGAGTAGCTTAATACCCATTTCAAAATTTGCACCCATCAACCCCTGAAATGGAAAATAAAATGGAAGCCAGTTTAATTAGCTCTGGACCTGCCTGACTGAAGAGCAATGTTACTTTCTATATGCAGTATACATTACATGTTCAGTGTCCATGAGGGTTATTTAGTTCCCTGGAAGTGCATGTTTGAGAATGTTCTTGTAGTCTCTAAAATAAAATACAAAACACAATTTTCACCAAGACCCACAGTGAATTAAGCACAAACATTAAAATAAGGATGCATACAGTTAACAAGAAGTACATAGTCCCTTTTTTAATAGGTAAATGTCAGCACAGCGCACATTTACAGTGAAAAAAAACAAACATGGTTTTGTGCCAAGGCCACAATGATTGTTTCATTAGTCCAAACGCATAACTAGTGACTTTAGTTTGTCTGTTAACAGTACATTTATGTAAACAAACATACCTAAATCACATGTAAACGTCAGAGCATATGTTTTGTTGTGCATCATATTAGCCAAGCTTCGGTATACACTTTGAATGCAATCGATGAAAAGTGCTAATTGTCATTAAACAAAAAAGGCCTACGTCAACAGGCCACAGTCAGTTGAGTACAAAAAAAAAAGAATATATGTCGAAAGTCTAGTTAGCTCTTAGTTGCACATACAGTGCGAGGCTCAACCAAGAGTTCTGAGTGCAGTTTTCTGTGTATTTCATAACAGCGAGAGCAGGAGGACTTATTCAGGAATGTCTTGCATCTCGATGAGTGTCCTCCTTGCTCGCTGTCAATGGTCTCTTTTTCTTTCACCACTTGAATCAGTGCCAAGAGCTGTTTGATGCTCTCGCAGTTTCTTTCTAGCAGAAAGGCAACATGGCAAGTCAGAATCCCACTCTTGTTGTATCCACATCTACAGTTTCCAACATTCTCAAAAATATTTCAAGAAAATCGATGTGGTAAAGCCACTTCATCTAAATCAAAAAACAACAAACAATTGACAAAAAAGAAAGTCTGTCGTTGTTCTGTTGGAGTGGTTGTAGGATGGCTGGAGTTATGTGTTGCTCTTAGTATAATGATCACCGATAAATCTTCAAGATGATTCGGTCTAATCATTCAAATACGTGAAGAATCACATCCAAAACAAAGTTGGAGACGTTTGGATGCGGTTCTCACGCTTAGTGGTGTTGTATTTAGTCCATCTTGGTGTCAAGTGCACAGTTTAACTCCGACAAATCCTGTCTGTACTCTTTTCACCAACGATGGAAGGGGAAGGGAATCAAGATCTTCAGCAGCTTTTACGTGCCACTGAGCTGGACTCGACCTGGATTTGGGAGTGTTTCCTGGAGGATATCCATCTGTGTCACCAAGATGGCCGATCGTGCCTCCTCATGGAGGATGAACAAACCCCAGTTGAGGTTGGTATAGAGATAAGAGATCCCTGACAGCACCGGTCAGGTGTGGTCACTCTTTCAGCGTGATGGACAGGTATCTGGTCTCCTGTCCATTGATCCGCACACCTGATCAGGATTGGGATCAACCTATCAAGGGAGAAGGGCAAGGTTTCAGGATAAAGGAACTCAAATGCAATATCAATATACAAACTACAAAGTCTAGGAACTCAACACACCTCGGAATACAGGGGTGGAGGCTGGAACCGGAACTCGTGAATGTAAGCATAAAGTGGTCCTTCAATCTCATCACTCACAGCTGGGTGCTCCAAGTTGTTCTGTCGCTCCTCATCAGTGATGATTTCAGAGTAGCTTGGTGGAGCTGGAAGTGTTGAGGGCAAATCCAACATTAGACCAAAAATAGAATTCTAAACTTTCATGTTAAACAGTTGTGAAAGTATATTGGGCATCCTAAGCAGTGGGTCTCAATGCTACTCCTAGAAATCTATCTTTGGATGTACTAGATGTGGTCCTCAAGGAGCAGGACTGAGTACCCGTGATCTAAAGCAGGGCTGGGCAACCCTGGCCCTCGAGATCCACTTTCCTGCAGAGTTCAGCTCCAATCCTGATCAAAATCACCTGCATTTAATTTTCTAGTAGTCCTGAAAAAATGTATTAGCTTGTTCAGTAGTGTTAGAGTTGGAGCTAAGCTCAGCAGGAAAGTGGATCTCGAAGGCCAGAGTTGACCACTCATGGTCTAAAATGTCGAGATGACATGTTTAGGATTTGTGCCATACGTTCAGGTCTCTCGGGCAATCCTAACCAGCTCATGGCCATGCTGCACTGACTGCTGACGGAAGATGTGCGGCTGCCGAAGGAGTGGAGGGGAATGGTGCCGATTACTAGGGGCAGGTTCAGGGTCAGGTTTACTGCTCGAGGGATGTCCACATACACCTGTTGAGAATCAAGAGGTTAGCTGCATGGCAGGTATCTGCGACCAAATCTACCTTCTTGTGTATGAAATGGATTGTGAACTCACCATGAGTGAATATTCCACATGGATGATGCTGCAGTCCAGAATGGAAGGCGATATGGGTGGGATCTTCAGCATCTTGCCGTCCCAAGTCTCAGTCTTGCCAGAGGGTAGAGGATCTCCACGGAGGTTGGATACAAGCTGTTTGATCTCCTTGATCTTCCCTTTGGCAAAGAAGGTCTGGGTTTGGTAGATGGCTGCCTTTGGCACAACCACACGGGAAGAGCAGTTTTCAATCTCTGCAAAGATCTGGATGGACTCTCCTGCAAATAAACCAAAGCAAATTCACTCAATCTGAACAAGTATCACAAAACTAGGGGCTGAACCAAAAAGCAGGTTTATCATCTCACCAGGAGTGTAGCCCTTCCTCTCGATTTTGGCACTTAGTGATACGGGACCTGAGGTGCAGAACCAGCAGCAAAGAGTTTTGTCCTTTGTGCCAGCCTGAGGAGACTATGAATGAAATAAGGACAAGATATGAGCCTCTCTCATCATAATACAGCTCAAGCAAATACCGGTATTCAGTTTTTTACACTGTAAGGTGATTAGGCTTTAAATGCTTTTCTCTTACCAGTAACAATGGAGTGTTGATGTCAATGTGCTCAAAGACAGTGAACTCCTTCTTGGTTTTCATGGGCAGGAGCCATGGCCTATGAAGCTCCGCCTTCACCCAGTACCGCACGCTGCCGTGTTTGCCTTCAAAGGATGTCGCCAAAGGCCTGGAGAGAGCCATGAAAAAATAATGTAAGCGATTCAGTCAATACATTATTTATGTGTACATTCAGACAGGAGAGTTGCTTACGTCTGGGGCAGTTCAAGGCTGAAGGGAAACTCGTGTCGCCCTGAGTGAAGAATGGTGAAGCCTTCGTCGCAGTTGTCATCATCTAAAAGAAAGGAGAATAAAATTCGATATACCAATATACCATACCTGCAATATTCCTCAAGACCCTAAACACAAGACAAAGACAGAGATACGACCAACATTGTCTCAGTGCTTCATACGAACAAAAGATTATAAAATATATTTATTGGTCCAAACAATGTCAGCATATGAATATATATTTTTTTCAAAAACCTTTTTAAAGTGGAAATACAACAGCAAACAGTTCACAATAATTTGACAGTTATGTTTTTCTACATTTCAAAAGAAAATGGGGAAATAAACCAATTTACAAACAAAATAACTAGTTATAAATGTAATATATTTGGCATAACTTGATTCAGAACAAAAAAATTAATAGAAAATTGGAACATTTATTTGTATAGATGCTATTTTTAATAAAATCCATTGTCTTTAATGTATTATTATAATCATATTTTTTGTTCATTTCTGAGTCAGCCGTTCCAGAGACTGGTGTAAATAATTATGGCCCTAAATACCAGGAATCATTTGTCATAAACATGTTAAAGATATTATTTTCATTCATTTTTATTTTATAAAATGCATTCATTGCTTCTGTTCTTTTTATTGCCATCTCAGCAGTTCCATTGCCTGCTGTAAATAACTATGAGCCTGTCACTGAAGGCAGCCAAGAGCTAGAGAGGACCGGACTGAACCGGCGCGAGCAGCCTCTCTCAGCCGGATTTCCCTTATGCATATTACTAGGCGGCAGCTGATTGGCTGAGCCGGAGTGTTTTTGTCTAGAATACGCCCCCATTAGGAAGCCACATGTGTACTGCAGCGTGGTTTAGGTGTAAGGTTAAAGAACATGAATGACACGTTTAGAAGAAAAAAAACACGCAAGACAATAACAATAAAATTTGACATTTTATTAGTGGAAAAGTCTTCATTACAGAAACTGCATATTTATTTTAATAGTTGTTACAGAGCACATTTGACAACGCACAAAGAACATTACTCAAAATATTACATTCGCAGAACATAAACAAAATATGACATTTATGCTGACCATATTTTACAGTAGACAACTCATATTAACCAATGGCATAGGAAGTCAGTTCATACATCTCTACAGCACTTACAGTTGCTGTTCGAGTCAAACATGACTTGGTCAAAATACTTTTAACGAATGCAGAATGATGCATAGGGTGAAGGCTGAAAACATCACATTTTAAACGAACTTTTAATTAGTCCTGCATTGGTGCGAATAAGTTCCGTCGCAGTCTTGACACTTCTGCAAAGATATGATATCACCGGGGGCACACGAGCACTTCCACCAATTAGCGAAAAGGTAGGATTGATCTCGGCCAATCAGCGAGCAGAGGCTCGGTCCGCACAACCCCCCCTCTCCACCAGTTTCTGAACAGGTTTAAACCGCTTCTAACAAAGGCTACAAACTTACTAGAACCGTCTATGAAAGAAACTGTAACATATAATTTAAAAAAACGAAAGTCACGATATGATAACAAGGCAACTGTCGATATAAAAAACGTTTATTGCCGATATTGAAGGAGAATATTGAAAGTAAAAGATTAACAGTGGTTGTTTTGGTCCGAAGGGCATGTTGTTTATAAGCTCTCGTGATTTAACAAACAACTTCATTTAAGCATTCATATTGTTAGAACACTTTTAAAAGAATTCATATCTGACTCAGGATGTTTGATTTAAAATATATTTCTAATATGACTTGAAATAAACTATTTTAGAGCAAGGAAGACGCTTACACCAAGCATCATCTGAACATTTGTTCTTAAAGAAATGGTATGGTTTTCATTTTAGTTTCTACATATGCCAATGGATCAACCTGTTCACTGAGTAAAAACTGAAATGTATATGGGCAGAACTGACAAGAAAGCAAACAAAAGGCACAATGTAAGGAGCATCTGTCATTCATCTTTCATGAATATAAAGTGCTGAAATAAAATGCTCCTTACCTCGATCATGTCCAATAAGGACGTCTCTGTGGTTTAAATATTCCACTTCTTCAGTGAAATTCTGTGTGTAGGCAGTGTTGGATCCAGCATTGCGTGATTCAGTCCAACGAACTTTCGCCAGTCCCTTGGCGTGGATGTTCAAAGATTTCACACGGATTTCTCCGGTAACTTCAACGATCACTCGACCTGACACAAAGTCCCCGCTGGCAAAAACAGGGACATTACTGTCATTGAGACAGTCGTAGCTGACAAAGAAGTTTTTCACCTTTCCGAGCACCATGGTGGAAATGTTACTAAGCTGTACGATATATAAAATAAAAAGATTCAATCATCTGTCAGATGTTTTTCTGAATCATTTAAGGGTTTTTGCCGTGCAGGGATGCTGCAGGCAGGTTCAGTGCTATAGTTGCCAGTCATTCATTGAGTTTTGTTGTAACTGCATGCGAAGATGCAGCTGTGCCTCTGCGCTCTGGTCTGACTCTGCTTTAATACCTCCGCTTGGTGGAAAAACAACCAGACTGCGCATGCGCAATCGATAAGGCTCCTGCCTACTGCTGCTGGTCTCTTCTTCAGCTTCCTATGCTGACTGTGCTTCAGTCTCTGTTGTATTGTTTAAAAGTAGCCTTGCTTGCTCATCTAAAGTGTTTTACTAATGACAAATGACTTCTAGTATGCCTTCTACATTATGATAGTATCATAAATAGCCTACTACATAATACATGAGTGGAACAAAATAAACTTGATGCAAATAGAAAGAAATCTACTAGAAGTTTTTGACAATGCAGAGGTGAAACTTTCACTCAGTCACCCATTCAGAAAGCAACTAAGACTGGTATTGCAAGTTTTGCAATTTTGTTTTCTCCCATAAATGGGAGAACCATATTCATAACCATATGGGAAAAAATACTATGGAAGTCAATGGGGCCCATCATCTATTTGGTATGACATTCTTCAAAATATATTTTTTGTGTTCAGCCGAAGAAAGAAATTCATACCGGTTTGGAACAACTTGAGGGTGAGTAAATGATGACTGATTTTTCATTTTTGGTTGAACCATCCCCATCACTTTACATTTCATAGTTTTCCCCCGTTGATCTTCTCTGCTTCGCTGCCACCTGCCTGTTAAAAGGGGTTATTGCATATGATAATTCCTAAATGCCTTAAACTGATATCTACAGTCAGGAAACAAACATTTGCTTCAGACTTGGACAGAACAGAATAAATCTTATGCACTAATATTTATTTCTATATTATATACTAGTACGATGTAAATACAATGTGGGAGGGAAAGGAAAATCTTGAGGCTGTGTGAAATCAACTTCTTCAGTTTTCTTATTATGTTAACATATTTCTAAGGACCATACAGACAAAAAATACTAGTTACATTTTAGGACTAGATGATAATATCTCTTACTCTTATTGCACCTTCCTGAGATGAGCAGGGAACAGATGTGGAAGTAATAGGGATAGAAGTACAAAGACTTTATTGGGGTCATCGGGTGGGCACCCTTTCCTTGGTGTTTCGATGATATATGCCCACAACACCTAAATCCGGCGCCCCCCTCTACTTTTACCCCACTCTGTGCCTCCCGATGTCCTTCCTCTTAATCCAGAGCCATCGACTCTCTTGTTCAGCGGCACTGGAGAGGGCCTTTACAGCTTGCCGATGGGCTTGGCCTCAGATTCCTAAGCCCTTAAGAATTTTGATGACAGCTTTACCGACAAAGCCTCGACAGCCAACTTTAACAGGGCAAACTCAGCATACTTAAGGCTCTTACGTTCATAGGCCTCCTCCACAGCATCCTCCTAGGGCACAGTAAACTCTATGAGAGGGGTGGGGAACATTGATCCTGGGGGACCACTCTCTTGCAAAGTTTAGCTCCACCCTGAAAAAAACACTCACCTGCATGTAATTTTAGTAATCCTGAAGACCTTGATTAGGTGTGTTTGATTGGGGTTGGAGCTAAACTCTGCAAGAGAGTGGCCCTCCAGGATCAACGTTACCCACCCCTGCTCTATGATATTCACACTGCAGCGTTTGGAGGACCAAAGCACAAGGTCTGAGATTGGTAACTACAATTTCAGGTGGGAAACAAAGCCTCTGATTCAACTTCCAATCACAAGCTCCAAGCTTTGACCTCTCCAGCTAGCAATAGCCGTCATTTTACCGCCTCGGTTAGCTATAGACCCGATAGTCTGGCTATGAGTAACCCACTTCTAGCCAAAATAACCTTGAACAACTTGCGAGATGTATAATATTTCATTATGTAAGCAAAGTCAACAGTGATTACAAGTTGTTTGGTTTAATTTCTTTGACATGTTCATGTTCTAGAATCTAGATGACTATTCCTGGGCTATTGTTATTACATTTTCACTGACAGCCCAAATTTTATCTTGTTTTAGCCTGGATGTCAGGGCTGTGTTTGGATGTCAATTAGATGACTCCTTTATTGGAGCATAAAGACATAACGGAGGAGGAAAGGCATCGATGGAGGTTCATCTGGAGTCCAATAGGCCTTATTCAGAGCAGCGCCATGACAGGTATGAAAGCGAGGCTGTGAGGGTAAGACATACCGTGTTTTCAATTGAATCCGCTGTAAAAAGCTGTATAAAGCTCATAAATCACTTATCATTTTCCACAGCTCATGTTATCTGGAGTTTTTTGCCTACTAAAACTTCTTGGAAATATATTTTTGCAGTGTTTCATCAGCAGAACAATCCAAAAACGCATTAAATAAAAGTACAACCCACTGAACAGATGTATGTCTATCCCTCACAGCCTCACTTTCATTCTCGTTAAAAAGATGGCGCGGCTGTGAATAAGGCCTATGGTATGCAAGATACTTCAGCACCTGGTTGTGCCTTGCGTCAAGCTCAACTTGCAGCCAACCATGATGTGCTTCAGGTTCTCTGGAGATGAGCAGGGGTGATCTTCTCTGATTTGCTGAGGTTCACTAGAGATGGAAGGACATCATAGGTGGCTTGTAACTGGAAACTAATTTAAGATGCTTCATGCCCCACAGCTCCTTTCAGGAGAACTCCCTCCCATCTCATCCACTGCCCTTGCTTTGCTTGGGAGATAGCCTTTGCACATCTCGTTGCTTTCTCTTGCAAGCACACATTCTTAACCACAAGTTTTCAAAGCTGGGATAGAGTTGCCTTGTGCCAGGGTGATCTGTCTCCAAGGCTGAGGCCTCCTCTACCTTGCTAAACTTGGCCAACAATGTCTCTGTGCCTAGGCTGACTAAGCTTGCTGTACAGCTGTGGACGGGGTCCACTTTGTTCCAGTTTTGAGGGCTTTGGGGACCTTGTAGATGGTCAGAGGCCACATCAGCCCTGGTAGGGAACCGAATTGGAAACACAAGGATTTGTCAATTCTCTCAAGGCAATTAAAGGTGTCCTGGTTGAGCTGGCTCACTTGTTCTGTCCTTCAGAGTCGCACCATGCCAGCGACCCATGCTCTTATGGTTCCCCCATCCATCGCAGTTGGTATGGGTTTTTCCCCAATGAAGAACTGATGGTCTGACAGTCTTCCCTTGATTATTGATATGCTCCTAGATTTACTTGATAAAATACTTTACCCAATGAAAACAAGAACAGTTGCTGACATGACCAGTGTTGAATTGGCATTCCTTTTTTTGTTATGTCCTTTTGTCTTTTTTACAAAAACAATAGATTTCATTTGTTTTTATTTCAGTTTTAGAACTTGTATGTTACTTCAACTTAAGCATATTTTTTCAGTTAGTTGCCGAGGCAACAATTCTAATTTTCATTTGTTTGTTTTTTTGTTTTTCATATTTTATTTCAGATTTACCGAAAATTAGAACAACAGACAAGACATTTCAAGCAGTGTCTGCAGTGTGACATACTTTTTCTAAAACTATTTTAAACAACATTTCTATAATTCATGCATGTTTTATGATCTATTAATCCTCTTCTGTATGTCACTGCAGGACTAATTCCAAAAAGAAAAAAAAGATTTATTTACAAATTATGAAAACCCTAAAATAGGCTACCTTTTGACCAGTTACAGTATCTAAATGAAAATCAACTTGAACATGAAACGTGCATTAAAAATCAAAATTATATGTCAAATACTAAACAGCAGATGGCAGCATTGCTCTATTTAAATACATGAACTTGATCAATTATTTTAAAATACCATCATACATTTGAGCACAACTGCTACACACATGCTAAAAATAATGGTACATTTCCCCCAGCTATGGTCCATGGAGGTGTATGGATGCTATATGCCAATTCCAAAGAAAGTATTTTAATGTGTCCCATGTTTTACAGCACAAACTCTGTCTGATTTTAAAGCATATATTATTTTAAAAACAAAGCTGGGGCACAAACCCTCACTTGTTTATGAGCATAACGATTCTGGAACAATTTCCCCAAGTAATTGATTCTATTCAGATCAATTCTCATTGGATGACTATTATAGCTCAAGACAAAGACCCTTTCAGGCAATGTCCTGTCATACTAAAACAATGGCCATGACTGAGATGATGGATCCATTTGTACCTTTCCTACTCTTCGTTTTATGTAATTCACTGAATGATCTTATCAATTCCATCCTACAGAGCGGGGACAGGTCTGCTCTCTCCGGGTCAGAGGTCACCTTCAGAGGTCAAAGGTTAAATTTTGTATTTAAAATGAAACCCTTACAAAACGCTGTTGGATATGGGCAGTCTCCTATTAGTATACTATTGGCTCTTAAATGAACGGAAGATATATCTAATTAGAATGTAAAAATTTTAATTACACAAATCTAGTAAAGTGACGCATCCACACTGGTTAATATAGGACGTATCAAGATTTGTATTACTTCGATTTAACGGTACTTTACTTCATTTATTTTAATTTACATAACTAATTTATTTGATAACTTTTAATGAGTTTACTTGACTTCCGAGCTGTGAGTTCAGTTTCCAAAGCATAAAGCTTCCTTCTTATAGTGGTATAGTGTGTGTGTGTGTGTGTGTGTGTGTGTGTGTGTGTGTGTGTGTGTGTGTGTGTGTGTGTGTGTGTGTGTGTGTGTGTGTGTGTGTGTGTGTGTGTTTTAAAGCCATGATGTAATGTGAAGACTCAAATCTTTCCCACACTTGGAGAGGGATCCCTGACAGCCTGGGAAACTAAAAGCTTCCATCTGTTCAACAGGTCAACAGAGGGTCCTGTGACCTTTGACACAGATTTGTCCCCCAGTAAACATGAAGGACCAAGCTGTTGACAGAGTGGTAAACGATACAGACCCGTTCTGTGTAATCTCATCCGAGTCAGATTTTATCGGATATTCTGTTGACAGCTCGTACATCTAATTTGTTCAAAAAAAGGAGAGGAAGGGAACAAATTATTCGGTAATTACGTTACTTTTTTACACCATTGATTCAAGCATTTACTGAATAGTTTTCTCTGTCAAAGAATTTCTCCATTAACTACTTCATTTTCATTTAAAAATAAATATATACTTCACTATCAGTTTGGAATTTCTGTGTATTTGACCCTTTAATGTTCATGGCTTTACAATGCCCAACATGGGCTTTTCACATTGCGCTTAACCCCGGGTTAACGGCATTCTAAACCCCGCTTTTAACCCCTGGTGGAACGTTTCAGGGTTAGCACTATTGCGTTGTTACTGTAACCAGGCATAGAGTCTGTGCAGTGAGCGTGAAGTGGAGCCACAGTATCAAGGCCCCGCCCACAATCTTGCAGAATCGGTTAGTACAGTTTACTGCAGAACAACTCTATGTCTGAGTGAAATTTAAGTTTAAGCTCCAATCTCCTCCTGTTAAGGTGTGTCAGTGACTATTTCATTTAGAGAAGCTGTCTTAGCTGTCAATCATGACTTCACACCCCACTTTGGAAACAAAATTGACGTCTCATTTCACATTAGATTACATAAAGAGAGGGCGGAGTTTATGAGCTATATTGCATCCAGCCACCTGGGCACGATCCATAAGTTTTGGCTTCGCTTTTCAGGTGGCACACTTTGTGCAGCACACTTGGTTCACCAGATTGATAACTATAAAGATAACTATATAAGTGTTCACACTAGGGGACGATATGGTTCTGTTTATTCTATGCTTGTCTGTCGCTTTAAATACTCGAGCTCGTTACAGCAGGATGGATTCTGATTGGCTGTCAATGTTTTGATCGTTCATCAGCTGGATACGATCGTTCTGAAAGTGATTCCAACAATACCGTTTCCTGTGCCGTTATCTTTGTAGCTGTGGTGTGAACTCTGCTATTCTTTAATATTGAGAATGATTTTTAGAACTATATCTTTATGGTTATCTATATAGCTATCGGCCTTGGTATGAACCAAGCGGCAACCTCCAGATTCTCTCTTGAAGCCAAAACGGAAGTGACTTAAACTGCAATTCATGGACTGGCCGCTAGAGACAGGCTCCAAATGGAGCAGAATCTCAGTGAGCCCCATGTTAAAATACCCAACTTTACAGCAGAAAAAAAAAAAAAAACTTTACAGCCTGGTACAAAAAGTGGTTTTGGTCTATATCGCTTCATAACCCTTCATGACATCTGTGAGGGGGGTGTCATTTTAAATTATAACTATATTTAATTATATTATATTTAAATTATATTAAGCCTTAAAATTCTGCATAATTAAGGGCGTGGCAACTTGAGTGACAGGTGGATTGCCGTTTGTCTGCTTTCTGTTGGCTATCACGTCACCTCAGCTCCACCCATGTCCCGCCTCTTTGGTCATTTTCAGTTATCCGGGAGTAACACACGGTGACACGCTGTCAAGATGGCGACGGCCATATGTGGTAACACAGAGCTGTTTTATCATATTAGAATCATTTGAGTGTTTTGAAAGTTATGTTATAATGCTTCTATGTGTGTTCGCTCGGCGGCTACTATGAGACACTTGTTGCACACTACAGTAAGTTATTAAACATGGTACTCGCGGTAAATCAAGAAAACGAGATTTAAATAATAAGACTAACTGTGTTGAGCTAGATAACAATGATTCGTTTTCTGTCGATGACTGGAACAGTTGCTCACCTGGATAATAAAACACATCATATATTAAAGCATCTTTGGTGTTTTCATGGTTTCTACAAAAAAAAAACGAAATCGAGGGTAACGTGGGTATGATGTCATTGATAGGTGACGCACGGCCAGTGTCCTGGTTAAAATTTCTCTAAATGTAAATATTCTTGGAAACATTTGAGATAATGAAAGTCAGCAAAATATATAACATTGTTCTAGTGGGTTTTGGATATTTGAATCCAAAAATCTTACATATTGTGCCTTTAATTGTTAACCCCGGGTAAAGTATGAGCAGAAACAAGATAACCCAGGACTTAGGTTTAGACTCTACAGGTTTAGAATGACCCAGGAGTAACTATCTCACCATTTCAAGTGCGAAAGGCTGTGTTTAATGGTGGTACGTTGAGGTCCTGACCCTCTATTGAAACTCAATTCCTTTAATCCGCAATCAAGGACCCACTTTCTCATATGTAGACACTGTTGATGCCTGATTCTCAAAGCTTACTGAGCCTAAGAAGACGGCACATTGTTTATTTTCCTTCCAGTACTGAGAGACCTATGTCACTGCTAATCAATATCAGTCCAAACTATCATAAATAAATGAGCTACATCTGGGCATGTGTCATATGTAATAGAACTACTTTATATCATCCAGGTGTGCTGGGGTAGCCTACATTTCAGTCTGTCAGAGATCCAGCTGCATGCATTTGGCTTCCAAATAGCTCAGTCCTTCCAGAGGTCAGAGAGGTCACACATCTGCATGTGAAATGCGATGCCCTTTGACACCACCCGCTGCCCCTGAGCCTCTGTGGCCCTCTTGGTACATGAAGTGCCAGCGCTAGTGTCGACCGCTGTGATATAGTCACCTGAGGTAAGCCTGCACTCAATCACTGAACAGGAAAAGTTACTTTGTGATCCTAGTACAACAATGCATTTTTAATTTGTATTAGAAATTTTAGATTAATTAATAGATTAATAGTAAATGATTTACAGCGCAACTGATAAACAACTAATAGCACTATAACCCATTAGAACAATTTGGTATTCCTGACAAAATTGAAGATACACATGCTTAGCTGTATCTAGCACATTGTTTTTGGAGTAGTGACCCTACTTTTGACCTTTGACCCTGGGCTCTGTCCTTGTCTTTGCTCATTGTATCGCTTTGACCCTTTAACCTGCCGCTCCTACAACCTGTTCACAAACATACCACCAATCATGTGATCCTTCTCCATCCCGAGCCTTGAGGTTCACCAGCAACTCAAAGCAAAACTTTGACCTTTGAACTCACTGAATTATGCATGAGAAGTATAGTTGCTGCTGGAAGTGCAATCACTGTTATTAACAATAATTTTGTAATTCCTGTTCCCTTAAATACCTTGGTTGTTCACATGTAAAAAACAATAATTAATAAAATATTTTTAATAAATATTTAAACATATAGATTATATAATATTAAGTGTATTATATATTAATGCATCCCTAGACTCTTTTCCCCATAATATAGTGCCTTCTTTTCACACTAGGTGGCAGTCCTTCTATTTTTATAAACTTGTGTGAGCATAAGATTAAATATATTGAAATAATCAATTGCAAATATGATAAATGATCTACATGCATAGCATGCAGATTGAATTTTTAAACAAATATAACCTATATTTTGAATAGCTAAAATGTAAAAATCCTTTTCCTCTCCAGTGTGAGAAAAAATACAAAAGCATAAAAGTCTCAGTGTTTGCAAAAAAGTGACTTGAAGCACATAATTGCATCCAGCCGCCTTTGGAGGGATGTGAGATGAATGGCCAATCAAAGAGAGCTTTCGAGCTTAAAGGAGCCGCCCACTTCTGTGCTTTAATACCTGATGGGGTCCTTAATACAGACCATTCAATAGACCACCACTGAAGCGCGTAAGAACAAGTAAAGGTGTGGTCATTTGGCTCACCATCATGCCAAAGTTGAATCCGTTCAGCTCTGTTTGTAAGGATACTCCAAATAAGGCCGTTTTTAGTTAGAGTAGTATTCTTCCATTCACGCTCATGTCAATCACGCCAACAGAAGGCTGCGCTACGCCGCGTCTTTGCTCCCTTCGGATCTGATTCATTTGGGGTTTCCGATTGTCCCTTTTACGCACAAAGACATCACCATCACGGAGTTCCATAAATCGGCGTGATTTTTGATATTCAATCGGCTCTGCTGTCTGAACTTGTTGGACATATCTTCAGTCTCCTCGATGCGCATTCCACATCAGTTGCTTCTTCTGCATGGATAAAACGCGACCGGCCTTCTTCATCTTGAATAATTCTGGAGAAGACGCGTAAAAGGTTCGCAGTCCAGCCATGGCCATGGTGGTGAGCGTGTGGAGAGATCCGCAAGAGGAACTGGCACCGGGGGGATCTCTGGATGATCAGAGCGGACCGGGGAGAGACCACCACCATCACCACCGCTTGAGCGCAGCCGCGCACTCTCCAAACACCGGACTTCCCTCCGCGGAGGATAAAGGGCAGAACTCAGCGCAGAACCAGCAGCACATTGAGTGCGTTGTTTGCGGGGATAAATCCAGCGGGAAGCACTACGGACAGTTCACGTGTGAGGGATGCAAAAGTTTCTTCAAGCGGAGTGTTCGGCGGAACTTAACGTACACGTGCCGTGCCAACAGAAGCTGCCCGGTGGATCAGCACCACAGGAACCAGTGCCAGTACTGCCGCCTGAAGAAATGCCTGAAAGTGGGCATGCGACGCGAAGGTGAGTGTTCAGTGGGTTTTGTCTTTTTTTTAAAGAAATACATCATAATAATAAAATATAGATAGGCTATTTAAAAATAATTGCAGGATTTGTATTTTTATATTATCAACTAATATAAATAAACATAGCACAACAAACGTTATAGGCTACCAGCTGCATATAATTTAAAAGCAATACAATTAAAGATTTGTCAATTTTGTACATAAAATACCTTATAATTTAGAAGAATTTTAAAATTATTCTTAATGTAATAATATAACCTTATTTATAAAAGTAGCTTATGCAACTCAAGAGTTAGCCTGCAATCAATCACTGAACAGGAAAAGTTACTTTATTGTCTCAATACACCACTATTTAATATGAATTATCTTTAGTGTAAAAATGCATTCAATATTAAGAGTAGTTTATTTCAGTCTTGTGTGTTCATGTTAGATTGCACTTAATTGTGTAAATATTATTTTAGATAGATATATAGATTAGATAGATAGAATTCATCCTTCCAATGATTGCAGTGCATATAATATACAGGCAGTAGAGTAGCCTAAGAGATGAGTTTATTCATAACAGTATATGTTTTTTGCATGCACATTTCTTCTCCATCTCCTCCTGTTTTGATAGCGGTTCAGCGAGGAAGAATGCCACCGAACCAGCCGAACCCGAGCCATTACGCGCTGGTCAACGGAGACCCCCTGAATGGCCAATGCTACCTATCCGGATACATATCCCTCCTGCTTCGGGCCGAACCATATCCAGCCTCACGATATGGAAACCAGTGCATGCAGTCCGGCAACATCATGGGCATAGAGAACATCTGCGAGCTGGCGGCACGTTTGCTCTTCAGTGCGGTGGAATGGGCAAGGAACATCCCTTTCTTTCCTGACCTGCAAATCACGGATCAGGTGTCTCTCCTCAGACTCACCTGGAGTGAACTTTTTGTTCTGAACGCTGCGCAGTGCTCCATGCCGCTCCATGTGGCTCCTCTCCTCGCCGCCGCAGGACTTCACGCGTCCCCCATGACCGCGGATCGAGTCGTGGCCTTCATGGATCATATCCGATTCTTCCAGGAGCAGGTGGAAAAACTCAAGGTCCTGCAGGTGGACTCCGCCGAGTACAGCTGTGCCAAAGCAATAGTGCTGTTCACCTCAGGTAGGCCCGAATCATTCAAGATCGAGTAAACTTATTATACACTTTAATGAGCGTGTCTATAAAATAATCCTATCTGTTCCGCGTTGTTTGTTTCCAATAATGGACTATTAATCTGTCAAAATTACCATTTTCGCACATTCAGATTAAAGGCCATAGGATGTTTAAAAATGATGTGTTTTAACATTAGGCTATTATTTTGAGCATTATTCAATAACCGATTCGTGTTAGCCTATCATATTAAACACTAACACAATCATTTAATTAGGCCTAAATGTTTTTTAAAAAGTCATCACTTCTAATCAACATTAATGTTTTAGGTTTAAACTATCATTTTAAATGTTTCTTTTGGTGTGACAATTAATTGTAAAGGCCTAAGTAGTCATACAAATAGTCTCTAAATATTAACAAAAAATATATATATATTAATATTTTTAAACAACGTTTAAGTAACCAGCAAACTGAGCAAAGTTTTAGGCAGAGTGCGCTAAACATAAACTCGCGCAGTCGAGGCTGTTACTATAGCAACAGCACGCCGCTCGAGCGTTTTCCCGTTTCAGTTAGGATCATATGGGAGACGACACATCGGCAAAACAGAAGTGATTTTACTTTTAATTACATTATAAATGTACACACCAAAAATATAGTCCTACCATAAAAAAATATTTTGTGTTTTGTGTAAAATGTTGCTAGAGTGTTTGCTAAATGCGACACAAGGCATTTATGTTGACCGAATGCGCCTAGAAATAATAGGCCTAAGTTATACTGACAGAAAAGTAGACCCTCTAAAAGTCACATGCTTATGTCAAACTTCCTAAAGTATAAACCTTACTGAAGAATACTGAATCGCTAGTCTAATACTCAAATATGACCATAATGGCCATTATACGGGCTGGTTAAATAGTCCCATTCCATGGAAATGTTGAGTCTAGGTTGACGTTACTAGCCTACATAAAATACAGTGAATTCGATGAGTTTCTTATTGTTGTTGTTGTTTTAATTAGCCAATTACTAAGACGTTTCTATTCAACTTTTTTGAATATATCCTATACAAATAATGCAGCACCCAGTGCTTAATTCGTTGTACCTATCTTCTAGCCTACTTCATCGATATACTTAACAGAAATTAAACTGAAATGCACATGGTATCGTTTAATGTAAGGAATGCTGTACACTGAATGAATGTATTGTAGGCCAAACGCTTTTTAAATGACTCAATTAGATTTACAAACAAATAAATGAAGTTTAAGAAAATAAATTCACTACTATTTCTTGCAGTCTGAACCATTACACAAAATCTCGATAAATAACACCAGAAGTTTGTGCATATTTAAATGTCAGAGATGCTACCCTTTTGAATGACATGAGTTTGCATTGGTATGCAGATGCATGCGGCCTTTCAGACGTGCCGCATATAGAAGGTCTCCAGGAGAAGTCTCAGTGCGCGCTCGAGGAGTATGTGAGGAGCCAGTACCCGAACCAGCCCACGCGCTTCGGCAAGCTGCTGCTGAGACTCCCCGCGCTCCGCATGGTCTCCTCCTCCGTCATAGAACAGCTTTTCTTCGTTCGACTGGTGGGTAAAACGCCCATCGAGACGCTCATCAGGGATATGCTGCTATCCGGGAGCAGTTTCAACTGGCCCTACATGTCCATTCAATGAGAGGGAGATGAAGATGGTGAGCATTCACAGACATAAAAAAACGTAACATGGATGAAACTCTGAAATCTCTCTCACTCAGTGTCGATTTACATAGCAATGATATTTGTGGAAACGTGAACATATCTTTACTCTCTTTCTCCTGATCTCTACTTTTAACAGTCAAGCATCATAATGTGCCATAAAGACTTTATATAATAACGTTTGACTCATTTCCTCACAGTGTAATTGTCCTTATTTTTTTTAAATAAAATGCAAAATGTCTTAATTTAGTTATGCGAGGGGATATGCTTTGCCCCAGAGTAACAGAAATAAAATCACTCTTGGTGTTAACCTAAAAACGTCCAACAAAACACCACGTTTGTTTCGCGGAGACAATGGATTTCACACTTATTTATTTTGCTGTATTTATTTTCCTGCTCATCAACTTCCTGTACACATGATCTAAACAATCAACCACAGCACTTACGGTTATGTTTTTCTGAGGCTCGACAATAAATGTTATTGGTGTATTTTTCTCGCTATGGAATATTACACTTCAACCCGTTAGATGGTCAGGGTGGGCTGGTGGATTTGATGTACGATGCAACATTTGATTAAACAATTTTCATTAATCATTTCGTGCGTAAATGTGCTTTTGTTTCTACTTTTTCAAATAAAGATAGTTTTCATAACTTTGAGAGACAAACTGATGTTCATTTTCATAACTTGTCATGCTTGAAGCGCTTTAACTTTTTTTTTTAAAATGTTTTGAGATCTTTTGCAGGAACTGTGAACATTAATGCAAAGAAACTGAAACACAAAAGTTCATTTTGGCATTAAAATAGGCCTATGTACTACTAAATATGCAGTTGCTCATCATGACAGCTATACGCTATTCGTTTCATTTTATTCGTGCCTCAAAACTATTAAGAATAATGTGAATTTGATTGATGTTCTTCATATGCATTTTTAGACGAAAAAATACACGCATGCGCCGTCAGTAAGTTAAATAAAACAGCATAGGATAGCCTAATTTAAAATATAAAAGACGTTCGTGGGAAAAGTTTACCTCGAAATATAAATTCGCAGTTTCATAACCTGCTTATAAATAAATCAAATGCCGCTTTCTAGGCAACGCGATGTGTCGATATGGTTCATTAAAATATGTGCATGAAACGATATTTTCCCATCTAACCTTGCAAAAGATATCTCGCTTGGCCTGTAAAGGTTCATGTTTATCAGAAACATTTGAATTTGACCGATGAACCTGCACAGGTGAGATGTGTTGTGCAGAGGTGTCAGGAAAGCGCTGTGATCTTATCGCATTAGATCTGCATGGCTTCAAATTCACGAGATTAATTGTAATTAAGTTTGTGCCCTTTCTTATGCGCTGGATTTCAATCTGTGCTAATATGTGCCATATCTCAAATCGCTCGTTTATCTTTCATTTTTCAGTGACAGTTTTGCCTATCATAGCTATGATTATATATATCGTGCAATGCATAATAGCTGTACACTGATATCGGAACAGTTAGTAAGCTTGATACAGGCTACAAGTGAAAGTTTTTTCTGACCACATCACTTGAGCATTTTCTTTCAATGGAAGTGATAATGAAAACATTTAATAGTCGAAGCGTGTTTTCTTTGAAATCAAATGACACAATGTCCGTCAAATATATATAGCCTAGGCTATATATATAACCAACATGTTTATCTACGAAATAAACTGTCGTCATGTCGATTTAGTTTAAACCATAATTATTGTCTTACGACCTTTATGACGGGTCTAATTATTAGGCCTTTATCTGACAAATCTAAAAACGATGATTATACGCATGCGCGATTGCAAGAAACTCGTTGTTGTCCGATCTTTTTAGTCGGTGTACTGAAGATTACCTGAAAGTGACACGCTTATTTGGATTTTCGTGTCGTTGGTCTAAATCAGGATACAAAATTCCAGGATTTTCAATCAGGCTAACAACAGTCTCACAACAATATTAGAACTTAACATGAAAATGTCTGTATGATTTGAACAGCTTTTGTGTAGGGGAGAGCAAGGCACAACCTAACACTTTTTGACTTTCTCAGTTTGTCTAAATCCACGTGAGGTTCAGAATATTTCTTTCTTCCAACATTCATTTCACACATGCGGTTTTATTTCATTAATACAGTGTATACTTTTTTTTCTTGATATACCCCTAAATAATGGAAGTGAAATGTAACAACATGCCCCATAGGTGGGGTGCATTGTAACGACCATATGACAGCTTAAAATGTTACCTGATCTAATCAAAAAAATAAACATGACAAACTCAATATTTTGTCAATAAAATACAATTACAACTTTTAGACGCACTTTATATTAGGTGGCCTTAACTACTATACTAACATTTGAATTAATCATTTGATACAATGCACTTATTGTGTACATGTTTTTACATTGTACGTAACATTTTGTAATTACATATGTAATTAATTTCTGAGGTTACATTTATAATTACACTGTTGACGCCTCCCTTACACCTAACTCTACCCTAAACCACACCTGTCCCTAACTTTACCCATCTCCCACCTCAATATCAGCAGAAGTGTTTTGCAATATGAACACAATAAGTACATTGTACTTATTTTTTTTATGTAAGTGCATAGTAGTTAAGGCCACTTAATATAAAGTGGGGCCCAACTTTTTTTATACAAAATAATGGCACTTTTTAATAATTAAAACTATACTAATATTTGAGTTCGACAATAAACACACCGCAAAAAACAGCTATACAGCACAGTTCAAAACATAATTAATAATTTCAGAACATTGAGTCTCAGTCTTTATTCACCCTTTTCTAATGGTTTCTCAATAGAATTCTTAAAAGTACAGAATAGAATAGCGTAGTTCTAGGGGCACATTGTAACGCAGTGTGACAACATGCCCCACTTGCAAAACTGGGATTTAAACCTGCCTGAGACTACAATAATATCAGATTTGTCTAGTTTTAAATAAACACAAAAAACAGAGATGAAAAATTAACTTCAGAAAGAAATGTACTTTATGGTTAAGTAAATGTTCAGTGATATGAATTTTTAATTTTGGCGCAATTTTTTCTCTATATGGTGTTGATATGTCAACTAGTAAATACACTGAGTTCCGTCATGCTGACATGTGTGGAAAGTTTTAAACCGTGTGTGTTACAACTAGCCCAACGTTAGGTTGTGCCCCGCTCATGTATTTAGTGACAACATTGTCCCCATGCAGAGGTGGGCTAAAAAGACACCTGTTTTCTGGAATACATTACTTTTAGTCAGTCAAAATAATAAATCAGTTTTATATAAAAACAACAGAAGCCTGTGGGATCTCCCCATGTTAGCCTATATAGAAAGCCTGCGTGTGTTCATGTTTCTGTGTGGAGTCTGACAGCCAGAGTCTCTAGTTATTGCGACCGTCTGTGTGAACTCCGTGACCCCGCACCTCTCTCATCATGTGCGGATCTCCTCCTGAGCTTCCCCACTCTCGTAGGTGGATCATGAACTCGTGGCATCTCAGATGAATCGCTGACACCGTGCCCGGGTTAGCCATGACCCCGGCGGTGCCTGGGGACCCGTGTGGAGAACTGGAGCTCAGAATAAAGCACGGGCTGATCCACAGGGGGATTCCTGATGGCCACGAGGAGGGTCTTTGCTGGAAGTTATCATACGTGCTCGGATCAAGGGTACAGCTGTCAGAGGAAGCTGTGTCCAAGGACCTAGTGAGGGAATGCAAACGTAGACACTTGTGAGTAAAAAAAGTGCTAAGAAAGCTGCGGTTTCTGACTGCAAATGTGATGTTCGGCAAATATGAATTAAAAAGTATGTCAGGTAAATTACAGATCAGATTTAAAGGTTATGTGGGCATGTAAATATGGGCCTTCCTGTCATGGGCAGCATTAAAGTCTTACTGGACTTATTTGGATTAGCAACCTGTAAAAACATATAGAGCAGATATACCAGGAAAGGGGGTTTAATGGAGACAGGAGTGCTAACTGAATCATGTTAGCAGGACGTGTCACCAATAGGATCCAGGATCCTATGGAATAGACAATAGGCTTTCTAGCACAGGAACCGAAGGGAACTCCAAATCCAAGTTTAAGACTTTAATGCAGTCTTTATTGTATTCCTAGGCCTGGCTTAATTAGCTCACTTGGAGAATCCAGGTTCTATATTTTAACTGGATTGGAAGTCACTATAGAGACGGCAGATTAGATTCACAGCCAACGGACATCTATGAGAGTGGATTTTAAATTCCAATTCAAACTGGTAGCCAACAGGATGCAGAAGTTGTTGTTTGAATTGAAATGTGTACTAATGATACTAATTTCTTTAGAAAGAAAAGAATATTTTGTGCACATCTAATTGATTAAAAGTAACAAATGCTTATAATATAACAAAAAAAGTTTTTTTTTCAAATAAATTCTGTTCTTTTGAACTCTGTTCATCAAATAATCCTGAAAATAAAATATCAGTTTCCACAAAAATACTTTTTTCAACTGATAATAAGCAGCAAATCATCATATTAGAATGATTTCTGAAGGATCATGTGACTCTGAAGACTGGAGTAATGATGCTTAAAATTCAGCTTTTCACAGGAATAAATTGTCGTTTAGTTAGATAAATAGACAAATTAAGCTCTATATCCATACATTTATATTTGAATTCGTATGACTAATGAATTTGTTCAAATTGGATTTCAGTAATTTTCCTGTCATTCAAATTCAACATCCTGTGAGTTGTAGCTAAATGAATTCATACTCTTACTCATTCTTAAATCCTGATCTTAGCAAGCAATCTTTGATCAACAAGGTTAATTTGCCTTTGTCTCTCAGGCGATCAGAGATGGTACCTGCTCTTTTGTCGCTCACTGGTTATCAGACATCGTCTCTTCTTCTCCCAGTCGATTACGTCCTGCTGGTGTAATTACACAGCACTTTACTGTCTGGCCCATTATCAGCCTTTGTTCATTTTTAACTTGGCCTGAATGCATGGGACACATGTTCAAATTGTCCAAGCATTCCATTCAAACATGATCTGTTTTATAGAAGTTACACACATGAACATGCCACTGATTTTAAAAGTTGAATGATAATAGAATTTATAAAAACATATGCATTTGTTTAAGAGATGGAAAATAGTGCTCTGCAGTTTAACATGACAATGATATCTGGGTCTTATGAAAATAAAACAAATAAGCTTGTGTGTAACCATTTCTACAGTATGAAAGTGCACACATTTTCAGAACTCACAGAATTCCATTGGTAAGACTTACTGACAGTGGTGGTGTTGATTTGCCACCAAAATGATGTCACTTCCTGGAAGATGATGTCATAAGGCTTTTGTTAGTTAACCGATTGTACAAAAATAAACAGCTTAAAACTAAAATAGTCAATTTATAAAAAAAAGACTTTTAAACAGAGATTTCATCAAATCCATAAGTAACACTTGGATTTGACATGATAGACAGCTTCTCTGAGCGTCACGACGCACAAACACTTTAATTTCTACATTTCCATTACTGTTTATTTTACGAGTTGTTCTGCAGTAAACTGTACTGACCGATTCTGCTTGAGTGTGGGCGGGGCGTTGATACCGCGGCTCCACTTCACGCTCACTACTGCGCAGGCTCCAAGGTGTCAGAGCCATATTTAGACATTGGTGGCTTAATTTCTCTACAATGAAGAGAGTGAAGGTGCGTCGTCCACAGCACTGCTGCTGAAGAACATGCAATGCGTTTCTGCCACTCTATGAAGTGATAAACAGTGCAAGTCGGTTGATCCATTGAGATTTTTAGTCATGCAAAACATTATGGGTTCTGTGGTGAATCTAGCTGAAAAGAGCCGCAACCACTTAAACACATGACGAGATAAACTGGAAAACTCCAATACACACAACTACAAGCTTGTCAATCCAGAACCACCACCTTTATAGTAAATTACATTGCAGCTGAACAGTGAAGAAATATGTTTAGGCAGAATTGTATTTAGGCTATTAAAAATGTTATTATTACTTATATTAAATATTGCTGAATATAAATAACTTGTATAGAGGCTGTTTAAAATGTGTTAACAATATTTTTTATTGCAAATTCTATAGTTTATTATTTATTTAACCATTTACCAATTGTATTGAGGATCATGGTTTTACCTGTGTCTGCCATGATTTTACAGTTAAATAACTCAGTTAAACTCTGGAAGAAATGAAAGCTTTAGCGTAAGTTCTGCCAGGAAGATTCAATGTTATGTCACGCGTCACATTCAGACCTAACCAATCACGTCCTAATTCACAGAGTATAAAAGATGGTCACTTACACATGTCTAAGTTCGCAGATGCTGACGCCGACATTTTCCTCCAACCTCCCCACCACCACCAGGACGGTCCCCGCCTATACTACCCGGGGGTCAGCTGCTCCCCTGTCCTCATCTTCAGGCAGGAAATGCAGAGTCCGTTACCCTCTAAACGAAAGCTAAGGACGGGGCCTACGCCAAAGAACTCTAATTATCATACTTGCTGGACTATCAATAAAATTGTTACTTTTTGCAATTCATCTGGCTTCCGAATCTTTCTGGTAGAATATGGTAACTTTCATCAGGGCAATTAAAGGATAATTTAACAAAACAACTTTAAAGCCTGGATCTCATGAATTAAGGACGTTTTGTTCTCTTTAAATATCTTTTATAAACTTTCTTTATAAAAAAAGATAGATATCAGTGTCTTACATAAATGAGGTGTTAACTCTTTACAAATGTGATTGTTTTAAAGGGGCATAATTTACTCACCCTATTGTCATTCCAAAACTGAATGATTTTCTTTCTGTGGAACATAAAAGAAAATCATTTGAGTCTGTTTTTTTGTCCATACAATAGAAGTCAAGGGTAGCCAAAATGATTTTAGGTGCCAACATTCTTCAAAATATCTTTTGTGTTTCACAGAAGAGAGAAAGCCATACAGGTTTTGAACGAAATGAGGGTGAGTAAACGATGACAGCATTTAATAGCAGTGAATTTACTTTACGGCATCCTAGCTCAAAAAAGCATTTCTTTAGCTGCGTTTCCACACTTTGGGGTGGTACTAAGCGGGGTCTAAATGAAGTTCCGGGTAAAAATGTCCCCCTCAGAAAGTCCCTGCTCGCGAGGTAGTCCTTTTTTAAAGTTCAGGAACTTTAAGGGTGGGACTTGGACACTCAACTGCTGATTGGTTGAGTTCAAGCAGCATTTTGATTGGTTGGCTCCACACAGCACTTTAACCACCATTTTTAAAAGTCTGTGGCGCATGCAGTAAGAGGTGAGCTGTTTGCTATTCAAATCAACAATGGAGTTTAAAAAATACAACCAATGGACCGTCAACGAGGTTCAGGCTTTATTAAGCTTATATGAGGAGGACGAAATCCAGCGGAACTGGACAGTCACGTGCAGTCCTACGTCACCGGACAGGTCTGGGGGGGGAAAAAGATGCTGGGAAAAATTGTTCCGGGTAATTTCAGTGGAAACAAGGCATTTCGGACAAAAATGCAATATTACGTTTGTTAACTGCATTTGCAGTACATTCAATATCTATCATTATTTGTCCCTATCCAAGCTTTATTATTCATTTATTTACTCCAATTTAAGGCCCTAACCCCAGCAAAAACATTTGACAGGGAAACTCGTCGGCCAGACTCGTCGGGACGAATTTTTGCCCAACTCCAGCCCTGACCAAACCCTATCATATAGCCCTAGAACAATATTGCGTTTAAAACACAGCCCTGACATCCAGGCTAAACAAGGCAAAATTTGGCCAGTCAGTGAAAATGCAATAGACGTCTAACCATAGCCCAAGGATAGACTAGTCATCTAGAACATGAACATGTCAAAAAATTGAAACCAAACACCTTGTAATCACTGTTGACTTTGCTTACATGAAGGAATATCATAAATCTCGACATGTAACCAAATTTAAGGTTATTTTGGCTGGTAGTGGGTTCTCATAGCCGAACTATAGTTAACCGAGACTGTGACAGCTGTTGCTTGCTGGGATACGACACGTGTAGCATTGGACCATTCTGTGACACTTTTGTGTCTTTTTAAAAAAGCTTGATGCTGGTGGCTATTCACTGCCATTATAAAGACGAGCGTGACCATAAAAGAAAGAAGGGCATACGGCATTAGAACAAGAGTGAGTAAATGATTCATTAATTTTCATTTTAGGGTGAACCAAAATGGTGAACTTAAGCTATAGTCCAGAATCTCCAGTTTAACCCAGTAACGCTTTAACTAAATCACCGGTGTGTCTTGTCGGCATAGTAATAAGTGTTGAAAGAACGCTCTCTCTCTCTCCTCAGATCTCCCCAGTAATCCTGCTAATGAAGTAGGAAACATGGATTTCCCCGTAATGCCGCACCGTCTTGCACTCAACATCGTCCCTAATCTGCTCCAGACGGCTTGAGGATGACATGTGTTCCTATGGACCAATCAACCCATGCACAAGAACATTAAGAATGAATTAGCCTCTAGTTACGGTCTCCACAGACCATGTGTGCTGAATATGGTGTCTGTGCAATGTTGTCATATTCTTAACAACATTAATTTAGATACATTTGGCCAGTGAAATCAATGGTAAACAGCAGCCCAATTCAACTGAATTGCCTACAAATTTATTACATATGACACTGCAAAGTCTGCGTGTTTTAAAAGACAGTATGCAATATTAAGGTAGCTGTATTGATGGGGTCATTGCAGGGTCATCCCCAGCTCTAGCGGAGTCTTGCGCACTGGGGGGCCCACAACTTTTTAGACAACAGCTTGTCGGCAGCCCACTCATTATCACAAACACGCAGACGCATGCACACATGCTCGAACATCCACTCGAGCTGACACCAAATAGAAGGTGATGATAGTGACTGTAAAGTTTTTAATAGCACGTTTGCTTTTGATTCAATTATAATTCCCAAGCTAAGCTGCAATCTGTCCTCATTATCACTTTATATTTAATACATTAATATTACAGTTCAATCCAACATATGACAAATGCACTTTCAGACATCTTTTTAACACCTCTTTTCTACTTTTCTGAAATGAACGAATTCCAAAAACAAAGATCATGACTTTGCACTGAAGTTTTCTACAAACTTTTATAATGGATTCACATTCACCTCTTCTGCTTCTCAGCACAGAAATACATTAATCCACTTTCTGCTTCTTTGAAGTCGAATCTCTTTCTAATTAAGGAACCACTGGCCTTCAAAAGACCTCATTCTGGAGTCATGTGGTATCTTCTATGCGACTTGACTGAGAAATGCATTTGGAGTGATGCAATTCTCTTTCTCTCAGAAAGAAAAGTATGGTAGCAGTGCAACCTCCATAAACAGAAAAATATCAGCAACAAATAAAGGAGGTTTAAGAATGAGGAGACATTTACATATCTCAAGAGACAACATCCCTGATGAGAGAGAATCTTCTTTACACCTAGAAGTTGAAGCATATAATGCATAATATTGTAACACTATTAACCCTCTGGTGATGTTCGGTCCTATTTTTTATTTCATCAGAATGGTACGAAACTTGGTTAAAGGTTAAATGGTCTTGGAAAAAGAATCTTCTATTGATCTAAAATGACCATATTGGAAATAATTGTTAGACGATTTTCATCTAGTCTAGTGGAAGCGTGTGGTACTGCGGCCAAACAAAATCTTACTGAAAGCTCAAAGATATCGAGATATCAACCTCAAATTTGGAACACAGCTTGTTTCGATTTTTGTGCATTCTTCATAACAATAAATGTAACTTTTTACAAGTGAATTTTTTTCGCTTTTTACACTTCAGCAATAATCTGTCAAGTGCCGTCTTTAAAAAGAGTCCAATTTTATGACCGTTTAAGTTAGAAATGTATTCTTCAGGATTATGTACACAAAGTGAATATACTGCGTGAACTATGGAGAACTACTGTACTGTAAAAAAAAAAATTCATGGTTTGTCATAAAAACCTATTTTTGTCAAATCAACTTAGATAATTAATGTGGTTCAGATAACATAGTTTTCAGTTTATATTTATTAAACCAATCTCCTTCATTGTATTCACTTTTTAATCCAATTGTATATTAATTTTTAATCTCACGGACAAAGCAAGGTAACAAATATAAATCTTAAATGAAAAAATATTATCGATCTAAAATATAGTATAATCATTTCATTGAAAATATTTTTTGGTCATTTTTGACCAAACACGAACAGTACCAGTGGATTAAAGTTGAAAAAAATTGTAGTACACTAAAAAATATGGCGTTTAAACAATATTCACCCAATAACTGCTAGTAAATTTTACAAACAATTACAAAGAAACGTCAAGTAAAACACTGAATTAAACATTTTGAAGCAGAAAAACTGAAATAGTATTTTCTTATAAATGTACTCCAGTCATTTTTGTTTTATTTACCACTTTGAAAAAGTGCAAAACCTGGGTAAATAAAACAGATTATAGAAGTACTTTTTGCAACAAAAAACATCTATTTTAGTCTAACTACTTTAAAGTTTCATGTTTAATTCAGTGTGTTACTTGCTGTTTCTTTGTCACTATTTGTAGTGAAAATTATACCACATTTTGTTGTGCTTTAACCTGTAACCTAAAAATTGTGCTACCCAACAACTGAACTACCTAAAGGGATAGTTCACCCAAAAATGAAAATTCTGTCATAATTTACTCTCCCTCAAGTTGTTCCAAACCTGTATGAGTTTCTTTGCTCCGCTGAACACAAAAGAAGATATTTGGAAGAATGTTTGTAACCAAGGAGATAGAGCAACCATTGACTGCCATAGTAAGGGAAAAATACCGATAGTCAATGGTTGCTCTATCTGCTTTGTTACAAACATTCTTCAAAATATCTTCTTTTGTGTTCAGCGGAGCAAAGAAATTCATACAGGTTTGGAACAACTTGAATTTTTGAGTGAACTATCCTTTAAGTCCATTTTGGTTCACTAATGAGTCATTTTTCAACATCTGATCAATATACATGTTTTTATGGGATGTTACAATATTTTGCTCTTTGTAAGATTCCTCCTCAAATGCAAAAGTTTGGAGTCTGCACATGTTTCGTTCTGTGAGCAACTTCCACAGGGTGTGAATATTATATAGAGTCTGCTCTCTGAATGAACCTGCACTGTCGGTTCACCCTCAGGCTCTCTGAAATGGATTCTGTACATCTGAACCAGTCATGCCACACGCTTGTCCTTGGGATAAAAGAAATTAGGGGGATTTTTTTTTCCTTCAACCCAGAGAGGTTATTATCAGAGCTTGTGCTGTTAACACCTTCAGACTGATCCGCTTCATTTCTCGCTTGGCTTTTTGAAGCATCAGAAATGAAATATAATGAGATTTGATATGCGTTCTGGTACATCTGTCATGCAGGTATGACATTGATGTAATTCTCAGCTGAATATTTTATTGCTCAGTGGCGTTTCATGTAAAGACATTATTTACTTGCCTAAAGTCAGCATGAAATCAAAATCGACATGCCTTGTGTTCTTTTAGAATACTGCAGTATTTAAGATAAATAATTTATCTGTGAACATCATTAGTTTTCAAAAATTCATGTGTCCTTGTAATCTTTATTCAAGAAATCTTCCCCTCCCACTCACACAATGACGTCTCTTTTCTTCTCTGATGATGTGTTTACTGGCGTGAGGGCGGGGCGACCTGTCACTCACATGAGATCCACCAATAGCAAACCACAACCATCTAATCAATTCCTGAAGGGCAAAATCAAACCCTGCCCTACATTTTTTTCTTATCCGAGAAGCCGTAAGCCATTAAAGTGATCTCAACTGTGATTTTTCCTAAGGCTTTGTGTCTGAAGGAGCTAAGTGAACAGTGGTTCCTCTCGCCGTGTTGTGTCTGAGCTGTCAGAGCTGAACTCCGTGTGCCAGTGTCTGTGGGAGCAGCAGCAGTATTCATCACACAGAGGTGAGCGGCCCAGCCAGATCCGCGGATCACTGCCAGAAGGAAACTTTGCCCTGGGCGATGCAAATGAAAGACCCTCCAACAGATCACACATGAAGGAGACAATAAAGTCATGAGGTGCGACTGTATGTGTGTGTGTGTGTCAATCCACAAAAGACTTTGCAACACAAAACAGTGAATTTTTATACCAGACAGCACATTTGAATTAAATCAAGGTGAATTTAAGAATATTTATAATTTTAAAAAGGATTGTTTTACTATTAAAATAAGTTAGCTTTTTAAGTTAGTAAGTTAGATAATTAAATAAATACTCAAACGCAAGGCGTGAACACAAGAATGAACCTCACTGGTTCTTGCTGAAGCTCAAACGCGTGCTGCGTTACACGAGAATGAACCTCATTGGTTCTTGCTGAAGCTCAAGCGTGCTGCGTTACACAGAATGAACCTCACTGGTTCTTGCTGAAGCTCAAGCGTGCTGCGTAACACGAGAATGAACCTCATTGGTTCTTGCTGAAGCTCAAGCGTGCTCGCGTAACACGAGAATGAACCTCATTGGTTCTTGCTGAAGCTCAAACGTGCTGCGTAACACAAGAATGAACCTCATTGGTTCTTGCTGAAGCTCAAGCGTGCTCGTTACACAAGAATGAACCTCATTGGTTCTTGCTGAAGCTCAAGCGTGCTGCGTACACAAGAATGAACCTCATTGGTTCTTGCTGAAGCTCAAGCGTGCTGCGTTAACACAAGAATGAACCTCATTGGTTCTTGCTGAAGCTCAAACGTGCTGCGTAACATGAGAATGAACCTCATTGGTTCTTGCTGAAGCTCAAACGTGCTGCGTTACACGAGAATGAACCTCACTGGTTCTTGCTGAAGCTCAAACGTGCTGCGTTACGAGAATGAACCTCATTGGTTCTTACAGAAGCTCAAACGTGCTGCGTTACACGAGAATGAACCTCATTGGTTCTTGCGGAAGCTCAAACGTGCTGCGTAACACGAGAATGAACCTCACTGGTTCTTGTTGAAGCTCAAACGTGCTGGGTTACACAAGAATGAACCTCATTGGTTCTTGCTGAAGCTCAAACGTGCTGCGTAACACAAGAATGAACCTCATTGGTTCTTACAGAAGCTCAAACGTGCTGCGTTACACAAGAATGAACCTCATTGGTTCTTACAGAAGCTCAAACGTGCTGCGTTACACAAGAATGAACCTCATTGGTTCTTACAGAAGCTGCACAGTAGTTTTGTCATCTGCCACTTTAAATGCTCTTTATGACAGAATGGACTCTGAATGGCTATCACTGTTTTACCGTTAATCAGTTGGATTTAATTTCACTGATATCGTTCTTCAATGTCATCATCATTACAGTTATGGTTTTGACTTCCCTGTTCTCAGTTAGAACGATTATTAAAACCATTTTTTAAAGTTATTGTCCTTGGTGTGAACAAGCCTTAATGTTTAATAGTTTGAGTGTAACTCAACACTATTTTTGCTCAATTTGTATGACTTGAGAAGTGTGCAGTTATGCTTCTTTTTGGACTTAGTTTTCTAGATAAAGCAAGTAAAAAGCAACAACCTAGAAACGACCTATAAAACCCTAGCAACCATCTAGAATACCCTAGCAACCACCGCACCATATAAACCACTAATAGCAAATCACTCATGCTGTGGCAACATCTTAGCAAACAAAGAGTAAATACTGAAAATTTTCAAGCACACTCCGACATCATGGTGGCAGGGTTTCCATGTGCAATGACCAATCGCATTTCCTTCAAAACATGTTAATTAGGCCTATCTCTAGTTTTAAAGCTCAATTATGTAATTTCTGCCCCACTAGTGCCACTGAATGGAATTGCAAAAATAACAAATACCTTTGAACAGGTTTCTCAACCTCATGCCATTGGTTGAAAGATGTTGAGATGCTTAAAAACAGAAATTCATTTAAGTAATTAATTATTTGGGAATTTCATCAAACTATGAAAGTTTTCTCTACATATTAAACTAAAATAGATGAAAGTATTGGATTTTAAAGTTGATTAAAACTTTGAAATTAAAGAACAAATATTAATTGATGACTTTTGATTCTATACATAGCCTGCCATCCTTCTTTCAAAAGTGTAAAATTCTTGAAAACATAGTGAGTTACAAAATGTGGAGACTTTAGACCACATTACAACATTAAATTAAATCATCATATATCATGCATTCCATCATCATACAAATACATATTCTAGCAGGTTCACACAAACACATGTGCCTTTAAAATAATGTCCTGAAGGACCACCTGTTGTCCATTATTGTGAAATATTTCTAAGGCATGAATCATAAGGGTGAGTAATTAATCACGGGCTGTCAGAACCCAGTGCAGGGTCTCGTGGGAGGGTGAAGAGTCACATATGGGCAGATGGAGGTCAGAGTCACACCGCACACGCCATCGACAGGTTAACATGAGAGAGAGAGAGAAAGCGAGCAAGTGTGAAGACAAAAGTAAAAACAGATGAGATGAGAAATATGAGGGGAGGTGATACATATTGGAAATAACAACTGATATTATTTTTAGTTTCATAGTAGTTTATCTGTCTATCTATCTATCTCTCTGTCTGTCTATCAGCATATTAGTGCAGTTCAGAATCAGAAAATGAAATGGACATACATTTTAACACTTTGAAATGATACCAATTCAGCAAACAAACATTGTTTCAGGACTGTTACAATCCAAGTATCTGATACCGGTAGCTCAGCTGAACAACACGTTTAAAGGTTTTTATTAATTGAAGTTGTCATAGCGCCCGAAGCCAGCGTGACGATCCTTCACTTCTCAGTAAACTCGTGCACTGTCGCCCTCTGGCTCTCTCCACTCAAACACTGTTGGCTCTCAGATAAAGATAATTACCACAGGCTGTAGGCTATAGCGCGTCCCATTTTGATCTGCAGTACAAAAGATCTGAAGCCAGTGTTATGTATTCCTTCTCTCTTTAGACTCTACGTGTGTATTTGAAGTGTGTTTAGAGCCACTTCAAGCATGTTTATTCTCAACTGAATGTCTCTTTTTGTTTCTGGCCTACAGAGAAGGAAAAAACTTCTCATTTAGCAAAAACTGATTCATCCTGAAAGACAATCCACAGGGGGAAAACCCACTGAAGTGGTTCTTTCTAGTTTTCCATGATCTCTCTTTGTGTTTAAGAATAAAACACATACAGTTCAAGCTTCTCACTAGTAAAACATACAAAATAAATCAACGTATTAATGCAATAGGCAGTGTTGGTGGTAACGCATACAAGTAACAAAAGTTACGTAATCAGATTAAAAATAACCCAAGGGCTGGGTAAATATAGGACAGAATACATGTTAGGTTAATTTTACCCAGCAAATTGGGTTGTTTATTTAGCCTAGCATAATGGGTTGATTTAACCCAGAATAGTTGATTCGTTTTTACTGTAATTCGCTTTTTTGTTTTCTTCTATTTTTTTACTTCATACATTAATTCATGTCTACGGATTAATTTAACGACACAATATGTAGTTCTTCAGCGCTAGAGGTCGCCTATTCAAAACAAAGGAGTAGCTTGATGACGTCGAGACGTTGTGGGAGCTGAATGTTGGCGCTGGAGTGATTTTTTTTTTATGCCACAGTTGTTGCTGCCGCTTCTTCCATACAAACGCTTGCGCAGATATGCATCTGGGGTAACGCATTGATTGATGTCTATAAATGGATCCAAACAGTTGTTCCTTTGTATAATAAAAGCATATTTGGTGTTTCCATAGTTTCTACAAAATAAAAACAGAAATCAAGGGTAATGCAGGTATGATGTCATTGATAGGCAACGCACGGATATTATTTGTGTTCTGGTTAGAAAAGGCTTATTTAAACATTATTGGAAACATTTGGGATAATGTAAGTAGCCTACACAAGTCAACAAAATATATCACATTGTTCTAGTGGTTTTTGGATATAGTAATCCAAAAATCTTACATATTGTGCCTTTAAATCTAACTTTTTTTTAAATACTCGCCAACCACTGACTTGCATTATCCTTTATTTTAGATCATATTTTACAGTAGCTATAGAATTATATAATTTTTAATACATATTGCCAACTTTTAAGCTTGTTTAATAAATATTAGAAGTAAAAAATAAACATTTAGAAGTTTAGAAACATTAGAGAGTAATCGACCTGTCTCTGTTGTCCTGTTTCCACCATAACGACGCTGGATCTCGTATCATGTTAAACCGGGAAACATCTAACTTTAGACCGCATGACACTCTGCGTTTATTTTTAAAATAATGGCTCCATAGCCTGTCCACAAACAATCAGTGTACATTTCTGAGAATATATTTTTACATCATACATATATATTTTGTATCTTTTTAATAGTAACCATTTTTTAATGTTTCCATCACGCGAAAAGACCGACGTGACAGGTGTAGGGGACTCACACCGCTGCGCTTTATGTTGCTTTGCATAAAATGAAACTAGACAGCACAATAATTAATTGATACATAAAATAAAATGCACACAAACCTTTATTTTACCGAAGACATGCCCCAATTTGACGGACAGCACTGCTCTCTCCTGAAGAGGTCGCAAAAAGCCCGCGATAAATAACTCAACCTCTGGGTTACATCTGACCCAGGAGCTGGGTAACATAAAAACTACCCAAATACGGAAAACATAATCCCATAAAAATGACCAGGATTTGGGTAGAAAAAAATAGGCTAACCCAAGATTTTTAGTGTAACACTGGCAATAAGATTCTGAGTCCCTCCTTCAATGTAAGTCTATGTGATTATTTTACATGGTATTTGATTTGTCATTCATGTCTGTATGTATCAAAATTATTACAAAAAAACCCACCATTAATTATACTTTTCAAATGGTTGTATACTTTGCAACAATACCCGGACCCACTTTATATTAGGTGGCCTTAACTACTATGTACTAACATTTTAATTAATAATTTGATACATTGCACTTATTCTGTACATACATGTTTTTACATTGTACTTACATTTTTAAAAATACCTTCATGTAATTACATCTGTAATTAATTTCTGTAATTACACTGTTGACACTTCCCTTGCACCTAACCTTAAACTGACCCATCCCACCACACCTGTCCCTAACCCTACCCGTATCCCACCTCAATATCAGCAAAGGTGTTTTGCAATACAATATGAACACAGTAAGTACATTGTACTTATTTTTTGATGTAAGTACATAGTAGTTAAGGCCACCTAATATAAAGTGGGGCCTGGATCACTCATAATGAATTTCATATCATATAAAGATGCGCATGCAGCAATGATTTGCCCCAGAATGCGACAGCATTTCATATTATGTCTGAACCTCCAAATGACCCACTTAAAGTGGCACTGATGCCATTAATACTCTCAGGTCATGGCACCTTAGGATATTCAAAACACTCAAAGAGAAAGAAAGAGAGCGAGAAAAGGAGAGAAATCGTGTGTCTCTCAGGAATGCCCTCTATATTAAATCTATAATAGAGTCGACTGCCATTGGCTATATCTTCTAAAACATGCTCATTTTCCTGCGAACCACAATATCCATGGGAAAACACTTTTCTCCCAATAGACAAATCCAGCCTTAAATAGGAAAAAGAATCTGGAGTTTTAGTTTAAATCGACTCACGGTTTAGCATGGAAAATTTTTAGATTTTTACCTAATTTCACCTAAAAATCAAAAAAAAAAAGAGAGAGAGAGAAAAAAAGACATATTTTGCATAACAATTAAGCCACATTATGGGTTTTTTACACACAGTGAGAAAAATGTAATCCTGTATAGAAAAAAAGATGCATCAAGAAGCATTGATAATTTTTTTATCATCGCAATCGGATCGTGATAGATTTCCACGGCTAACTGCAACACAATTTTTTATTAAAATTAAGCAAATTTTCCTCAAATTCTCTTTATCACAAGACATTCAGACATTTTACTTTTAAAGGACAACTCCGGTGAAAAATTTACCTAGGGGTAATTAACGAATGTAAAGAGTTTTCTCTCTTATAACAGATTAGCTTATAACACTAGTTTATGGGGCACAGAATACGTACAATTAAATCGCTAGTTATACCACTAACAATACTCAAAATAGCCTCACACTAACACGGTAGCATAATATGGGTCCCTACATGCAAACCGAAGCATTGAGAACGTTGTAAGTGTACAAACAGTTTAATAAAAAGATACTTTATAAAGACAGTACATTATGCTATACAGACAGACAGACGCCATCTTGCAAAACAGTCTCGACGAGTCGAGCCACGAGCGCTGTGCTAAGTGATGAACTGTGACTTGGAATCTCATAAAAGAAAACTCGTCGAGACTGTTTTGCAAGATGGCGTCTGTCTGTATAGCATAATGTACTGTCTTTATAAAGTATCTTTTTATTAAACTGTTTGTACGTTCTCAATGCTTTGGTTTGCATGTATGGACCCTCATGCTACCGTGTTAGTGTGAGGCTATTTTGAGTCTTGTTAGTTGTATTAACTAGCGATTTAATTGTACGTATTCTGTGCCCCATAAACTAGCGTTCTAAGCTAATCTGTTTTAAGAGATAAAACTCTTAACATTCGATTTTCATGAAAACGCTTCCCAGAGAACGATCTGCTCGGTAACCATGTGTTAATTACCCCTAGGTTAATTTTTCACCGGAGTTGTCCTTTAAGCTTTCCACACTGTTCTAAATGGCGAATCTCATCACAGATATTCTGTATTTTTTACTGCATTACAAACATTTGTTGTAATTGGGGTCATAAATTGACATGAAGATAAGCCTGGCTTTAAAATAAGCTTAATTTTATATTTTATGCATAATATAATTTATTATTAGTTAAAAAAGAGCTGGGCATGTGCTGATAGATTTTGTGAGATTCGCCCATGTATTCGATTCGATTAAATTAATATGTAAAGATTTTTTTTATTTTTTTTAGATGTGGCTAGAAACCAAGATTAAAAACCTAAAATAATGGTACAAAATAGGGATGTGAAACCACAGCAAATTAGTCATGCATTTGAGTGTCTGTGTTGTTTACTGATTTCATTGGCCTGTTGATGAACCAATGAAATGAAAAAGAGCCTCCACGCTCCTGCTCTGCCTTTCCAGTCACGTCGCAGCATGGCATCTGGAGCGTTGTGGCAGGGTCAATGTCAGTGAAACGGCACAAAACTCAACGCAAGCAATCAGTTTACCAGAGATATGCTAACTCGGTGATGAGAAGAGAGGGGGGCGCATCAGTGCCTAATTAGCAACTAGCATGTTCTCTTTAATAATGCAGAATTAAAAAGCCAGGAGGACCACACACACTCATGTTCACACTACAGTGGGGTTCACGCTCATTCAAGTCTCAGTGGGCCCCAAAACTCAACAGCACAAGCAGAAGGAGTCCCAGCAACTTGGAGAATAATGGTAATGAATAGACAGAAAGAGCATTTTGTTTGTGCTCATATTCTGAATTTGTGACGAGGGAGTTGTCAAACGACAACTATCACGCTTGTGGCTGTGTGTCAGGCGCAGTATTCACTCAGGGGTGGACTGTCAGGGAAAGGCCCTGTCTCATTACACTGAAGCTGTGTGTTGGTTGGCTCCATGCATCCACCACTGGGGCCAGTGTAGGTTCCTGTGGGGCCGGCATCTGTGTACTGACAGCTGGCACTCCAGGGAGTGTGTGACGTCCATGCTCCCGAGCTCGATACTGTACGGTTGCATTTGCAGGCAACAATACATGGACACAGACAAAGCTGCAGCCATGAAATATCATTATTGCCATTGAGACGTTTACATTTTACAAAAAAAGGTAATGTTATATTGTTTACATTTTTATTTACGAATGATCTAATAATTATGGAAGCTTGTTTTTAGCTAACTGCAACTTTTTATCTCACAATTCTGACTTTATTTATTCTCAGCATATAAACTCACAACTCGCAATTGTGAGTTATTAAGTCCGAATTGTAAAATATAAACTCAGAAAAACATATTTTTTCCCTCAGAATTGGACTTTATAACTCAAAATTGTGAGGGGGAAAAAGTACGAATTGCACGTTATTAAGTCAGAATGGTGAGATGTAAATGCGCAATCGCGAGAAAAAATGGTCAGAACTACAAGTTATCTCAAAATTCTGACTTTATAACTCGCAATTGCGAGTTTATATTTTGCAATTCTGACTTTGCAAAATAAAATAATTCAATTGTTTTAATCCATGGCTTCTAGAAAATAATTCTTTTAAAAGTTATTTTATGGCTGAAATAAAGTTTAAAAAAAATTATATATATATATATATATATATATATATATATATATATATATATATATATATATAGTAAACGTGATTTAATCGTGTGACGTGTTTACGTAGGTTTATGGCCTGTACAGCGGCGGTGCCAGAAAATGTTACTGAGAGAAATTTATTTCGTTATGAACTTAGCAGTTTGACATCGACTGCTACATATTTACCATTAATAAAATTATGAGCATTTTTTATAACACTAAAACAAAATAAATTGATCCACTAAAAACAAAATGACGCCCGCGCGGCATATCAAAATCACTGGACGCTTAATTTTTAGACAGAAGCAAAGGAGTGCTACCCAGGCTTGTCCAAACCAACACTTTAAGTGTTATTTACGCCCTTTAAAACAACCCTATGCGAGCAGCGAAGAACACTTAACGTTACCTGCATTGACATGATGAAGAGAAGACCAACCGACAACCGTCTCTCATGGCATGCGCAGAACGGATCTGTCCTACATCATCCTTGGTTCTTGTGGCAAGCGGAGGTAAGCACTACCGGCAACAATCAAGGGGAATGCTAGCGTATGCTTAGGCCACTGTATAGACGGTTTCAACCATAGACATCAAGGGCCTATACCATGAAGCTGGTTTAGCTAGCTAGCCAGATATGTTTAAGCTTAGTTTGTACCAATCCTGGGTTTTAAGTACCATTAAAGTGGTTTGGCTTTTAGCAGTGTTCATCTCCATAGTAACTTACGCTCCGGAGCAGGTGATGTTCGGGATAAGTGATCGCAAACTGAATTTGAACCAATCAGCTGTGAGCAAAGTGACTCATCTCTGATGCAATAAAGCCACTCCCCCTGTTTCTCTTGCTCCAAATTAAAGGTCACTACATTTTATATATATATATATATATATATATATATATATATATATATATATATATATATATATATATATATATATATATACGATATTCTGTAATGCGATATATCACGATAATGAATATGCACAATATTGTTATCATGGGCACTTTGAAATACCGTAAGTAATAATTTATTAACAAATAAATTATTTTATAATGCATTAAAGAATACTTTGCCCATCAACCGTATAAAATGCTCAACACCGTCAAAGGGACACGCGCTACCAGATGTAAATAAGCCCTAAGTGCATGAGAAGCACGTGGCTGAACGAGTGAAGGAGACGCACACGCTGAATGAAGTGCAGTTCACTCTCTGACAGCAGAGGGCGCTGATGGGACTGCAGAATGCAGCGGTTACCCCGGAAACCCCACAAACAAAGCAATTGCGCTAGTGAAGTTTTTCAAATGCTCCAAACAGCCATTCATTTTTAGTCATTTCAATGTTGTTCATCACAGCACCAAATACTTAATACTTAAAGACTTAACAGGCTATTTATTTTCAAACTTAAACATTTTTATATTTTAAATTTGGACTACAGCATGCCCTAATGATTAGACATTTTCTGATTATTTGTTATTGTTTAGTAAAACTTTGAGACATAAGGACTTCATTAGTTAACATGTTAATTCATTATTACCAAACAGTTGTATTTCTTAACTAACTATGTATGTAACTACTAGTAACAAATGTAGCTATTGCTCAATCTTAGTTAATGTTACCTGTTGTTCTTTATAGCCTAATTCTTTTGCACTTAAAATTTAACTTTTATATATTTTTGGTGCATTGTATTATTGTATTTAAACATTCAGAGTTATTTTTGTTATTAGATTTCTTAAACCTGTTATACTATTACAACACTTTTTTTGCAACTTATTTCAATATCGTGATAATACCGTATACCGTGATAAAAGCTTCAGCAATTAATCGCAACATGAAAAATTGATACCGGCACATGCCTAATTAACTTCTTTATATATACTTCAATGTCTTTATCTTCAGCAAAAGAGTTTTGAATCATGTTAGCTCTCTCACGAGAAATGATTTGTCAACTCAAAACTAATCCTATAACCCTGAGTTTGTTGATCTACCATCATGGTACAGGCCCAAGGTTTCAACGGCAACAAAAACAAACGTTACTGCGCATCCGCGCTTTTTTGTGGCTAAGTTAATAGAGGATACAGAGAAAGTTGTTTTACACTCCGTGATAAAGGCATTTAAATATTTTGCGGGAAACATAAATCCATTCATTTATCCAGATGGCGACCACTTGATGAGCAAATGTAAATGCGCTGTGTCGGATGAGCCGATCTGCTTGATCGCACACGGTGATCGCATGTTAATGCCAAGTGTAAATGCAGCCAGAATCAGTTCCCTCTAGAGTAGGTTATTTCTGATAAAAAAAAAAAGTAAATTAGGCTACATTAGACACAGACACTGTCAGACAGTCTAAATTACATGACGCTGCTCTCATATGCAGGCAGTCGCACACACTGTTTTTGCGCTGGTGTCATGGCGTTAATATTTATATCATGTTATCCAAGAATAGTACGTCAAAAATGTGTTTCTTATGAGTAGTGTAGCATACTATCCACTAGCCAGACCATAAACAAACACAGACCTGAAGTTAACTTCGGGCCAGGCGCGTAACCGCGGCAACGCGCGTGCGTCAGATGAAACCGTCTATAGGCTAGCTAGGCTACTGTCTACAGTTTTTTTTTATTTTATTTAAAAAATATATATTTTTATGTGAATTAACAGTATGTGTAGGCTACAATATTTTTTAAACATGAATCTGCTTTATTTATTTATTTTACTTCATATAGGCTAGTTAATGGTATGGTAGTATGCAATTCCTAATTTTATTTATAATTTCAATGTCTAGATTTTTTTGAGATACATGAAATGAACATTTTAATGTACAAATTGAAAGTGGTTTATTCAAATGTGATTATGGCTCTGGCTATTACCATATGGTGGTGATGAGGGTCATAATTTTGCAAATATACAGTAAGGATTTGTGTGGTCTTAAATTTAAACCACCATTTTACCTTGCTTTTTGATCACCTTTTGTAATAGGCCTGACATCAAGGCACCTTTAGTTTACTTCATTTAATCATGAAAGTATTACATCTATTTGATGCACTTTAATTTTTGCTTTCTTTCTCATGGATCCCCCCCAAATAGATGTGAGATTTTTCAGTTAAGCTCATCATACTGTATAATATTGTTCAGCAAGCACACAGTGTAGTAGCAGATTCTCGTAATGCTGGAAATGAAACCGGTCCATCTGAAGTTCATCTACTTTATTAACAAAAAAAGAGTTAGCAGAGTTGTTCTCCACAACCCACTGCCCTCGCTGTGATCCGCACCTTGTGCCAGCGTCACCCTAGATAGAGACATTCTTTCTCTCACCCTTTTTTTATACGCCCACAGTTTTCATTTTGCATTTATTTCATTGCTTGGAGTCATGAATTTTTCATCACTGGTGTCATGATGAATAAAAGATGAAAAAGGGAAGGACGTCGAGAGCTGGAGTATCTTTGTGTTTGTGTATCGTAACTGTGAGTCCACAAAAGGCACTGATAAAATCTGTCACCACTACACTGTATTGTTCTCTAGAGTGATAAAGTACATCACAGTATTTCCTGTACAAATGTGAATCTGATTGCACCATAACTGAGACTAATGGGAAGTTGTTGTTAAAATTAGTTCAAGAGGGAAGTGACTGCATTGGTGGTGAAGTTGTTCTTTACATAGAAAGGTGAAAATCTATTGAACTTTGGTTTCATGAGATGAGTGTTATGAGTTATGTGCTACTTGTTACATTTATCTGATTATTTAGTAATTAGTAAAGCAAAGCATTAATTGATGACGATTTAGACAATAACATCAGTTACTTTTTCCAAATATGCAATGTTGCAACTAAATTCTATTTATTTAATTAGCTTATTTTGTTTGCTTAATTTATTTTCTGGTAAAAAAATGTTTCCCAATGTACAGAAAAATAGGGATATATAAGGATTAGTTCGCTTCTAAATGAAAAATTCCTGATAATTTACTCACCCCCATCTCACCCAAGACGTTCATGTTTTTCTTTCTTCATTCGAAAAGAAATTAAGTTTTCTCCACATAATTGACTTCAATGGCAACCAACGGGTTGAAGGTCCAAATCAATGCCTTTTCAAAGGCCTTCGAAGGGCTTCAGAGGGCTCTGCACGATCCCAGCAGAGGAATAGGGTCTTATCTTGTGAAACGATCAGTCATTTTCTTAAAAAGAAATAAAAATGTATATACTTTTTAACCACCAATGCTTGACTTCGGTGTTCTGCTTTTGCATATGACGTCATTACGTCGGAAAGGTCACGTCCGTGACGTACATGGAAATATTGACCCAGTGCCAAAAAACATCACACTGTCATCTCATGTTCTCCAACTTTACAATAATCCGACATAGTTGTTTTTCCTTTATTATTGTAAAAGTGTGTTTGATTTAGTCTTTGAAGTCTATGTGGTGAAAAATCCTGGAATGTTTTCCTCAAAAAACATAATTTCTTTTCAACTGAAGAAAGAAAGACATGGATGAGATTGGGGGTGAGTAAATTATCAGGAAATTTTCATTTTGAAGATAACTAATCCTTTAAGATGGTTGTATTAAAAGCATTATGGGTAATGTAGTTCGTACTTTTCTTTCAACCCATTTTTGCTCTGGAGAAGAGAGTTTCAGGCAACTGAGGGTGGGAAAAAAGAACACATAAGTAACTTTTTTAAGTAACTTAAAATGTATGATGCAACATATTTACATAGTTTTTGTAATCATCGATACAAGTCGATTCGTGAGATTCCAAAACAGTCCCGCTCCTAGTAAAAACCTCCCCAATGCTAATGGTAATCACAAATAGATTATGAGATGTAATCAAACAGAAAGGTCTCATTTTGAACCAGTTCATCATCCGCTGAAGTAATTTGTAAACATTTTGCTTTGCACACCTTGACTCTTAAACCTAACTGCGTTTCTCAGGCTCTGCCAGAACCAGCTTTCTGCTGATGGGTTTCTGGGCCACTCCAGCACACTGTGTCCACACAGGCAGCGCCGCAAGTTTAAGATTCTTGACTGCCTAAGAACCGGTTCCAACAATACCAACACCATCACGTCCATGCCCTCTTCCAGAAGCCTTTGTTGCGCTAGGAAAGCCGCCATCTTGAAAATCCCACTTTGAACAAATCCCTCTGTCAGCACAAATATCGTCTTCCTACTCCGGTGTATGCTCTGATTTAGGTTATCCATGATGTGTGTACCAGGAGTCCAATCTCTTTCCGCCAGACAGAGCGGATGAACTCGTCTTCCTCTATCTTCCAACTCAAAACGCAAGTGGTTCAGTACCCACTCTGCCGCCATTGGATCCTTGGTGTCGTACATAACAAAGGCATCATAGGTGCAGTCAGTAGTCTTCAAGTAATAACTCTTAATTTTGGCTCTCAAGAAGTTATAAATGTATGATATGTCCCAGTAGAACACATGTATTGCGATAGTTGTAGACATCATGGCAGTGATGATGGATGAGGTGAGTATATATAGGATTTGAGCAATACTATTGTTGATGCAGGCATTTTGAAAGTCCAGATTGACCATTGGATGTCCCCTTCTGGATTCAGGAAGGTCGCACAAGATGTCCGTCGCTAGACGAGGAAGGACTGTGTCACTTTTCTCTAACCAGAGAATGAAGTCCAGAAGATCACAGGTGCAGTGGATAGGGTTTCTCTGCAGGTTCAGCATGCTTAGGTAGTGATCGCTACCTGTCTGGAAGGATGCATCACTGATATGTTTTAAGTGGTTGAAAGCAAGATTAAGGATCATCAGGCTTTCGACACCTTTGAGAAAGCTGTGATTTAGCGTGACAATCAGATTATGGCTCAGGTCTAAGACCCTCAATGAATTTGTATGTTTTGATAGTTTTCTAGTGACTTTACTTAATTTGTTCTTACTTAGATCCAGAGTCTCCAACTGGGGTAAATATTTGAGCTGTTCCCACTCAAAATCAGCAAGCGTGTTCTTGCTCATACCAAGATATTTTAGCGTAGATGGAAAATAGCTGAAAATATCATCTGGTATTTCGGAAAGCTTGTTGTATGCTATATCAAGGTGTGTTAGGTTTGAGAGAGACTTAAAAAGACCTTTGAATCCATGGTCCTTCTTCCACATTATATCCAGTCGATTGGCTTGAAACTGTAGCTCCTTTAGCGAGTCGCTCCGCAGAGTCTTATTGGTCAGCGTATTTATCTCATTCCAACTGAGATTCAGCACTTTGAGGAACTGAAGGTTTTCCAGGAATGTTAGAGTGTTCCTGACACCCGCAACTTCAAAGTAATGTTTGTTGTGACTTAAATCCAAAACTTCTAATTCTTTCAGTTCATTCAGTGCTAAATCTGAACGCATGTAGACTCTGTTTTGAGACAAGTCAAGGTACTTCAGCTTGGGAAAGTGAGCAAACTCTGTACCATTGAAATATGAAGCAATGAAGTTGGAGGAAAGATTGAGGCAAGTGATATTCTCCGCTCCTGTGAAGTAAATTTGTTTTATCTGGTAAATGTTGTTCCTACTGAGGTCCAAAACTGGTCCTGTTGCCAGACACTCAGCTTTGGTAAACGGTGGGAAATTGCGGAACTCTTCATTTGTGTGAATGTAGGGGTCTTCACGGCGGTCTCCCTCATCGTCATCAGAAAGAGCATTACTTCCACACTCTTGTCTCCAAATAGGACTTGTGAATGTTAGCCTGTTGTCAATCAATGAAATCAAAGACAGGTTGTGAAAGTTCCTAAACACAGATAGATTGACATGTTGGAGAAAATTGACTCCCAAGTTTAGAACTGATAGGTTTCTCAAACCGAAGAGAGGTCGGAGATCTTCCTCACAAAGATTGTGGAAAATGTAGCCTTCCATGTGAAGTGTTTGCAGTGATTTCAAACTTGCAAAACCTTTTGAGAGGTTAAGTCTTGGGTAAAATGTTTGTAATGGATTATTGTATGAGAAATCTACAACTTCCACTTGTGGTAGGACACTGAAGAATTTTCCGCTTTCAAATTCACTTATCAATGAGTTGAAGGAAAGATACAAGTACTTTAACATAGTAAGATTCCGGAACCATGACGGGTTGATTGAAATTAAAGAATTTCCAGACAGTCGTAGGTCTTGCAGTTGGGATAGTTCATTGAACGCATCCGGATGAATCTGTAGAGTGTTATTCTTCGTCTGACAGGTAGTGCATGGGAAAGGAGCGGTAAAACAGAAAGGGCAGTTTCCAGATAAATCAAGAACTGTGAGGTTTGTTAGACTGTGCAGGTCAAATGCATGAACTTGTTCAATCCTGTTTAAGAGAAGTGAGAGTTTTTGGAGGGATTTGGGTAAAGCAGATGGTATTTTCTGTATTCCATTTTTGGACAGTTCTAGCTCAGTTAGTTGTAAGTGTTGAAATGTTTCATTGTGAATTGACAGTTCTACACTGACATTATGATAGCAGTTCTTATTTAATTTCAAAACTTTGAGTTCCTTTATTCCTGCAAAGTCTGATGGTCCAATTACCTTGATACGGTTGGAATTGAGGCTCAGCTGTTGCAGTCTAGGAGGGAGATCTCTAGGAATTGCTGAAATCTTATTACCGTCGAGTAGCAAAGTCTGCAGGTTAGCCAATCTTGAGAAAATCCCATGGTCTTTTTCAAGGCATTTTTCTATCTGATTCTTTCTGAGGTTTATCAATGTAACGTTAGTCAGATTCAAGAAGGCATCCTTCGGGAGGTAGTGTATTTTATTTTTTGCAAAGTCTAGTTCAGTTGTATTCCAGATCAGGTTTTTCGGGATTCTTTTCAAAGATCTTTCTGAACAGTCCAAGACAACAGAGCTGTTGTCAAATATCACATCACATGGAAGCTTTCTCGAAGCCCAGGTGAGGCCTTGAGACGAGTGGGCGGTACATATCAAAATAAACACAAATATCATTTTCTTAAGATTGTTTAGACTCCTGTGAATGAGAGAACATATTGAGAATCTATTATTACTAGTTACTTTCTGAAGCACAGTAGTAAAGAGCAGAAAAAATAAAAATAAAAATAAGCATATATAGTTATGAATCGTTAGTGAAATAAAATAACCATATCAACTAAAAATGGAGGAGAAACACATCTTTTGTTGTTGGCGTCAAATGCTTTGCATCCAATCAAACTCTATTCAGTTAAGTGTGACGTCACGCGGCAGTGCTTCCGGGTCCAAACTGTCTATCTCATACCACGAGAAAAACAACAAACAGTGCTACACACACACAATGTGGTGTAATACTACTAAAAAAAAACCTTAACCTTTAACACCATAACAAAATTCCAGGTTGCCAGACAGTAATTCATCTTTTATAAATCGTTAAATTATTAATGTCTGTGACAATGTGAACACAGAAACTGTTGTGTAGACTGTATGTAAAATGTTCAACTTTTAAAAAATGTTTGATGTTTAATATGAATAAATAGCGCTCATAAATGGCCGTCGATGGCATTCTCAAGTGGAACAAGTTGAGGCTTGGACCCAGAAACGGCGTTCCTTACGTCATGACTTATAACAAGCGCATGGTGTTATGGTGCAGATTCTTCTGTCACTTGGTAAAAACAATATAATCAAATTGGGTATTGGCTAACCTGAAAATGGCATGCTCTTCTCCTCAAAAAAAAAAAAAAAAACTGTCAGCAAAACTAAGCAAAGTAAGAAGAAAATACAATCCAAATTGAATACAGGTTCACTGCAGGAAGATTAAACATGTTTTTTGTTGTTACTGTGAATTATTGGCTACTGAGAGCATGAAACCATTAAAATTCAAAAGATGAGGTGAAAACTCAACATTTTTGGAAACCTGGGTACTACAGCAAAATCAGTTTAGAACAACTGATCCAATACACTGCAATACAATTACATTTTCGTATTTAGTTTTTATTGAATTGATATTGATATTAATCAGTGTTTAAAGCCTTAAAACAAGATCATTAGAAATTTAGGTATATAGAAGTTGCAGTAAGACAAAATATATTTAATTTTTCTGTTTTATCTGGAACACAAGACAAATACAGATACAAATTTGTTTTAGCAGTATAGTCTACTTACAAGCGTCTCCAAAGTAATATAGAACTGTTGTCTTGCCTAATAGTTTTTTGTGGAAACCGTGTTTCATTTTCAGGATTCTTTGATTAACAGAAAGTTCAAAATTACAACTTTTATTTGGAATAGAAATCTTGTAACATTACAAATGTCTTCTATCATTACTTTTAAAGCACCTTTCAAAAACATTGTTTTCTGATCCCAAAATTTTGATCGGTGGTGTAGTTGTATAACAGATCAGAAAGTGTGCTTACCAGAGCAGTCTGTAGAGAGGAAAGGCGTTGTTAAGGAATATCTGTGAGCTTTTTAAAGTGACAGTGGTTTCCCCTTTCAAGTTTCAGAATGCTTCCTTATTTTCCATCTAAACCAATGAAATGCAGTTTTAATCTGTGTGCCTTAAATGGATAGTTTACCTGAAAAAGAAAATTCTGTCAGTTTTGAACCCTACTGACTTTCATTGACAAAAACAATAAAGCATTTTTCTAAATATATCATTTTGTGTTCCATAAAAGAAACATTTTGTGTTCCATTTTTGAATGACTGTCAATGAAAAAAATTAAAAGTTGTTGTCAGGTGTAGTTCCTGAACCTTGGCTAACCCTTGTTCTTGGTTGAATTTGAATGGAATGGAATGTTTTTTCTCATGTTTTATCTCAGTTCCTAGTAAAAGTATTTTACATGGGCCAAACTTCTGTTTATTATTGTCAACAATATTATATTTTACAACAATTTGCAGAACATTGTTACTAACATATGCATATTGTGAGACTGGCCAAACCAAATAATCCAAAACCTAAAGAATAGTAAACACTGAACTCATAGTCAATAGCAATCCTTTCTTAACCTTCTAATCCTACTTGATTCAATACTATCTTCAATTGAAACAGTAAGATTGTGACCATTGCCAGCAGATCTAAACAATAACCTGGTCTGCAAACACTCAGCAGTCTGTTTCTTATGTTTGCACAGCTCTCCAGCAGTGGCTAAAATCCCCCCTAATCAGCTCTACAGACACCAGGAGTATGCAAGGCCAGACTGGCACTCATCGCATGCGGAGCCGCGAGTGCATTAGTATGCCGCGGAGAAACACGGCGACTGTGAGTGGACACTCCAGCAATTAGATGCATAGCACTTTGTGTGAACCCGCAGAGGTGCCAGTGCTCATATTCTGCTCAGCACCTGGGGGCAGCTTTCATGCATTGCTTTCCAACCACTGGTACGTGTTCCACATACAGATCGGACCATTATTAATTTTAAATGTGTTGTGTCCATGCCACAGTCTTTGGTATTTCTGATCAGTAGGGATGAGGTATGGAGATGAACAAGGCATGGTTCATTATATAGGCGTGTTTTACTCTGTAATTTGATGTTTCAGCATCATGCATTGTATTAGTGCTTGTGTTTAGCATGTCTTTTTTTATGTGCAGAGTGGGGAAATCTTAAGTTAGATTAAAGTGTTAGGACTTTGTTTTCTGGGAACTCTTTAGGGTTGCACAAAGCTCTGTAAGAAGAGCAAACAAACCTCATGAGATGTGCTGCTAATACTCCTTTCAGCATATAAGCAAATCCTTGAACAATGAGTTGAACATCATCTTGACAATGATTTCCAGATTGCATCCCTGCACTTTTCACCTTTTCCACCCTTTATGATTCGGTGGAGTATCAGAGCCTGAGGGGGTGTTGAATCCTGCCCGGGGCGTTATGTTTGAGCTGTGGGGATGAGCTTCAAGCTTTTGAGGAATAATGGACTGCAGTTCAATAGTGATGGTGAGTTGCACAGGAAGAGTACATTTTGCTTGCACAGAGCTATGTTTTTGTATTGTCTGTGACTGAATTTCCATAGCAAGCAAAGATATGATGTGATGAAACTCAATTGAGGTCTAGTGCTGACTAGAATGTTTGTTATTTGGGTTTCCTTTTCTCTTGTTTTTGAACTGTATATTAATGTTGATTTCCAATACAGTCAATATTCAATATCTGTATTCAGTCAACATGACAGGGGAATCTCACAAAATGTCAGGATCCTATTTCAATCCAAAATCAAAAGAAAGAAATGTTATATTTTATCAAATTATATTTTGCTAAATGCAAAATCCCACATACTGTGGCATGGATACAACACATTTAAATGCAAACCATTTTTAGTTCCATTTAACCAATTAAGCACATTTCCTGAAAAAAAAATTGAATTACTGCAATTTAAATATATATATATATATATATATATATATATATATATATATATATATATATATACAAAATAAAAGTTTCGTGTTTACATAATATATGTGTGTGTGCATAAATACACACACATGCATGTATATATTTAAGAAATATTTGTTAAATGTATATCTCAAATATATACAGTATAATATGAAATTAATTCATTATGTATGCAAATATTTCTTAAATAGTGCACCTGGAAAGTATTTACAGCGCCTCACTTTTTCCACATTTTATGTTATGTTACAACCTTATTCCAAAATTGATTAAATTCATAATTTTCCTCAAATTTCTACAAACAATACCCCATAATGACAACATGAAATAAGATTGTTTGAAATCTTTGCAAATTTATTAAACATAGAAAATGGAACAAAAATCACGTACATAAGTATTCACAGCCTTTGCTCAATACTTGTTGAAGCTCCTTTGGCACCAATTACAGCCTCAAGTCTTTTTGAGTATGATGCTACAAGCTTGGCACACCTATTTTTGGGCAGTTTCTCCCATTCTTCTTTGCAGGACCTCTCAAGCTCCATCAGGTTGAATGGGGAGCTTCGGTGCACAAACATTTTCAGATCTCTCCAGGTTAAATCGGGTTAAATTTCGGGCTCTGGCTGGGCCACTCAAGGACATTCACAGAGTTGTCCCATAACCACTTCTTTGTTTTCTTGGCTGTGTGCTTAGGGTCTTTGTCCTGTTGGAAGATAAACCTTCGCCCAGTCTGAGGTCCAGAGTGCTCTGGAAGAGGTTTTGATCAAGGATGTCTGTACATTGCTGCATTTATCTTTCCCTTGATTCTGACACATCCCCACAGCATGATGCTGCCACCACCAGGGATGGTATTGGCCAGGTGATGAGCAGTGGCTGGTTTCCTCCTGACATGACACTTGCTATGCAGGCCAAAGAGTTTAATATTTGTTTAATCAGACAAGAGAATTTTGTTTCTCAAAGTCTGAGAGTCCTTCAGGTGGCTTTTGGTGTCCTTCAGGTGCCTCAAACTCCAGATGGGCTGTTATGTGCCTTTTACTGAGGAGTGGCTTCCGTCTGGCCACTCTACCAGACAGGCCTGATTGTTGGGGTGCTGCAGAGATGTTTGTTCTTCCGGAAGGTTCTTCTCTCTCCACAGAGAAACGCTGGTGCGCTGGACGGTTCCAGGTCACCTCCCTGACTTAGGTCCTTCTCCCCTGATCACTCAGTTTGGCAGGGCAGCCAGCTCTAGGAGGAGTCCTGGTGATTCCAAACTTCTTCCATTTATGGATGATGGAGGCCACTGTGCTCATTGGGACCTTCAATGCTGCAAGAATTTTTCTGTACCCTTCCCCAGATCTGTGCCTCGATACAATCCTGTCTCTGAGGTCTACAGACAATTCCTTGGACTTCATGGCTTGGTTTGTGCTCTGACATGCACTGTTAACTGTGGGACCTTATATAGACAAGTGTGTGCCTTTGCAAAGAGTTCAAACAAACTTCTTTCACTTTGTCATTATAGGGTATTGTTTGTAGAATTTTGAGGATAAATAATTAATTTAATCCATTTTGGAATAAGGCTAGTAACATAACCATTGGTGGGGGTTGAGGAGATCCAACATAGACAGCAGTCAAGTCTTTAAAAAAAGATCTGTTGTTGAACTTGACATTAATTGTGCAATAGCAACTTTTCGTATTGTAGGAAAGATAGGCACTTGTATCTTTGACTTTAGTACCACAAAAACAGACATTTTTGTTCCTTTGTTTAGTGTACTGATTGTACAGCCGTACAGCTGAGTTTACCCAACCATCTTTGTTCTTTCACTCAACCATCTTTACACCATCAACGGAAACACTGTGGAGAATTTCATTGGTCTTTATTGAAGTGAAGTGAGAAGGGAAACCCAAGATCGTTTTAAATTCTCATTAATCTCTTTTAAAAGCCCAGGCCATGGGAGAGACTGCTCTTTTGCTACTTTAAAAAGATGCCCTTCATAGCTCAATTAGTCTGTCCTGATTCCCAAAGAAGCATTTATTTAATAAGGCAGAGATTAAAGAAAATAATTATAAACCTTTCATTTGTAACTGGGAGATGGACCCTCCAGTTGCCCATTTGAACATGTTAATGCAGACCAAAAACTCCACCTGATGACTCATTCATTATCTCGTACAGTCCCTCCCCCACCCCGAAAAATGCATCACTTCACACATACTGTATCTCTAATCTGGATTAGTTAATTGGATGCTCTTGGACAAATGATTAACAATCTACATTTTACATAAGGAGTAAATACTGGATTATGCAATGCCATATGCACTAGAAACCCCTTGGCACCATGTTTTAATTTGTTTTTAATTAATTAATTAATTTTATTCTTTGGGGTGTGGTTACTTAAAGTCAACATGAAATCAAAATGGTCCCTATTTACTCTTTTAATACACATTCCTGGTCTTATTGTGAATAAGGCATATTATATAGTCATATTGAGTGAGTCCACTTTCTTGATTTCACAGAAGTAAAATAGGTTGCACTTCATGTTGACATGTTTCATCATGAGAATTTTGACTTTAGAAAAGCAATAAATACAAAAACAAAATAAATAACCCAAAGTTCACAGAGAGGTTTTCATTGGTTGGTTCCAGCCCTGTATGAACATGCAAACTTTTTTTTTATTTGAATGTGCACAAATGTTTTCAATTGGAAATTGTATAAAGTTTTCCAACTTATACTAATTATTCTCCTCGAGTATATCTGGTTAACAGTTATCCATGCTCATATACCATGTATATAACAATGTACAAATATTACAATAAAACAGAATTTCATCTTTTATCATATGTATCTGTCATGGGTAAACATCCAGAAAAACATAAATAATGTTTCCATATAGTATATTTACAGTCACTTTTTTCCATGCACACATATACTATTTAGATTCAGATCCACAGCATGCAGTTTCTCCATAAAATTTGCTTGTGGATAAAAATTATTATCCAAGGTGAATGATATGAACAGTAACCTCAAAAGTGCAAAGTTCACTGTAAAGTTTTGGGGGTGTTTTCTAGAAAACCCGCTGTGGTCCGAGCTGAAGTTGAACCAGTTGTATACACTACATTCAACTGTGCTGAAGTTTGAGAACGCTAAACACTCTCAGACTGTTATTTTTGCACCTGAAACCACATTATATAGACTCTGATTTAAGTAATTTAAAAAGACTAATTTGTTGGCGATATGACCAAGTGGTAGGCACATGTTTTTTGAGCTGTGGTGATCACGTGGGTGCCGCAAGTTCGAATTCGGCTTGCAACATTTTTCTCCACATAATTTCCTGTGCTCTCTTTTAATACAAATGTTCAAGACACTGATTGTGAATCAGTGACTCAGAATAAAAATGGGCATATAAATAATTAAAAGTACATTTTATGAACAATTAATTTTTGTGCTATTATAGTTGTGCAATTTGCATAAATAATGATAGAAAATATATAAATATTTCTTTCTTTCTTTTTAAAGTCTTTGCACAGTGAGCAGTTCTTTGGACACCATTTATTAGAAATGTAAAGTATCTATCTGGGATTGCTCCTCCTTTTCCTGCTGGGACTCTGAGTGTTCTCCGGTTTGAGTTCTTTGTACTGAACCTGAAGTGGAGATTTTGCACAAATGAGTCGCAAATCACATGCAAAAGAATGAAAATACGTCACTTATCATAATCGATTACTTACCATCTGAATGTCTGATGGAACTCTAGACAGGAAGTCCAGCAGCTCGTTGTTATCAATGTTGTAGGGGTCCCGAAGTTTTTTGGTAAATTTATTGATACCTGTGTGGGTATCATACATATAGTTAATATCCTAGTAAATCAAGAACATGCCTTATGTAAAAGCCTCCAGAGTAAGGATGCACTGATATGAAATATTTGGCCGATACGATCATCGATAATTCTGTGAGCCCTATCATACACCCGCCGCAATGCAAGTGTCTTTTGCTAGTTTCAGCTCAACGCAGTCATCGTTTTCACATCCAGCGCCATGTTTAAATAGCAAATGCTCTCACACATCTGTTCGCCCATGGGCGTGCTGGTCTGGAAACGAGGTGTGTTCAGGCGCATTGTTGGCGTGTTGCTATTTTGAGGAACTGAAAACGACTGCGCCATTGACCAACAAAAACCTGGTCACGTACACTCTGCTTATTACACACACAGGGACACGCAGCAGCACACGCTTCTCCAGAGAGGAATGCTTTTATTTTTAATATTTAAAAATGTTTGTTCAATCTTTCTGCTTGCAAATTCTGCCATGTAAATAGCGAATCCGCCATGGTGCAAGTGCAACTGGCTTGTAAAGGGAATGGGAGATGAGACTGATTGGTTTACTGCATGTTACGCCCAAAACACACCCATGACTCATTAAGAGACTTGGTACGACTCTTTTGGACAATGCGCCTGGCACGCCAACCGTTTTTTTCCATCGTTAAACTAGCAAAAATGGATTTGGACCAAGTCCACCTGCACCATGCGCTGCAGACCTTGTGCTCAGAACGTTAAAATAGGGCCCTTTATATTTGGAAGATGATAACTGATATATTGGCCGATAAATCTAAATCCAAGTTTTTATATAATTTTTGAGAGCCTGATTACAATAATAAAAGTCTCAACATGAGTCAAAACACACAATTATGATGTTCTCATTATAATTTGATGTAGCCTGTATGAAAGACTTGCGCTGCACATGTTAACTTAACTATATTTTCCTTTTTTGAAGCAATTCCAATCATATATCAAGCAATTCTAAACCATAATGGCGAGCCGTGCGCATCTGAAAGAAAAATCCATTATTTATCAGCTTTAAAGGTGCACTATGTAACATTTTGTTCAGTAAAATATCCAAAAACCACTAGGCCAGTGTTACATATTTTGTTCAGTTGAGTACTTAAAATATCAAAAAAAAATCTAACTCTTTGTAAATCATGAGAAAATTGCTATTTAAACCAAGGAACCAGGATGTGTGAGGGAGTCGCCTGTCAGTTGTGTCATATCTGCGTTACACTAGGTTTCCGGTTTTATTTTGCAGAAACGAATACTCTTACTGCAGTGTGCAACAAGTCTCATAGTAGCCGAGCGAACGTCATAACATCATTCAACACACTCAGATGTATCTAAAATGATAAACAGAGCTGCATTACCTCATACCCATCATGACTGTGGCATAATAAAAGTCCCACTGCTTGCAAAGCATGTGTTGCGTTCATCTTAAACAATCATTCCAGAGGCCACGTTCAGCTCCCACAGCACTCGGCCCTGCTCTGCTTCATACTACAGTAATGTTAATAATCATATCCATTAAGTTGATTTCTGCCAGAGTCCTATCCCAATTCTTTTCCACCAGCTGTGAGGTGAAGATCACATGTCCCAAGATTCTGCGCTTAAACTTGGCCTCATCAAGCTACGCCTTTGTTTTGAATAGGCGACCTCTGGCGGATGGAAAAGTTACATAGTGCACCTTTAATATATCGGCCAAATTTGTTTTATTGGGCCGATAACGATAATATTACAAATGAACATATATCGGCCGATACTATAACCTATGGTGTCCGATATATTGTGCATTCCTACTTCAGAGAAATGCATCTGATCTAGATCTGACACCTGTAGCTGTAGTTTTGGACATCTATAAAAAGTACTGTGCAATTCATTTCAACAGACTAAGCAAAGGTAAATCACTGAGAAAGTGTTTAATACACAAGAGCAATAGGATTTCTCACCCCAGACCAGCACAATATACCGTAGTGGGATGAAGTATATTAACGTGGCACCGGCACATAGCACTGTTATGGCTAACCAGCTCAGAAAAGGCACAGACCAGTTAAACGTGCTGACAAAAGAAGAGAGGAACAGCATGAGAATGAATATAAAATGCATTAATTACATGAAATCAATACAAAAATGAAGCTACACAGGTATGAAATAATTTCCAAACTTCTCACTTCTTCACTCGTTCCCCAAAGCAGGCCACTTCATCCAGAGCGTTCTGAACCGTAATGATCACATCTTGAACTGCGTAGAATTTGTCCAAGAAGCCCTTTTTTTCAGAGTCCTGTTGTTTGAGTGCACAACACCTCGTGAGTTAGAATTCATTTCGAGTCGAATGCACTTGCAAATGTTATACAGTTGTGCTCTGTAGGATATCATCTACTAAGGTAACATGAGTTTAGTTGTTATGAGAAATGAAAGATGTGGGGGTGGGGAAGCTTTTGTTTGCTAGCTGGTGTCTCTTCTCTTTAGACTAAAAGGTTAGATGGTGTAATTTAACACAAAAGCAGCGAGTCTCCAATCCTAACCGCAGCTTCATTAATATGGAAAAGAGGGCCTCTAAACGACACAATTCATTGGAATCGAACAGAATAATATTAAACATTAGATTTTAAATGAATCTCAATCAAATTCTAATAGAGAAAATCTCAAAAGTTACATTTTAAATATTGGCAAATCAAATTTAAATGAGCATTCCATATCCTGGTGTGGACCCCAAACATAAATTTATTTTCAATAGCAAGTAGCAAAGTAGTCAGGCTGCAATTCCATTTTCTAGTAAATGTCCATATGATACAAATTCCCAGTCCTTTCAGAAATAATAAAAATGTCTGCTAATGTTTAAGTATAAAAATACAGTTAATTGTAAGTTAATTAAGCAACACAAGAGGCAGTCCATTATAGGGATTTTATAAAATATTCTGTAAAACATTACACTATCGTTCAAAATTTGGTAAGATGTGTTTTAAAGAAATTAATCCTTTTTATTAGGATGCATTAAATTGATTTATGATGAAATCGTTTTTTGGACAATGAAATGTATCAGTTTCCACAGAAATATTAACCAGCACAACTGTTTTCAACATTGATAATAATCAGAAATGTTTCTTAAGCAGCAAATCCTCATATTAGAATGATTTCTGAAGGATCATGTGACACTGAAGACTGGAGGAATGAATCACAGGAATAATTTACATTTGAAAATACATTCAAATAGAAAATAGTTATTTTAATGTGTAATAATATTTCACAATATTACTGTTTTTTGATCAAATAAATGATTAATTCAACAACATGAAAAAACCTTACCAACCCCAAAGGTTTTTATACTAAACGACTATTCAAAAAGGAAGAGCCCTTCGATATCTCCCGCCCCCAACTTCCTGTGCCAACAGGAAATACGTCAACACATGATCTTTAATTACACAATGTTATGGGGTATTTAATTTTCGATTTAATAGATACATTTTTCAATAAAATATCTAGCTTGTGTTTTTCCTTATTGGCCTTGTACTCAAACGCATACACAATAATGACAGCATTTATTCTGAACCCCAGGCCTCACCTGCGACGGGTCGGATGGAAAATCAGTGGGACGGGCTGCAAGTTGTGTTATTCTTTCTCCAACAACTTACAGAGTCGGAGTTCAACAAATCAATTGTCCCCATAAATTAGCAAAAACAATTTCTGAAAGCTCAGAGAGCGATACCAACCCTCGCTGTATTTTCATGACCAGCCGGCAGTAAGCTAAGTGCAAACATATGTCCAGGTTTAGCCCGGGCCTATGAGGGGTCCTTATGAATGGAAAACAGGTGTCTGGGTCATTTGTGCCAAAATACCCAAGTTAGCTCCCAGGGTCAAAGGTCAGGCCGCTAATGGCTGCCTTGTGGCGCACAAAGGGTTATGGGAACGTGAAGAACGGCTGGAGTTAAACATCTGGGATATGTTGAGTATATTTGGCATCGCAAGCCTCAGGTGCAATTAAACTAAAGCACTGACACATATATTAAACTGAGTCCGTTCACCAACCTCTCAGCTGTCCCCTAGAGCTCCAGCTAACGCACGAGACCACAAACGATAGTGCTATTCTAGAGAAACAAGGCTAGATTTCCTTCGGCCAAGAGAGATCCTCTCATACTGCACGTCACCAAGAGGAAAGAAGTTTATGAGTTAATCAGGAATTTAAATGTATGGTTACCTTGTCATCCTCTTCATCCACATCCTCAAGAAGGTCCTCCATCGCTTGCTATGAAGAAACAATAAGACAAATCACAAATGCGCTCTCTTTGATATCTAGATATCTAGAAAAAACAGCAATGAGTTTAACTCTTTCCCGCCATTGACCGAAGTGTCCAACTTTCCACGTTTTCACTGTTACGGTAAGGGGGCGCTATGACTCATCTTCTGAAATAGTACTAAATTTACACCGTTTTATGATTGCTCTTGTTGTTAGGTTTAGTAATTTGCCATTTTATGACATTTGGAGTTAAAAAAAGGACACATTCATACTTAAAAATGATCTATCGAATGTTACGTCATTGTTGTGTACCAATAAGGTCTCTGTGTTCAGGTGCCGCGTTACTTCTATTATGTAGATATGGTGTCTACATAATATCTATTGTATTTACTTAGATGTGTCTAAGTAAATCATTCAATTTAAGTGTGGTTTAATTCAGTGTTTTATTGTTTAATTAAAAAGTTACTCAACCTTCTACTGGCCAAGTTAAAATTACTTATTTTCTTTTTGTTAATTTTACTTAATTTAGTTAAGTAGAATTTACTTAATTCCATATGGGAAATTTACTTAAAAATCTGCAAAAACTTAAAGGATGTTCACTTTAAAAGAAAATTACTCTAGATTACTTCAAGCCATCCTAGGTGTATATGGGTGTTATATTAATAAATATCCTGATGTTTCCAAGCTTTATAATGGCAGTGACAGGGTCCAATGAGTTCAAAAAAGTGCATCCATCCATCATAAACATACTCCACATGCATCCAGGGGGTTCTGAACCTTCTGAAGCGAATCGATGGGTTTTTGTAAGAAAAATTTCCATATTTAAAACTTTATAATGTAAAATATCTAGCTTCCGCCAGACCACCTTCCGTATGATGTGACGCCTCTCTCAGTTCAAAGCGCTTACGCTACGACATACAACACATCACATGTCGCGTCAGTTACCCTTGTTTGTAAGTTGAATACGGAAGGTGGTCCGCCAGAAGCTAGATATTTTACTTTATAACATGTTAAATATTGTTATTTTTCTTACAAAACCCCACTGTTTTTGTTTTTTTCAGAAGCCCTTTATTAACACCCCGGAGGTATGGAGTACGTTTATGATGAATGGATGTGCTTTTTTGAGCTTCAAACTCAATGGACCCCATCACTGCCATTATAAAGCTTGGAAACATCAGGATATTTATTAATATAACTCTGATTGTGTTCATCAGAAAGAAGAAAGTCATACACACCTAGGATAGCTTGAGGGTGAGTAAATCATGGAGTCATTTTCATTTTAAAGTGAACTACTCCTTTAAGTAAATTTTATGTATCATATGTAATCATATGTAAAATAATGCAATCATCAGCATTCAAATCAAAACTGCCAACATTAGCGAATTAAATGTTGACCCAGGATGAGGTGTAGGACTGTAACACTTTCAGGGTGTTAATGGACTCGATCTACTCCATCTGCGTTTTGATCATTATTCTGAATCAGATCTGGATGTAGTCTTTGACAAAAATGCATTTGCTCAAAATATTGCTTTTATAACTGCATTAAGCTAGAACAAAACGCTGTTGTTGTTGCTTTTAAGGCAGAGGCTCTGTTCTTTCTTTTGATATACTGAATGTTCAGATATTCATACAACAAAATATTCTGGGGGCCATGAAACTTCTGTGAAAATGATCAAAAATGCTGACAGTGGCTGGCAACTTTTTTTTAATCCTGGGGAAAGAGTTAAAATGGAGAGCAAATATATTTTGATCTCCTGCTTCTCCTGAGAAAAACACCCAAGCCATTTTGCATGCGTCTCCTCCAGACGAGATCTCAAACTGCGCTCAGATTTGCCAAGATACCAAAGTTTGCAAAAGTCAATATAGACTTGATTCACAATAAGTGAGATCATGATAAGTCAAACATTTCTCATTAAAGTGTCACGAAACCCCTGTTTTAGCCTGGTCGTTCACACCTCAGAGTTGGAAAAAGTCCCAAGAAATGAGCGTATGAAGCTGTGGAGAAGTGAGTGTGTAGAAGGGGGACGAGGGGAGACAACCAATAAAACACAGACCTACAACACACTCATTATACAGACACATGAAAAAAAAAGTTGAGGGCACTTTGATGTATTTTAAAAATCTAACCCTACATAAGAACGTGCCAAAACAAAAAGAACATTTAAAAAGTCTAACAATTTTTTCAATACATTTTAGAGCACTACAGTCTCTGTACATGTCAGTTTAACAGAAAGAATAAAGCCTACTTTTTTGCCCATTCTTCCTTTGTCGGCCTATATCATTGTCTTCTGTGTATCAGAATAATGAATTGTGTCATTGCGTTCATGATCAGACGTACAGCTGTATCAGTGTCCTTGTTTGCACATATATTTCATCTGAAGATGACGTGATTAAATATGTGCACATACACGGTGCTGGTTCATGTTTAGAGCACTAGAGTATATGAAATATGTCCATTAAAACCTTGAAACGTGCTCACTCCAGTCTGTATCTGATCTATATGATCACACTCAAATAATGTAAATGCATGATCCAATACAATTCTAATATGCTACAATAAATACAATACTTGTATAAATAAATATATCTTAATTTAACAGATTTTTCCAGGCCTGTAAATCACAATTTTACAATCATGATAACCCTGTTTTGTATTCATACTATGTGTCTCATTTGTATTTCTTCATGAGCAGTTTTAAAAGAAACATCTGATATGAAGTTGATATCTAAATGAAACATAAATGAAGACTTCGTAACGTCTCCTGAGCAATGAAAGATCAACGTCTGAGCAATAACACTTTCCTCTGGCGAGTTTAGAATGTCATTTAAACTCTCACGTTGCATCGCATGCAGACTGATGGCAATTTAATGGCAACTGTTCCGCCATTTATTAGCCGTTAGGCCACATATGAAAACATATACGCGTACGACTCAGATTTGTGACAGACTGTATTTTTGTGTCAATCTCCTCCTGAATGTGAAAACGATTCTCTCTGTTTGTCATGTGTCTGTCAGGTGAAATCCAGCTCACAAAAAAAGCAATACATTTTTGGGGGGAAGTTAATGCTGGTCAATATGATAATTCCATTTAATTTGTGAATAAGTGGAAAATTATTATTTTATTGTTTTGAGATTCATCTGATTCATATCACTACTGACTCTTTGACCGGATACTCCTGAATAAAAATTTAATTAAAATTTTGATGGCTTAATTGAGAAGTGAACACCCTCTCATTGAAAGTCATCAGCACTCATTCCACGCCATTTGAACAATTAAAATGGAATCAATTTTCAGGGAGTTTTGCCTACACACTTAGTGTGATTGGCAACATTTCACGATGGCATGAAATTAGTTTGACACAATTTAATTGGAAAATGCGATAAGTAAATACACCAGGTAAGTGGAATGGCACATTTAAGAGCTGGTATATCTGTGCTACTTTTAATTACCTGAAGTAATTGGAATAAAAACATTCAATTCCAGCTGTGCACACATCTTTAAAAAAATAAACATGCACAATATAACATAACTGTTTATTGACCTGGAATAGTTAATGGCTGGTTCAAATAATCAAAGATCGTTTGGGTTCGGGGAGACGTTTCAATTTCCTGTGACGGCCTAAACCCACCATGTGCTTAAAATGAGCTAGAGATAAATGTCACAAATTTAGCAATCATTAGACTCATAAAAACACTCACCACACTTCCCTCGCGCGGCTCCTTCCCGGAGGCCAGCAGGAAGTAATTCCAGGTCAGCAGCAGCAGCAAGGACAACGGAACCATGTAGATCTCGAAATTCCAAACCACCAACACAAAGATCTGAGCAATCAGGACAATGCGTCGATTAAGAGAATCATTTTATGGACTAACAGAAGTAAATGTCCAAATGAATCAATGACTTCATAACAATGAGTTACTACAATTAAGATATCTTCTAATCTTTAATAACATTAATACACTTAAATGTTAAGTTAATAAAGTAATAAACCATTATAGGTATTATAATATTCAATAAATAATAACATTTATTATTATTAATCATCACAATAAAATATTCTAATATACTTATTCAGTAGTAAACTAATGCAGCTGTTATCCTTACTGTGTAGGTTTATGGTTGCCAAGCTACATGACAACCTGTTTTTCTAAAAAGAAATTAATATTTTTTAATTTACGCTTAGAATTGATCAAATGTGAACAGTAAAATCCTTTGTTACAACATTTTTCTATAAAAAAAAAAACTGTTCTGAACTTTATATTAATCAAAGAATTAAAGAGTAATGCCATCACAGGAAATAAATTAATATTTTTAAAATAGAAAACAATTTTTAATTATAATAATATTTCAGAATATTATTTCACAATATATATTACACCTGTTGCTGTATTTTTTATGAAATGAATGCAGCTTATATATATATATATATATATACACACACATAATGTCAAACTAAAATGTATTCAGACACCTTCAACATTTTCTCACATTATCACAGTTTATTCTCTATAGTTTAGAAAATGGTAATAAAATATGACTGTTAAGGCCGCAACATACTCCGCAAGAACCGAGAAAAAAGTTCTCGCTCGCCAGGCTGCAGGAACAAAAGGACGTCATGTTGTTCTCGCAGCCCTGGTTTGGGAGTTCTCGCAGCTTGTTCTCGACACATCGTCGGAGCAGAACTTTTTTCTTGTGGGTGTCTGAGAACTATTGTGTGATTGAGCAGAGATTTAAAGTGGGCGGGGTTTAACGGAGAAACGGAGATGTTCGGCACCTGTCGTTCTCGTGAAGTATGGAATGTCCTGGCCAGAACAAACTCGTTCTTGCCACCTCGAGAAAACCAACAAATTTCTTTGTTCTTGCGGAGTATGTTGCGGCCTTTAAACTGTGTCAGAACAAATTCATCTTGATAATGTCAGTTAACTTTGATAGAAAGGTATGCAATGGATTCCAATCAACCAATCAGCTGTCAGCTGGTAAATTTAAGTGCACAATTAAATAATACCTATTTAGGTTAACCAATTACCAAGCAATGCTTCATTTTGTTCAGTCTGTGGTGTAAAAAGTCGCATCATAAATGTTATTATCAATAACATATCAATAATACTAGACCAAAAACATGCTCAGGTCAAAGTGTCTGAATAATTTTGGTTCCAAATTTTGATCAATTTTACTGGTAGTCACTGTATTGAGATTTTTTTGGTATAATATGTCACAGTTTTCTTTATTTTGCTATCCTCACTTACATCAATGAACTAGAGTGTCCTGCACGGACTGGTAAAAAATGATTTCTGGTGTCTGAATCTTTTTTGGTTATTTTGTGTGTATGTATATGTATATATATATATATATATATATATATATATATATATATATATATATATATATATATATATATATATATATATATATATATATATATATATATATATGGATGTAATAGCTGTAAACACTGTTGAACATCACTTTTTAAAGTGGAGGTACAGATGAAAATAGTCCCGTGAATCTATTGTTAGAGAGAATGAGAGTGTACAGCTCCTCCTTCAGGTACAGGAGGGAAGTGTGTGGATAGAGTGTGTGAATGTGAGTGAAAGCGAGAGGGAACCATGTGAAGGGCTCTTGAGGTGTTCAGAGAGGGGCAGGCGGGGGCCCGGGGTGAGGTCGGGCTCGAGGTCACAGCGGGGCGTCGTCTAAGAGATCACATCTACTCGTTTTAGCTCAAGGGTTCTTCAGCGCTAAACTATGAGCACACTTCACACATCACAGCTCTTCAACACACAAGAGTCACCAAACATCCATCCATCCATCCATCCATCCATCTATCTATCTATCTATCTATCTATCTATCTATCTATCTATCTATCTATCTATCTATCTATCTATCTATCTATCTATCTATCTATCTATCTACATCCATCCATCCATCCATCCATCCATCCATCATCTATCTATCTATCTATCTATCTATCCATCCATCCATCCATCCATCCATCCATCCATCCATCCATCCATCCATCCATCCATCCATCCATCCATCCATCCATCCATCCATCCATCCATCCATCCATCCATCCATCCATCCATCCATCCATCCATCCATCCATCCATCCATCCATCCATCCATCTATCTATCTATCTATCTTTCGTCCGTGAGTGTGAGTTGTATGTATCATATCAGTATTGTGTAAGTCTGTGGTTGGCTGTTTGTTTCTGTATGTTTATACCAGTAGTGTTTTGCCACCTACCAAGAAAGCACATAAACTCCTGCGGGGGGACTCCCATTGAAAACAGCTGTTGATGTAGGAGCCCACGTTAATGAGAAAGAAGATGCAGCGCTTCACTCGGTTAAAATTCTGCTGCAGCAGCTGACATGAGAGAATATGAGAGAGAAATTCAACCACAAATAAACCAACAAAAAGAATTATCATTATATGACAATACACCTGAATACCAAGGAGCTTGATTGTATTCGAAATACGAAATGATTGTATTATTATTTATAATATATTACCCAAATATACTGATATAGTTCATGATTATATATTTATAATTAATTTAATTAACTAATTAACAATATTCTTTCTGTAATTAATACTCTTAAAATTAATGTAGAAACAATTTAAAGACAGTATTTTTTTAATATTTGTTGTAATGGCATCTTTTTATGAATGAAGGCCAGCATCACTCATGCTAATACTGGAACTGATGTCTCTATGAAATTGATATTTTTAAAACATTAGTGATAGACATTCAACATTACAGTATATATGAAAGCTTTCAATTTCAACATTTATTAGGCTTAAAAAAACCTTTTAATTTAAGTGGACTTAAAACAAGCTTCACATAAACCCATTATAATAAATGTCATATTTACCTGTGGCCTGCATAAAAACAGGTTCTTCTAAAAAAAATTAGCATATTGTGATAAAAGTTCATTATATTCCATAATGTAATGATACAAATTAAACTTTCATATATTTTACATTCATTGCACACAAACTGAAATATTTCAGGTCTTTTATTGTTTTAATACTGATGATTTTGGCTTAAAAAATTAGCATATTTCATCCAACCAATAAAAGAAAAGTGTTTTTAATACAAAAAAAGTCAACCTTCAAATAATTATGTTCAGTTATGCACTCAATACTTGGTCGGGAATCCTTTTGCAGAAATGACTGCTTCAATGCGGCGTGGCATGGAGGCAATCAGCCTGTGGCACTGCTGAGGTGTTATGGAGGCCCAGGATGCTTCGAGAAGGCCTTAAGCTCATCCAGAGTGTTGGGTCTTGCGTCTCTCAACTTTCTCTTCACAATATCCCACAGATTCTCTATGGGGTTCAGGTCAGGAGAGTTGGCAGGCCAATTGAGCACAGTAATACCATGGTCAGTAAACCATTTACCAGTGGTTTTGGCACTGTGAGCAGGTGCCAGGTCGTGCTGAAAAACAAAATCTTCATCTCCATAAAGCTTTTCAGCAGATGGAAGCATGAAGTGCTCCAAAATCTCCTGATAGCTAGCTGCATTGACCCTGCCCTTGATAAAACACAGTGGACCAACACCAGCAGCTGACATGGCACCCCAGACCATCACTGACTGTGGGTACTTGACACTGGACTTCAGGCATTTTGGCATTTCCTTCTCCCCAGTCTTCCTCCAGACTCTGGCACCTTAATTTCCAAATGACATGCAAAATTTGAGCGACAGTCCAGTGCTGCTTCTCTGTAGCCCAGGTCAGGCGCTTCTGCCGCTGTTTCTGGTTCAAAAGGGGCTTGACCTGGGAATGCGGCACCTGTAGCCCATTTCCTGCACACGCCTGTGCACTGTGGCTCTGGATGTTTCTACTCCAGACTCAGTCCACTGCTTCCGCAGGTCCCCCAAGGTCTGGAATCGGTCCTTCTCCACAATCTTCCTCAGGGTCCGGTCACCTCTTCTCGTTGTGCAGCGTTTTTGCCACACTTTTTCCTTCCCACAGACTTCCCACTGAGGTGCCTTGATACAGCACTCTGGGAACAGCCTATTCGTTCAGAAATGTCTTTCTGTGTCTTACCCTCTCGCTTGAGGGTGTCAATGATGGCCTTCTGGACAGCAGTCAGGTCGGCAGTCTTACCCATGATTGCGGTTTTGAGTAATGAACCAGGCTGGGAGTTTTTAAAAGCCTCAGGAATCTTTTGCAGGTGTTTTGAGTTAATTAGTTGATTCAGATGATTAGGTTAATAACTCGTTTAGAGAACCTTTTCATGATATCCTAATTTTTTTAGAATTTTGGGTTTTCATGAGCTGTATGCCAAAATCATCAGTATTAAAACAATAAAAGACCTGAAATATTTCAGTTGGTGTGCAAGAAATCCAAAAAATATGAAAGTTTAATTTTTATCATTACATTATGGAAAATAATGAACTTTTATCACAATATGCAAATTTTTTGAGAAGGACCTGTATATACTGTATTCTGTATATATATATATATATATATATATATATATATATATATATATATATATATATATATATATATATATATTAATTAAATTTTATGCCTTTGTAACTAAAAGAATATTTATGTTCATTCATATAATCATAAAATATATTTTTAAATAATTACATTTTCACTATAGTTTTAGCTCTGAGAACATAGAAATGCCATAGAAATACTAGATATAATTTACCTTTTTCAAAATTATTATATAGTAATAATATTATATTATGTATTACAACCAAAACATTGAAACAATAAGCATAAAAAGTTTGGGGTTGGTAAATCTCTTATGCAGCATTTATTTGATTTGATACTGAGAAATATTATTGCAATTCTTTTTTCTATATGGATATATTTTTAATTATAATTAATTCCTGTGATCAAAGCTGAATTTTCAGCATCATTACTCCAGTCTTCAGTGTCACATGATCCTTCAGAAATCATTCTAATATGATGATTATCAAAGTTGAAAAAAAGTATTTTTGTGGAATTTTGATACTTTTTACAGAATTCTTAGATCAGCATTAATTTGACATAGAATTCTTTTGAACACTTATAATATCTTTAATGTCACTTTTGATCAATTTAATGCGTCCTTGCTGAATAAAAGCATTAATAAAAATAGTCTTGTTACGTTATGAATATTTTTTTATATATAAAAGATAAATATTATTCTCTTTCATCAAAGGCCGAACTAAAGAAAATCAAACAACTTTGTTCTGGTTAGCATGATTAACACAAACCACCCCTAAAGGTGCACAAAACTCATGGCATATCAAAAAAAATGAGGCAAATGTAATCATCAGTGATGGTGTGACTGACAGCTGGGGTTAGATATACGGGTTGAATCCACGGTTGAACTCTTCACTGAGACGGGCATAAAGGACTGAAGAATCGGTCTGTTCTGCTCAATGCGCAGCTTTGTGACAGCGTCTGATTCAGCCCAGCCCCTCCAATTCAGCGCTTTTGTCAAGCAGGCACATTGAGAGAGAGGACAATGAGCAGGCACAGCCGTAGAGCCGCAGCCGGGCCCTCTGGGGTGGCCCCTCTCCTCTCATGAGGGCCGGCTTGACATTTCTATTCAACACCTAGAGCGGCAGGGCAAGGGGGAAAACGCTGCGATTCAGCACTTGCGCCCCCTGTCCCAAACACGTCGGCCTATTGTGTGGCGGGCATGGGACTGCCGGCCCTCATTGGGGTGATTTTGATTTGATTGCAGCCGTTGGATTAAAGGTACAGTTCACCTAAAAGTATTGTTTTATTATTTACTTGCCCTTAATGTGGTTTCACACCCGTATGCTCTTATTTTATCGATGGAGGACAACTGTAGAGATTTCTAACACACACACACACACAAAAAGTAGTCATAAAAGCACCATAAAAGTGGTCCATATGACTTTTGCGATAAATTCAAAGTCTTCCAAAGCAGGGTTATTATAGTAAATAAAACAAACCATGTTTATTACTTTAAATAAAATAAAGATAATTGAAATTAAATATTAAATTTTTTTTATTTAAGCTGGTTGAAAAGAAAACATTTCTCATTTTCATTGTTTAACTTGATGTACTAGAAAAAGGAAAACTGAACTAAAAATTAATAAAAACTATATACACATATATAAAAAAGAATTATTAGACAAAATTATTCCACCTTTAACTGATCATGTACGTGTGTCTGTGTGTGTACATATATTTTTAACTAAAATGAAAATGGAATATATATATACATACATATTTTTTTATATGTTCATTTAGGCCAAAATTATTGGCCCCCTTGGTAAATATGATCATGGGGTCGTGAAATAAATGTTTATCTCTAAATCACGTTGGCCAAGGGTGCCAACCACTGATCTATAGAGAACTGGATTGCTCATGACGTCATAAAAAGTGAATCCACCGCACCGCCATATTAGTATTCCCTAGTAAGCTCACACGTTCTATTGAATCAATAGGAAATTATATGATTTTACTGAGAAAACATTGCCTAAGGAGACACCGTATTTATATCTGAAGTCTCCCTGTACATTCTTACAGCACAAACATCCTAAGCATGCAAATGGTTATTCGTTTAAAGTCGGGGATTTCCCCTGCTTATTTAAAAGTTCATATTCATTATAGCAGTGAACATCAGCTGGGCGGGGGGAGCGAGACAAATGTCAAAGCACGCATTTTGGAATCGGAATAAAAATGTATGCCTTGTAACCTGAAATCGCATTGTACTGTTGTGTTTATGTTTATGTATTCATACAGTGGGCTAACTGCAAATGTTTCAACAATGATTTTGTTAACAGCATGCATTTTGAAGCAGTTAATGATTTAAACGATGGCATACTTATGGAATACTTATACTCATATAACACTGTATAAGCTATTCGAATCAAATTCTGCAGCTAAACACAGATATACGTTAATGTTTAATATTTCATCCATAATTACATAACTTACATAAAGAAATATATTTTTGTGTTAGTTCAATAACGTTACCTGTGTCGGCAGAGTGCAGTAGACACACCCACATCAACGATTTCAATATATGACTTATCCTCTCCGAAAGACCAAAACATTACAGATAACATCTTAAGTATCTATTAATTTACATACATATATCGTAAAGAAATCCTGTGAGACTGAGATGCTGCAAATCGTGTGATTTTTAGCTCAATGTTTTGGCTGCACGTCAATGTTGCCCTCTGTCGGTTGGGAATAGTAAAATGGCTCGAAAACTTCCGTGGCTTCACCGCCTGATGGCCGCTTAGAACGCGATGAGCAATCCAGTCATTTATATAGATCAGTGGTGCCCAGGTGTTTTTAGTCATAGATAGTTTAATAATCCTGATATAAACTGATAATCCCTACTAAGGGTGCTCCGATCATATTTTTGGAGCCGATCGTCGATTACAGGAAGCAGTATCTGCCTTTCACCGATACTGATCTATTTGAAACCGCCTTTTATAATTTAGAATTATTTATAGGGAAGCTCCAATCAGGATTTTTACAGACATTCATTCAGGGACGAATTTCATTTTTGAAAATGGGGAATCCCCTAGGTGACTCTTGTTGGGCATTTTAGACATAATATTTTAACTAAATGTTTAATCATGTGCATGTGCATTTTTGTTTTTAACAACAAGGTAATTGTTGCACAATGTCTTACACACAGCACAAGCCTCATTTTAAACTCTGAACTGAATTCACAAAAAGATTAAATTAAATAAAATGTATTTGTATACTCGCCAAGACGGTGACCTTGTACATACATTCGTGTGTATTTGACCATTTAAGCACAGTTGGTATTCGCAATCTGTTTGTGAGGCGTCATTATGTGTGTGTTCTTGAGTGCACCGTCTTAGTGCCGAGTTGTTTAAACACTGGCAAGACTTCCAAATACTGCCTCGATTGTGCAAGTGACAATTCCTGAGTCAGCTCAGCAGCTCGCTTATAGTGCAGCCGCAATGTGCTGATGTGAAGCCATTTGCGCATTTTGTTAGGGAAACAGAGAGAGAGAGAGAGGTGATTCACTCATGCTGTTTGTGAACTTGCATCTCCACGAAAAGTTAAATATGAAATATGAAATACAGAAAGAAATATGAATTGTACCTCACCTTCAGAATTATAATTATTTTACCCGCACCGGACAGAGATTGAGGCTACCTCGCAGGGCAGGCACGTATCTTTATGCGTTGTCAGCATGAGATCGGCTTATAAGATCAGCCTTTAAAGAGACCGCCGATCAATCTTCCCAAAATGATTATAGCCGATATCGATCGATGAATCGGAGTGCCCCTAATCTCTACGACGAGGCTTGCGATTAGCCCACATTCTTATTCGCAATTTAAAAATGCCATTTTGGTGTCGCCATTTTTAATAATTTTTAATATATCACAGAAGTCATCTGAACTACTTTGGGGGCGGGGTTGTCCTTTTTGGATGTTTCGTGGCACTTTAAAGTGTCACTGTATGGAAAAAGCCGTTTGGTGATTCTTCCAAAATAATTATTATATTACATAATGTGGGTTTGGAACGACACAAAGGGGAGTAAATAATGACAGAGGTGACACATGTGAACCATTCCTGTTAAAGAATAGTTATATTGTCATATTACCTGTTTAGAGACTTTGGCCTCCTCTTCGATGTACTTCTGTTCTGGTGGAACGAACGTCCGCAAACTGGCTTTCACCTTGAAGCGAAACGAAGCACGTATGATTTGTTTTAATTAGTGCTGGAGTTCTCTATGCATCAATAATTATTGCATATTCGACAGTGTGAAAAAAAACACAGCAGAAACAAAAGAGAACATCCAGCGCTCCGGGCGCAGCGCACACTTACGGCGTTGAAGATGACGTCTGCTTCGAGAAAGATGACCCCCTTTGTTGGCCCTGTCAGCTCCTTGTTTTTTAAGACGTAGGCCTTCTGTTCGCTGTTGCGGATCTGTGTGAAGAAGACGTGACAGCCTGCTGTCTGGCAGAGCCCCAGCGGACCCCCCTCTTCGGCTGACCCCTGATCTCCCAGCGGCAGCATCAAACAGCCAGCCGCACATTCCCTCCCCGTCCCTCCCCTCCTTCCAGCACTTCCAACTCTGACAAGTACCTGCTCATTACCAGCATCCCTCTGTCATCGAGACATTACCCAGGCACCGGGAGGCCCAGCTGTGTGCGCTTTTAAAGACACGCCACCATCAATCTCACCGACCGGCGAGTATTTGTTTCAAACGTGTCTATAAAAGCGCCTTTAAAAACACACGTGGATCTAAGAATTTGGATAAGCTGAATGTGGGAAACTTACGTTTAATAAAGGGATGGCCACTTTGCCCAGGAAATCAGCACTGCGATCTCTGTCCTCGTCGTACACGGTGATCTCCAGCACCGAGTGAATGTCTTTCACATTGCTGCGGGGTTAAAAGGAGAGAGTTTTTCCATCAAACACAAAACAAAATACCCAGAAACATTTCTATTAACTCTTTCCCTGCCATTGACGGATTTTTCCGGCTTTCCGTGGCTTCAATGTAGGGCATCTCCTAAAAGAGTCCAGGGGCCGTATTCACAAAACATCTTAAGGCTAAAAGTAGCTCCTAACTTGCCGATTTAGGAGAAACTCTTAAAAATAATGGGCGTGCCAGCCCTAATTTTAGGACTCTAAATTAAATTTTTGCTCTAAAGAGTATTTCACAAAGCATTTTAGCGTTAAAATTAGCTCCTAAATCCATGAAACGCTAGGAGTAGTCAAGAGGACTCCTGAATCACTAAGACCAAATCACTAAAATATCTGACTTTTGCCGCAATCCGCCCAAAGACACCATACACCATAGGCAATAGTGATAATAAATGTATCTTTAATAATAAATAATGTCAGATTACCTGTGGCAGTTGTTTTTATGAGTTTACACGCATAAATGATCGAATAGAGCAAAAAAATATAAGCATATAAGGTGCACTGTCCGAGGATCGAGGGCTCCGAGCTTGGAATTTAGCCCAAACCCAGAGTTCAGCCCCGCATTGCAGAGACGTGAGTGAGAAACGGGGTGGCGGAGGGATGCAGAAAACTGTGGAGGTAACTTGGTGAGTCGGCTCTCAGATGTGTATATACCTCCTCTCGCTGATTAGATAGACCATTTGAACGTGCTCCTCATGAACTTTGTTTATAAAACATCTCTTTCGCTTGAATTCTGCAATCTCTCGATGAAGACATGTACGAGGCTGACAATTAGCTGATCAATAGGCCTACTAGTTTAATTTGTGACACTTGGACTACTTTTCAAAATCTTTATTTGAATATGGCAACATTCTAATTTTAAACATTTTATTTGAATATGCCAACATGAAACAAAATATTTCTATATTTAAATCACTGACAGAGACCCTCCCTATCAGCCAATCACTGTGGTCATAGTAAGCGTGTTGACATCATCCATAGCAACGAGGTCAACCCCGCCCTTACTCTTAGCTTAAGATTTCTCTCTATTCCTTAGTAAAAGTTGCTCTCAGCAGCTTTGTGAATAGGTTTTAAGAGAACACTCGTAACTAAACTTTTACTGCTATTTAGGAACTCTTAGTGCTAAGATAAAATGTTTTGTAAATACGGGCCCTGAACCGAATCAAAACACAGGAAAAACTATGGATGCTTGTTTCCTATGGAATAAAACAATTTAAAAGATAATTGTGACTTTTTATCTTTTACAGTTCTGACTTTATATCACACAATTCTGACTTTATAACTCACAACTGAGTTCAGATAAAAGTCACAATTACCAGTTTTTATTCTGTAATACTATGCATATTAATACAACTACCACCACTACTACCTAAAGTTTGTAAAGTTTGAAAGAGAAAGTTTGAAATGGGAACAAATATGATTATGTAATCTGTATAAAACCAACGGAAGGTACAGAGGTAATAATGTTTATGAGCGCTTCCCAGTGAAAAAGGACAAGGCATAAGAGTGAAACTCTCACTCTAAATAAATGTAAATCGCTCTAAAATAGTCATAAATGTTAAAATGGATTAAAACAATGTTTTGCTGAAAATCTCAGATATTGTTTCATTAAAGTTCAGAATTATTCTATAAATGTTAGTTTAGTTTAACAGCTGCATGAAATACCCATGGTTCGTGATTTATTTTCATGAATGAAAAAACTTTGTTTGTCAACCCCCGCTTTTTGCACCCTGCTACTAACGTCTGCTTAATATCTGCGTACACTTTATTGTGATTCCCCAACAGACATTCTACTGACTAAAAGTAACTTTGCAAGTTCATGTCAACTCATTCTACTAACCCTAACCTCACAGTAGAGCTGCACGATTAATCGTTAAAAATCTCAATTAAAACACCCACGCAATTTCTACATGACAACGATTCCGCGATGTCTATTACATGACTGTTTCACGTCTGGCGTCAGCGTGTGCAGCGTGAATTTTGTAGCAGCGCATGTTAATGAATGAGCAAGTGTTATTTTGTTTAGTTGTCTAATGTTTTTCTTCAGAATTGCGGAGAATCACGTTCTCATTTTTAAACGAAAAAATTGTGATTCTCAATTGATCCAGAATCGTGCAGCTCTACCTAACAGTCTACTAATACTCTAATGAGTGTTAGTGTACATGTAGTTGCAAACTTACTTAGATAGAAGAGTGTCAAAAGTGGATTATTGAAATATGTATGCTTTTGAAAGTCGGATTGCATTTTGATAAAAGATAATGAAAGCATGTTCCCCCTCATTATGAAGTACATTTATGTATTATTACGTGCATTTATTATATTACATTTTCATGTAATATATTACACAACAAAGCCAAATTGCAGCTGATTGCTGGTTTTGTAAATGCAATCCAATCTGCATGTTTGAGTCCAGGTGTCAGAACAACTTCATCAGCTGTGAATATTTTAATTCGTCCTCTGTTGGGAGCAGCGGTGGATGTGCATAATGAACTCACAAGGTGAAGACTTTATTCCACTCAGGGTTCAGTGTCTTGTAGAGTGTGTGTGTCTGCAGACGATCGTTACACAACTCTGCAATGCAGAACGGGTCGCTCTTTCCTGAAACACAGTGTTGCATTCAAAACGTTTTAGTTAAAAATTCCCAACTGAAATATGAATATGATATGTATTAACTGAGAACCATGAAATTAAATATTGAACTCTGTAGCTATAAAACAAATAAAGAAAATACATTTATAGTTAAGTATTTTTACCTGATATTAATAATACTGATGCATTTAATTAAAACAGTTTGAAATTGGTAGAGTCCAAGTTTGAGGGGGACAAGAAACAGCACAACTGTTTTTAACATTAATGTAATAATGTAGAAATAATAAGAAGAAATATTTCTTAAAACAGCAAATCAGCATATTAGAAAGATTTCTGAAGGATCATGTGACACTTCAGTTCACAATTCAGTCATCTAAAAAGTGTGTGTGTCTATATATATATATATATATATATATATATATATATATATATATATATATATATATATATATATATATTGTATATGTGTAATTTATATATGCTTTATTATGTAGCAAAAGACCTGAAGCAATGTTTACTCATACACGTGTTTATGTGTTCCTATGTGTTGATCATAACATGTCTATGAGTAAAGCGTCTATGACATCGGTGCTGAAACTGTAATTCTACTCATCTCCCATCAATTGCAGGTTGTTTTGTGAAATATTTTGGCTAATGTTGGAAAGCTAGCAAAACATTTTCAACAATAAAAATGTGAGGGGGAAAAAATAGTAGGCAAGGGCGAAGAGCAAAAATCTTTTTAAACCACAGCCTGGGTGAAAGCACACTCTGTGTGTGTGTGTGTGTGTGTGTGTGTGTGTGTGTGTGTGTGTGTGTGTGTGTGTGTGTGTGTGTGTGCCTTTGTCTGTCCACCATGGTGTGGTATTAGAAGAACCGTGAAATCAGAACCCATGAGGTGGTCCGCTCCTGAGAGAACAGTAAACCTAAAAAACTAGATGAACTCATGAGTGAGAAAAAAAAATTAAGAAGACTTTTTATGTTTTTTTTGGCCATTAATTTACACGACAGTGGCGTTTTGGTGGCCTGACAACGCAAACTTTTGAAAACGGAATTCAAAGTGCAACTTTTTGAAAACTACACCCTTAACACCTCGATATAAACTACAAAACCGTCAATCTGTGAAAATGGTGATGTCATGCATATGCGTAGACTATTACATGTTTAGTCTATAGGCTTTTTTTCTTTTTTTGCAAATGAAAGGATACTAACAGTAATAAATAAAGGGGGGGGGGGGCATACAGAAATCATCACAAGTGGTTATAAGAAATACACAAATCAACACAGTATAATATTTTGTCATCATGAAAAATTATAGGTTATTTACAGACTCAAAGATTATATGTTTTCGAAACTTTCGTGTTAAAAGGTTTTGACATTTTCTTAAAGAAAGTAAAAAGCGACTTTATATCAGAGGAGAATATTCTAAAATTGAGATTACAGGGAATGTTTCTGGCTTTTTGAAGATGAAATTTACCCAGAAGTAAAGTAATAATACAGTATTATCAAGATTAACTAATTTGTTCAATTTAACTCATTTGCGTCTATAGGCATGTGCGTATGGCTCGAGTGAACTGTAGTTAAAGAATGTGTATGTATGCAGGCATGTAGTCTTTCTTTACAAAGTGCCATGCATAAAACAGCGTTATTAGTCATTTCCACGAATCTGTGTGAACGGGGATCGTTTTGTACAAAGAAAAAACACCAGTTTTTTGGCACATCAATGTCATGTTAACGTACCCTAAGAGACTCCTCTCTTTCAGACAGTCCTCTGTCCACCTCCTGAAGAGAGACTGAGGTGTCGACCTCACTCAAACATTCAGAAAAAATGCTTGAGAAAGAGTCTTACGGACAATCCAGTTTACAGCACTGGTACATTTCAGATATTTCAGGGTGTGTTCACACTTGTAGTTTGGTTCGTTTGGTCCGGCCCAAAAAAATCAAACAAACATTTAGTCCGTAGCGTTCAGATTGGCATTTTAACACCTTTTAACCTAAAGGCATAAGGATATGTTCACAAACTGATTGGTTGGCTTTTATGACGTATATTTTGTGACTAAACTCATCGAACATCCAAAACAATGCTGTGTGCTGGGCTAAATGCACCTGTTGTATGTGCCTAGCTATATATTATGGTATTTTAACCAGTTGAGAACTCGTGAAGAGCTTATAAAATGTGTAAAGGAATCAAAACAGTGTCAGGATTCTCTCTGTCACACACACAAACAAAGATCTGCTGCGAGGAGACGCGGTTCTGACGCCTGTACCGAACTGAAATGGGCAACATCGTAACTATGATGAGAAAAAACAGGTGTGCTTGAGCATTATTGTGACATCACGTCCTGTTTCTGGTTCGTTTACATGTCTTTTAGTCCGTGTTGTGTTCATATTTCAGTCGAACTGCACCAGAGTTCGTTTGGATGCAGGCCGAGACCCGTCTCAGTCCACTTGTTTGGTGCGCACCAGGGTTCACATTTAAATGAACCGCGCTAACAGAGCAATCCCACCAGGGTTAGTTTTAATCGAAACAAACATGACAAGTGTGAACACACCCTAAAGGTGTTTAGATATCAAATAGATTTCGATTTTTTCGAAAAACACTCCTAAAAGTTGTTTAATTTGTTTTTACTTTATCGCAAAAAAAGCTTATTTTTTCATACAATGGCAGAATTGCTCTAAGAATCATATCTAGTGAATGAAATCGTTTTTCATGGTGGTGATTTTATTAAATTGTATTAATCTATAGAACTTCTTCCCACTATATCGAACCTTTTGTGCAATGAAATGTTTTGTTCCATGGATGTTAACGGTTCTTCATGAAACCATCAATGCTAATAAAGAACCTTTATTTTTAAGAGTTAACTACAGAAATGTCCATGACTTTTCCAGGCCACCTGCTACTTCCAGGTTTTTCATGCCTGTGTAGAAATCCTGGTTATCGTTCCACTGGGCACAAATGAATACAGGAAGTGACATGATTTTACCTGTGACATCAGCAGCCATCAGCCCCTCTGCCCGCAGGATCTTTATCTGCACGATTCCTACATCCTTCAGGTTAAAGAAGGACCTCATAGGACTCTGAAAAAAGAACAAAAGCACATCAGAGAGGCCCAGGACTACATTCACAGCGAGCAGTAATACATCCATATGTTTCTGACAGCTCTATTTTGGCCCTAACTTTCTCTAATCCCCTGTCAAAGTCCGCGAGCAGTTTTGTGTCCACGTCAAAGCCGCTCGGCCGTGGACATTGAGACAAAAACATTGAGCCGCCACGCCAGATTATGTGGTGGCTCTCACGAATACATCTTCATTATGCAGCTGTTATGAAAGAAGGTCAGTCTGCATTGGCGGTGAGTTTCTGTAAGCCGTTCGCTGACCGGCCCTCCAGGGGACAGTGGCAGGACAAAGACAAACGTGAATAGAGGGGACAGACAACTCTGAGAGGAGCGAGATGTCTCTCTCTCGGTCTTTGTTTCGTCTGAGGTACTCCACCGTTGTCCAGTTGTGAACGAGACCACGTTAATCCAGTAGTGCACTGGACGGTGGTCATCTTACGCCCCCTTTTGGTCACAGAAGTGTACTGCAGGGTGGAGCATCACCAGATTCTGAGCTGTCAAAGCACCCTCTGCTGGAGGACAACTTTGTCTCTCAGAGGAAACATTTAGCAGCAACACTTGCTGTGCAGTGTCAAATACCCTGATGTCAGGATGTCATGAGCTTCTGTACAGAAATCTAGTTTGGCTGCGTCACATCACACTTACAAATCTCTTAAGGATCTGCTGGCGTTCTTGTGGGTCGTCTAGTAGGTTGACAGACAGGTCAGAGATGGAGACGGCGACTGTGGCAGTGAGAGTCACCAGCAGAACCAGTGTCCCTTTGTCCTCCTCCAGCTCGAGCTCCAGCTTATGTGTTTTCTCTCGGCTCAACTTTGACAGGTCCAGCTGACATCTAAAATGATTAAACGCCATCCTCAACACAAATAATTCTTTCAGGTCAAATGTTAGAGAGGGCTGGCAATGACATAATCATGGATTCGAGTCCCAAGTAACAGACATAGTGATAACCTGAAGAAAAGTAAACCATTTGAAATCGGACTCACTGGCCGATGAAGTCATCTCTCATTCCAATGTCTTTGTCCCAAACTGAGATCTCCAGAACGCCTCCGTCCTCATCAAACAGATGCAGGTCGAACTGCTCCCTCCACTGAGGGTTGAGGGTCTTGGGAATTGTCTGTTTGCACAGAAGATAAGAATAAGTAACTGAGAAATACAATTAGAGAATTAGACAAGTTCTCAGTCTGTTGATCATGTGACACCATGTGACATTTCATGATGTGTTTTTCATGTGACATTCAGGTTGTCATGGTGATGGGCAGATGGATGGATGACAGACAGGCGGATGACAGACAGACATAGATATAGAAAGATGGATAGATAGATGCAGCAGCCGTTCATACCTTACTCTTGTACTTCTGAGGGCCTAGTTTGAACTTGACGTAAGGGTCACTGAAGCCATTCTGATCCATGGGGATGAGGTTGCGACCCTCTATCAGTCTGATGCTCACAATGCCCCGCCACAGCTGAGCCTTCCTGTGCAGGTCCGACAGTCGGAGATTCTGCTGCTGAAGCTGCTGTTGCTGCTGGCACACACACACACACACACACACATCTCAGGACATTAACAGTTACTTCAGTCAAAAATTACAATTCTGTCATCTACTCAGTCTTATGTTGCTCAAAACATGATTTTTCTTTTCTACTGGATACAGATGCTTTTGTGTATACAAAAAAAGTGTGTGGTGATCGCAGCTGTAAATCCCCAAAACAACAACTTGTGCATCATAAGGCTATGTACACACAACCATTCAAAAGTTTGAGGTCAGTATGATTTTTTTTTTTTGTAGAATATTTCAGCAAGGATGCATTAACTGATCAAAAGTCACATTTATGTTACTAAATTATTCAACACAGAATCCTGAAAAAAATATCATGGTTTCCACAACAATATTGTGGAATTTATATACAACAAAAGTGCACACAACTGTTTTCAAAACTGATAATAATCCTAATAATGCAAATCATCATATTAGAATGATTTCTGAAGGATCATGTGACACTGAAGACTGGAGGAATGATGCTGAAAATTCAGCTTTGCATCAAAGAAATAGATTACATTTTATGTATCTATGTATCAAATATATTACAATAGAAAGCGGTTATTTTAAATTATAATAATATCATAATATTACTGTTTTTTTATCAAATAGATGAAGTTTTGGTGTGCATAAGAGACAGAAACATTAAAGAAATCTTACCGATTCCAATCTTTTGAATGCTAGTGTACATGATGACAGAATTGCCAATTTTTTGGTGAACTATCCCTTTAAAACAAAATGTTCACAGTGGGGAAAAGACTGTGTGTGGAATGGTTTGACACGCACCATGGATGACTGGGTCACCAAAGTATGAAATGCAAATGTCTACAAAAAGGCATGGCCCATCACCCTGAGAGATGCATGACTGCGGCATCTAATGGATCCTCTGACCAGACTGCTGCGATTCTGACCTGTATCTATTCAGCATTGCACACAAACCAATTTCTCTTTGAACAGACCACACATACTGCATAAGTCGTTCTGCAAAAACTACAGCGCGTGGGACGGTTTACACAGTAGCTAGTCAGAGAATATGGGGGCAAACAGTCTTGCTTTATTTTTTACCTTAATGCTTCCCTTCCAGCTTCTCCTCAGTAGCATGGTCTACAAAAACAACAGAGCAGGTCATGTGTGTTACTGTATAAGCAGGAGACTGGGATGGAGGTGGGCACGCTTTGATTAACGTCATGCCTACTTTTTTACTGTATAACCGATCGTTGATTTGAATGATCAAAGCCGCCCATCAGACTGTCATTTCATCTGTTGGTGGAACACCATGTGAATTTCGATGAGTTCTCTGCCCGCTTGCCCAGTGCAGCAGGTTTCTAATGTCTAATTTAAAGTCATTTCATGCATTATGCAGAGAGCACAAAACGTCCCATCATCCCAGTACCCCATCATCCCAGTACAGTATCTCTCAAAAAGCACATCAGAGAATTTTGGACTAGCATGTCATACTGCTTGTTCTGTTTTGGCTTGTCTTCTCAGGACTCCCAGGACCATTCTCCGTACTTTGGGAGATCGGGCCTTCTGCTCAGCAGCCCCCAGTCTGTGGATCAGCTCTCCCTGACCACTTGCGGACCCCACAGACTATAAATGTTTTTAAACCTGGTCTTAAAACCCACCTTTTTAGGAGAGCTTTTAATTGATTTGTTACTTATTTTTCTGATTTATTTATTTATTTATTTATTTATTTATTTATTTATTTATTTATGTTGATTGTTTCAAATCTGTAGCACTTTGAGATTCTGCTCAATGTAAAGTGCATTACAAATAAAAAAAAATATTATTATTATTATTACTTAAAGGGATAGTTCACCCAAAAATGCAAATCACCCCATGATTTACTCACCCTAAAGTCATCCTAGGTGTATATGAAATTCTTCTTTCAGATGGGTAAAATCTGCGTTATATTAACAAAGTCTGGGCCCTCATTTATCAACGGTGCGTACGCACAGATCTGTGCGCAGTGAGTGCGTAAGAACAGTTTCACGCAAAGTGTGGGATTTACCTACTTATACTTATACGTAGAAATGTGTGTAAATAAGCACACCTCTGAGCATGCTTACGCAGAAAATCTAGTGGTAGAATAGCAATATTACACATAAGACGCATTTAAGAATGTCACAGTATTAAGAAATCTACATATGTCTTGTATTTCCTTTAATTATAAAACACTAAATTTATATATATTTAGTCATTTTAAACACGATACGTAATTGGTGTCAAACCCTATAAAAGACAGCTGTTGGATGCAATTATTTCCTTTTACCCAACCTACAGTTCCCTTACTGAAATCCTCAACAAGCCGCAATAAAATTGCGCTATCATGCTATCGCCAGATTCCCAAACATAATTGGAGCCATGGTGCAGTCCAAATCGCCATAAAAGCACCATCAACCAACACATTTAATGCTGTGAGTAGAAAAGGGTTTCATTCTGTTAATGTGCAAATCCTTTGTGATGCAAATTTGTTGTTGTTAAATGTTTTTGCGTGACTCATTCTGTGTTTGTTAAGTTCCTCTTCTTTGTCATAATTGTGGTGAGGAATAAACACAATCACGTGATTTTTAAAGGGATGTGTTGTCACCATATATGGTTCATTGGAGGCGTTTCCGAATGCTAATGACCGTGAACGTGAACGTGCATGGTACTTACGCACATGTGGGATTTATCAACAATGATTGCTTACTCATGTGCGTAACAACTGTGTTTGATACATATGGATTTTCTTGTACTTAGACACATTATACATTTCAGTCGTAGGAGGAAATCTAGAACCCTTTCTACGCACTGTTGATAAATGATGGCCCTGGCTCTTCCAAGCTTTATAATGCAGTTTGGTTTTGAAGTCCATAAAAGTGCATTTATCCAAGAATTCACTGCCATTATAAAGCTAGGAAGAGCCAGGAAATGTTTTTATATAACTCTGATTGTATTCTTCTGAAAGAAGAATGTCATATATATGTATATCATATAAATGCACTGACCCCAAACTTTTGAATGGTAAGAGTATACAGATTGAGTGGCTCTGTTGAAGAATTCATGTTTCCTAAAACAAGATGTTTGGATTGCTCCATTATGGCAAAAATCATAATCATAATTATTTTGGTCTGTATTGCAAACACAATTATTTAACACAGTTAGGAGTTGGCGATATGACCAAAACCAAAATCTGCAATGACTTTATTTTTGTAGAGTGCAACTAAGCCGATGCAGTGAGTATAATCCAGGTTTGAGGAACAGCACAGGTTCTCTTTTGCAGCTTAATGCAAAACCTAAACTTTTAATAACTCTTTTTAATATAAAGCATGTCCCACAGTAGATTAAGACATTCATGTCCAATTTGATTGATTCAGACATTATATATGTGGGCATTTAAAGTGCCCCTAGAATGCTATTTTAAAAGAAACTAATTTTGTTTTTGGAGGTCTCCTACAGGAGGTTTACATGCATCCAGGTAAAAAAAAACTTTAATTTCTCATAATATACATTGCATATCACCTAATTTAATCTAATTTGTCAGACAGCCCAGTCTGTTGTGATTGGTCTACTCTGCTCTGATTGGTCAGACGGCCCAGTCTGTTGTGATTGGTCTACTCTGCCCTGAATGGTCTACTCTGCTTTGATTGGTCCTAGAATGCTATTTTAAAAGAAACTAATTTTGTTTTTGGAGGTCTCCTACAGGAGGTTTACATGCATCCAGGTAAAAAAAAACTTTAATTTCTCATAATATACATTGCATATCACCTAATTTAATCTAATTTGTCAGATGGTCTGTTGTGATTGGTCTACTCTGCTCTGATTGGTCAGACGGCCCAGTCTGTTGTGATTGGTCTACTCTGCCCTGAATGGTCTACTCTGCTTTGATTGGTCAGATGGTTCAGTCTGTTGTGATTGGTCTACTCTGCCCTGAATGGTCTACTCTGCTTTGATTGGTCAGATGGTTCAGTCTGTTGTGATTGGTTCACTCTGCCCTGAGTAGACGTTGTTCGCGATCAGCCAATGAACAGCATAGGCTGGCATTATGCAAATGTATGACATTGTTACGTAAGATTTGTAACAGAAAGTGAGACCAGATAATATGGGCACTTTAAGAAGGGGCAAAAGGAAAAGACAGGAAAAGGAATGGTATATGGCACAATAGAAGCGACTATTGTGCCATATACTATTCCTTTTCCAGTCTTTTCCTTTTTTTATCTTGTTGGAAGCTTCCATAATTGAAATAAAAAATGTATATATATTTTTTAACTTCCTGACAGCTAGAATTAGTTTCTACAGTCTCAAGAAAAAAGTGTGAAACTAGTGTGATGTTTGTAAATGTGTCAGAAGTCTTGCATGAAGTATGCATGTTGAGAGTTTGGTGGCAGATTTCATCTTCCCAGACATTTACAAGTATAAAACAACATGAATCTGCCAAATGAGTCTTACCACCTGTCGGAGGGCCTCTCTGTCCTCTGTACTTCTTGGAAACAGTGTGACCACCAGCTCCAGAGAGCCCAGGTCCTGATCAGGGCAGTGAGGATCTTGAAGGTCCAACCGAACATCAAGAGGTCTGTGACAAAAACATGGCCAAAAATATGAGCACCATTATACGTAGATTTATAGTTTAACACCTAAAGAAAAGCATTACAGTTTTGCAGCCGAGTGTGAAGCGTCTGGGATGAGAATCAGCACCACCAAGTCCAATGCCTTGGTTCTCAGTCGGAAAAGGGTGGCTTGCCCGCTTCGGGTTGTTGGAGAGTTCCTGCCTCAAGTGGAGGAGTTCAAGTATCTTGGGGTCCTTTTCACGAGTGAGGGAACGATGGAACAGGAGATTGACAGACGGATCGGTGCAGCTTCTGCAGTAACACGGTCGATGTACCGGTCTGTCGTGGTGAAGAAGGAGCTGAGCTGTAAGGCGAAGCTCTCAATTTTATCGGTTGATCTGTTCCGACTCTTACCTATGGTCCTGAGTTGTGGGTCATGACTGAAAGGACAAGATCCCGCATACAGGCGGCCGAAATGAGCTTTCTCCGCAGGGTGGCTGGGCGCTCCTTTAGAGATATGGTGAGAAGCTCGGTCACTCGAGACGAGCTCTGAGGTGGCTCGGGCATCTGTTTCGGAAACCTCCTTGATGCCTTCCCGGGGAGGTGTTCCGTGCACGTCCCACCGGTAGGAGACCACGGGGAAGACCTAGGAAACGCTGGATGGATTATGTCGGTATTCCCCCGGAAGAGCTGGAGGAGATGTCAAGGGAGATTGAATTCTGGGCGTCTCTGCTTAGACTGTTGCCCTTGTGACCCGGCCCCGGATAAGCAGAAGAAGATGGATGGATGGATGGATGGATGGATGGATGGATGGATGGATGGATGGATGGATGGATGGATGGATGGATGGATGGATGGATGGATGGATGGATGGATGGATGGATGGATGGATGGATGGATGGATGGATGGATGGATGGATGGATGGATGGATGGATGGATGGATGGATGGTGGGTGGGTGGTGGGTTCCTGGATGGATGGATGGATGGATGGATGGATGGATGGATGGATGGATGGATGGATGGGTGGGTGGATCTGTTTGACGATGTCCACTCACATGGTGGCCGCCCATGACCAACCAAACACTTCTATTCCTATTTTTAGTCATAAAACTTTACAATGACTTCAGCAACTTCACATTTGTGTTATGAGAATCCACAGAATTAGATGTCATTTTAAACACAACAAAACATTAGCAAAAAAAAACCTTTTCACCATTCATTTAATAAAACTTCTCAGATGGTTAACTAATACATTTCAAACTCCCTTTTAATGCTAATTGAAAATGTATTAATTTGACACTAAATCTTGAAATCTTATATATTTGCAGTAATAATGAAGATATGATACCTCAGATGCTCCAGAGACTCAAGGTACAGGTAAGCTGAGCCCATGAAATCATCTTGAAGGCCAAAATCATAGTCAAACACCTAAAATAGATTGCAAAAAGGAAAATTCGTGAAGGAAGGAATCAGACATAAATGTAATTATTCCCAAAAGCTATTAAAAAAATTTTAATGAGTTTTCAGCATAAATGCAATCCAATTTATAACTTGTGGTTCAATAAGTGAGTCAGATTATTTTGCTAACTGATTGATAACTGTTTTCGATTTATTAAAAATAAGTCACATATTTATATTTTTGATTTACTAAAAAGAACCAGCTCATGAGAGTCATGTTCAGGAATGTTTTTGACTCACTAAAACAAACTGGCTCATAAGAGTCATTTGTTCGGGAACTGGAATACACCAGTAGTATGTTTTTGATTCACTAAAACGAACCGCCTTATCAGAGTCATTTTATTTGGGAATCGGTCTACACTGATCGTGCAGTATGTTTTTGATTCACTAAAATGAACCGCCTCATAAGAGTCATTCATTTGGGAATCAGACAACATCAGTCATGCTCTTTATTTTTCTGATTCACTAAAACAAATTTCATCTCATAAGAGTCATTGATTCGGGAATCAAACTACATCAGTCATGCAGTTTGTTTTTGATTCACTTAAATTAACCACCTCATAAGAGTCATTCATTCAGGATTTGAACTGCACTATGCTGGATACAAGCATCCAAAAAAATCAACATAACGGTTGATCCATCAGCATTAAGCAATAAAAGCTATATTATTACCTTAATATATAGAGGCTCTTGTAAATTGTCCACTATCAGGCAAACGCGCTCATCCCAAACCGGGTTAAGGTTCTTGTGTATGATTTTACTGCGGAAAACTTCTTTACCGGCTATTTTGAACTTCACATACGGGTCACTTGTTCCTGAAACACATCAAATTTTGATACTGATTAAACAACTATTGAACACATGCTCTAAATAGCATATAAATACAAAATAAAACACATTTTCCTGACAGTGACCACATATACACACAACATGAGCATAAAAGATGCAGGTCTTACCGCCTCTGTCTCGAATTGCCAGGTTGGTTCCTCTTTTCAGCACAATGTCCAACTGGTACATTGCTGAAATGGGCAGTAAAGTCTGTGTGCCGCCGTTTCCGTTATTAATACCCTGAAGAAAACAGACATTGTCCCAAAAACTTTAGTGCACATATCATGACCTCAACAAACACATTGTGTCCAAAACCATTAATGCCAAACCTTATATCATGTGAGAGTTTTACTTACTCAAAAGTGATTATAGGGGAGAACTCTGTTGTTAAATGACAATGTTTAGTTAATCTCTAATAGAAGCGTTATGCCTGGACAGGCAATTTATGATTGAAATTATGACAGGACGTTGCAAGATGCTAATAAACTGGTTCTATAAACCCAGCAAGATTGAGCTTGTCTTATTTTACAGACCAAGTGAAATGCTTTATATTCTGTTCTAACAGTTTTATATTAGAACGGTTATTTGCACTCTGCATTAATTTAACAACACATTTTCTTGTTTAAGTCACATTTTTGGCTTTTATATAGAACTATTGTAGCATTGTGTAATGGCATGTTGCAAGTTGACAAGTTTCCAGCAACAAGTAAATGATCTGCCCACAATGAAAGCAATGCTGTGCAATGTGGCACAATCACAGCTAATCAGAACACATTCAATGTGTTACTTGGAGTATAATTTTGGGATTCCACGGCTTTCATACTTTTCACAATGTCAGCACTCATTTTCTTCAGTATTGGCCATAATCTTTTGTAAAGATGTCCATTAGTGGCATGAGCTTCCACTTTGTTGCGTCACGCTTCATTACTTCATCCTATCAGTTGTAGTTGGTCACTTTATATGTCAGTCAGATGGTCTTGTCCTGTCTAAGTTGTCAGTTCTTGAACAGCTTAAGATGCAATTAAACTAACCTAACATGTGAGAGTCACAAGAGACTAAACTGGCTGTTTGCTGTCAGTGGCTAATATTTGCTTAGGAATTGAAGCACTGTGTGTGTGATGTCAACTTCACACATCTGACAGTGCTTAAAACAGCCTGTTGGAGTCTAGAATAAGTAATCTGTTGTTTCCTCTGGTGTAGCCTAATGGTTAAAGGGTTACTTCAGCGATTAGCATTAAGCTTTGTATCAGTAGAAACACGGTATTATATTCAAATTATCGTACTTTCCACCCTCATATGACCCTGAGACGAAAGAATTATGTATTTTATTTCTGGAAAAATTCCTTCGATGACGCAAATATCATTTCCACGCTTTTCAACATCGCGACTCTCAGCGCTTTGCCTGGAGCTGCGAGATTCATGTAAACGGAGCGGTGGAGAGCAAAGTGAGTGTTTCAACTTTTCAAATTAACTTCCTATTAAAGTTAAGCTTCCAAAGACATGAACTGAAAATGCGCCAGACTGATCACGTGCTGTGAATGCGGCCGCAGCCGCGAATCCCGCGATTACCTCAGCTCATGTGATGAATGTAATCCGACCATAGGCGTAATTTATGGGTGGAGCGGGTGGGACATGTCCCCACCACTTTTGCCAGGCACAATATTGTCCCCACCACTTTTAAAAGTAACTGAAAAATAGATTATGGAAGGTGTGTATAAAAGCAAAAGCACGAAATCGTCATTCTTCATAATTTAATTCATTCATTTAACACATTTTTCGCGGTCTGAAGCTTTTTTTCCATTAGCCTACAGATTTACGCAAAACTTTTGTGATATTTCTTAATAGTCGATAAAAAAATATAGCGAAATGACGCCGTTTCCATTAACTGATGTTATGCCACTAAAAACATTTTTCCCTCTCTTGATAAGTCATTCCAAAATTATGCTACGAAGGTTGTTAGGTTTATGTAATCCCAGCCGCACTCCATGCCATAAAGCGACATGTATTTATCAAAATAAGGACATATGTTGTATTGTGCTGTGTAGAAAATGACCTAACCACATTAGAGAATTTATTTAGCATACTATGTGCCTTTGTCACACTTCCATGTTTCTATACTAGATATATTTCTATAAAAGTAGGTCTATAGCCTATATCAGTCTGGCAACTAAACTAAACAAAACAAATAATTACTAGCCAATAGCGATTCTATTGCCAATGTTTGTGTAGAAGGTTGTGCTCACGTTTCATAATCAACACATGAAATTAAAAAAATAATAATAGTATAGGCTCATAGTTAAACATAGCCTACGAAACAATATAGGCTACGTTTTCTATAACCCACTGTCTGATGAAAGCGCTGGTGCGACTGCTCTGATGGATTTTTCCTTAATGACAGAGGAAACGACTCAGAACGCTCCATCATTTTTATCCATACAGATAAGACCAAGACATAATTAAAAACTATAAACTGTCTACTTTTATTTGTGTAGGCCTAGGCTCATAATAACAAGAGCCGTGGATTAAGGAAACTGGTTATTTTGCATGCGGTGCTTTTTCCGTCTTCATTTAAAAATGTATTTTGTTTATTAAACGTAAAGTTTTTCATTTAAAAAGCATTTCTAAATTCAGATTATATTTTCAACAAACGAAATTTCAAGCCAAAATAACGAAATGGTTTAAAAAAAAAAAAAAAAAAACTGAAAAGTTACCACCATACAAATTCAAACATTTCCCTCTTTTAATTTTAATAAATGCTTGAATAACAGACCTGTCTCCTTCCATTAAATAATGGCTATAGCGGTGGCTGCATTCACATAAACCTACTAACTTATGTGGCAATTTTTTGAATGACATAAAAAAATGTTTTAGTCGCATAACATCGCGTAATGGAAGTGCAATAATTTTGTCGTTTTTAATCGACATTTAGAAAATATCGCTAAATCTATAAGTTAAATATTTATAAATATAAGTTTTAGCAAATATATGATGGAAACGCAGCTAATGAAACTTCTCATATTATCTTGCATATTTTGATTGATAATAGTATATAACGTTAGATGTGTTGTGAGTTTTGCTTATTGGATGTTTATAGAATAATTTGTGAATGTAATGCATGTGTGGCCTATATCAAAGTGAAAATTAAGTGCATTTCCAACTCTGAACTCTGAAGTCCACAAGTAAATTCTGTTATTAAATAAACACATAGCAAACGAGTTGTGCAGTGTCCCCACCACTTTTCAAAGCAAAGTTACGCCACTGAATCCGACTCCTGCTGTGTTTGTGCCGTGACGGCCCACGACACTCGTTTGGCTGACTCACATTATATCGAACACACACGTTCAGTTTTTAATTGTAGTGTCTCTAACTGAACTGATTTTATGAAAATGAACGCGGTGGGCAAGTGATCCAGTAATCCAGTAGCCGTGCCTAGAGTGGCCTGGTAGGGCAGCGAAGCAGTGCAATCTGGGAATTGTTGTCTTTCATCCCCATGAGACAAAAATACATTTTCTGTGTCTAGAAGGCACCAAATTAAAAAATTATTTCACATTTCTATTACATTAATGACCCAGTTTAAATACAGATTCATCTTCCCAACACTGAAGTACCCCTTTAATGGTTTGGTCAGAAAACTAAAATTGTAAAAACCATAGTGTTCTGGGTGTGTTCTATGTGATTGCTAGGGTGTGTCTAATGTGGTTGCTAAGGTGTTGCTTGGATGTTCAATGTGGTTACTAAGGTGTTGCTAGGGTAGTTGTTTACTGGCCCAGGTTAAAAGAGTCCACCTACAAGTGATATTCTGGTCTAGACATGAGGTCAGATCAATAAGTCAGAGTAAAAACTGCAGGTCTGATTAATTTGAAAAGTTTTAGCACACCTCTTCTCAACAAGCCACATGATTTGAGGCTATTAAATTTGTCTGTAGTTCAAATGGTGCGGAACGAGTTACGTGACAGTTTAATATTTTAGGTCTTTGAAAAAACACAGCACCACTAATTATGTCACATAAACACACAGGCACTATTTAGACAAGTGCAACACACAGTGAAAGTTCTACTTCCTCGTTTCGCCCTTAAGCGAAAGATGAGGTCAAAAACAAATTTCTGCCACACACTAAATGTGTTTGCAGTGTCAGCTGAAAGCAGGTGATTTGCATTGTGGGTCTTAAGGGCCTATTTAACATCCTGTTTAGTAACAGGATTGCCGAAAAAAAAAGGATATTGAATATTTTATTAGATGGGGATTCCCCTAATAACATCCTGGTGCCATGTTTGTGTTGATAAGGATGATCTGATGACATTTAGAAAATCCAATATTTATCTTCCTGCATTTTTTAAAAGACAACAATATCTGGGATAACATCTCAGTAATATTCCTGCTCTACTAGCATCAAACAGAATTCCAAATATAATGCATGACAGGTTTTGTCTCCTCATCTTCTTATTAGTCAGACAAACTGATTGGTCAAACAATTGTTCAGTCTTGTAACAAACTCACACCTGAAAATCTAAATCAATTATATTGGTTTCACCTAGAGATGCACAATTTGGGTAAAAAAAAACTCAATCGTATTGTGATTTTTAGAAAAGAAAATCCGATTTTGAACCACAGGTAGACCATAAAGGCATAGTTCACCCAAAAATTCTGTCATTAACTAACCCTCATGTCATTCTTTTTTGATGAAATCTGAGAGCTTTCTGTCCCTCCATTGACAGCTATGCAACTACCACTTTGACACTTCAAAAATGTCATAAAGAGATCGTAAAACTAATCCACATTAATTGAGCAGTGTAGTCCAAATTTTCTGAAGTCTCGATCGCTTTATATGATGAACAGATTTAATTTAAGTTTTTATTCACATTTAAACATCAGTGAAACATAAACAAAAGCTCAACCGAACCTGCTTGACATGTGAGAACAAACCTCATTGGTTCTAGAGGAAGTTCAAATTTGCTGCGTAACATGAGAATGAACCTCATTGGATCTTGTTTAAGCTCAAACGTGCTGCGTAACACAAGAATTAACCTAATTGGTTCTTGCTGAAGCTCAAATGTGCTGCGTAACACAAGAATTAACCTCATTGGTTCTTGCTGAAGCTCAAGCGTGCTGCGTAACACAAGAATGAACCTCATTGGCTCTTGTTTAAGCTCAAACGTGCTGCGTAACACGAAAAATGAACCTCATTGGTTCTTGTTGAAGCTCAAACGTGCTGCGTAACACGAGAATGAACCTCATTGGTTCTTGTTGAAGCTCAAACGTGCTGCGTAACACAAGAATTAACCTCATTGGTTCTTGCTGAAGCTCAAAGCGTGCTGCGTAACACAAGAATTAACCTCATTGGTTCTTGCTGAAGCTCAAGCGTGCTGCGTAACATGAGAATGAACCTCATTGGATCTTGTTTAAGCTCAAACGTGCTGCGTAACACGAAAAATGAACCTCATTGGTTCTTGTTGAAGCTCAAACATGCTGCGTAACATGAGAATGAACCTCATTGGTTCTTGTTGAAGCTCAAACGTGCTGCGTAACACGAGAATGAACCTCATTGGTTCTTGTTGAAGCTCAAACGTGCTGCGTAACACAAGAATGAACCTCATTGGTTCTTGCTGAAGCTCAAAGCGTGCTGCGTAACATGAGAATGAACCTCATTGGATCTTGTTTAAGCTCAAACGTGCTGCGTAACACGAAAAATGAACCTCATTGGTTCTTGAGGAAGCTCAAGCGTGCTGCGTAACATGAGAATGAACCTCATTGGTTCTTGTTGAAGCTCAAACGTGCTGCGTAACATGAGAATGAACCTCATTGGTTCTTGTTGAAGCTCAAACATGCTGCGTAACATGAGAATGAACCTCATTGGTTCTTGTTGAAGCTCAAACATGCTGCGTAACATGAGAATGAACCTCATTGGTTCTTGTGGAAGCTCAAACATGCTGCGTAACATGAGAATGAACCTCATTGGTTCTTGAGGAAGCACAAACGTGCTGCTTAACACAAGAATTAACCTCATTAGTTCTTGTTGAAGCTCAAACGTGCTGCGTAACACGAGAATGAACCTCATTGGTTCTTGTGGAAGCTCAAACGTGCTGCGTAACACGAGAATGAACCTCATTGGTTCTTGTTGAAGCTCAAACGCTGCGTAACATGAGAATGAACCTCATTGGTTCTTGTGGAAGCTCAAAGCGTGCTGCGTAACACGAGAATGAACCTCATTGGTTCTTGAGGAAGCTCAAACATGCTGCGTAACATGAGAATGAACCTCATTGGTTCTTGTTGAAGCTCAAACATGCTGCGTAACATGAGAAAGAACCTCATTGGTTCTTGAGGAAGCTCAAACGTGCTGCGTAACACAAGAATGAACCTCATTGGTTCTTGTGGAAGCTCAAACGTGCTGCGTACACGAGAAAGAACCTCATTGGTTCTTGTTGAAGCTCAAACATGCTGCGTAACATGAGAATGAACCTCATTGGTTCTTGTTGAAGCTCAAACATGCTGCGTAACATGAGAATGAACCTCATTGGTTCTTGAGGAAGCTCAAACGTGCTGCGTAACATGAGAATGAACCTCATTGGTTTTTGAGAAGCTCAAACATGCTGTAACATGAGAATGAACCTCATTGGTTCTTGTTGAAGCTCAAACATGCTGCGTAACATGAGAATGAACCTCATTGATTCTTGAGGAAGCTCAAGCGTGCTGCGTAACATAAGAATGAACCTCATTGGTTCTTGAGGAAGCTCAAACGTGCTGCGTAACACAAGAATGAACCTCATTGGTTCTTGTTTAAGCTCAAACGTGCTGCGTAAAGCGAGAATGAACCTCATTGGTTCTTGAGGAAGCTCAAAGCGTGCTGCGTAACACGAGAATGAACCTCATTGGTTCTTGAGGAAGCTCAAACATGCTGCGTAACATGAGAATGAACCTCATTGGTTCTTGAGGAAGCTCAAACGTGCTGCGTAACACAAGAATGAACCTCATTGGTTCTTGTTGAAGCTCAAGCGTGCTGCGTAACATAAGAATGAACCTCATTGGTTCTTGTTGAAGCTCAAACGTGCTGCGTAACATAAGAATGAACCTCATTGGTTCTTGAGGAAGCTCAAAGCGTGCTGCGTAACATAAGAATGAACCTCATTGGTTCTTGAGGAAGCTCAAGCGTGCTGCGTAACATAAGAATTAACCTCATTGGTTCTTGTTTAAGCTCAAAGCGTGCTGCGTAAAGCGAGAATGAACCTCATTTGTTCTTGTTTAAGCTCAAACGTGCTGCGTAACATGAGAATGAACCTCATTGGTTCTTGAGGAAGCTCAAAGCGTGCTGCGTAACACAAGAATGAACCTCATTGGTTCTTGAGGAAGCTCAAGCGTGCTGTGTGACACGAGAATGAACCTCATTGGATCTTGAGGAAGCTCAAAGCGTGCTGTGTGACATGAGAATGAACCGTCTCGGTTACGTATGTAACCCTAGTTCCCTGAGGGGAACGAGGCGCTGCGTCGAACGCTGTGAGAACGCCCCTGCGTGATCGCGTCATGAAGCGCGTGTAGAACCAATCCAATCAGGAGATAGAGCGTCATCGGCTGGGTGACGTCATCGACCGGAAACTATAAAACACCCGTGAAAACAAACAGGAACTAGCTTCTGAAAAAGCCTGAAGTAAGTGATCACGGGCATGCCGGGAGTATGGCAGAGCGACGGCGCGGCGTCTCGTTCCCCTCAGGGAACTAGGGTTACATACGTAACCGAGGCGTTCCCCTATCTGGGAACTCGAGCTGCGTCGAAGCGCTGTGAGAACGCTTATACCCACATCGCCATAGGACCAAGTGCTTCAGTATGTGTGAAACCGTGGCGCCACGACTACGATAACACCTGTGCCCCAACTGTAGATGCTACGTCAAGTTCGTAGAATCTAACAAAGGTCAGCGGCGAGGACCAACCCGCCGCGTTACAAATATCTTGGAGGAAGCCCCGACAGAAGTGCTTTAGAAGCAGCCATACCCCTAGTAGAATGCGCCGGACAGCCAGAGGAGGCGGCTGTCCGACCGCTTCATAAGCAAGAGAGATGGCCTCGACCAACCACTTGCTCATTCTCTGCTTAGACACTGGCGCCCCCTTTTTTGGGGCTCCGAAACAGACAAATAATTGATCCGTCTTTCTCCACAGGGCAGCTCTGTGGACATAGGCATCAAGCGCCCTAACCGGGCAAAGCAGATTTAATTTTTCCTGGTCTGACGTCACGAAAGGAGGAGGACAGAAGGCTTGCAGAGTAATAGGACCCCTCGGGCTCGAATGAACCTTGGGGATATATCCTGGTCTGGAGTGAAGAAAAGCCTTCACCATGCCAGGCGCAAACTCTAGACATGAGGGCCCTACCGACAGGGACTGCATGTCCCCTACTCTTTGAGGGACGAAATGGCCAATAAAAGATGGTCTTAAGTGTCAGAAATTTATCTGGCACTTCTTCCAATGGTTCAAAGGAGCCTCAGACAGGCCCCGCAGAACAATAGCCAAATCCCATGTCGGGACCCTCGAATGCACCACCGGCCTCAACCTCAAAGTGCCACGGAGGAAGCGTGTAACTAAAGGGTGTCTTCCCAAAGACACTCCACCCAAAGGAGTGTGGAAGGCAGCTAAGGCCGCCACGTACACCTTTATTGTGGAGGTCAACCCTGCTGAGAATCTCGCCTGCAGGAACTCCAGCACTGTACCAACCGGGCAGTTAACTGGGTCCAACTGGCGTTCTCTACACCACACTGAGAACAATCTCCATTTTAGTGCGTACAGCTTCCTCGTGGACGGAGCTCTGGAGTGAAGAATGGTCTCACGACCTCAGTCGAGAGACCCTCTTCTAGGAGCCTAGCCCCTCAGAGGCCAGGCCACAGTTTCCACAACTCCGGGCGGGGATGAAGGAATCTCCCGCCCGCTTGGGAAAGGAGGTCCCTCCTGGTTGGAATCTCCATGGGAGAGCCTTCCAGGAGAGATATCAGGTCCGAAAACCAGATCCTGGTCGGCCAGCACGGAGCCACTAGTAGCACCGGACTCCGTCCGGCGCACCCTCTCCAGAACTCCCGGAAGCAGAGCGATCGGAAATGCGTGCAGGGCAGCCTCGGCCACTCCTGTACCATGGCGTCCAGCCCCAGAGGGCTGGATGTGACAGAAAACCACTGAGGACAGTGGGAATTCTCTGCGAAGCAAACAGATCTACCTCTGCTCTCTCGAATTTTTGCCATAGGAGCTCCACCACCTCGGGGTGGAGTCTCCATTCCCCGGGCCTCGGCCCCTGCCTCGACAGGATGTCCGCTTCCTGATTCAAGACCCCTGGGATGTAAACTGCCCTGATGGAACGCAGTTTCCTTGGGCCCACAGGAGGATCTGACGTGCCAGCTTGTATAAGGGGCGAGACCTCAGACCCCCCTGGTGATTTATATAGGCGACCACCGATGTGTTGTCTGTCCTGACTAACACATGGTGGCCCCTGAGGTCGGGCAGGAACTGTTTCAATGCAAGAAACACAGCCAGCATCTCTAGCCGATTTATGTGCCATAGCCGCTGATGTTCCTGCCATAGACCCTGGGATGAGCGACCACTCATGACCGCCCCACCCCGTAAGGGAAGCATCTGTCGTTAGCGTTACGCGGCGAACCTGAGCCCCCAACACCGGTCCCTGGGCCAGAAACCCGGATCCTTCCACATGACCAGAGCACGAAGGCATCGCCGCGTGACTTTGATCGCGGCGGAGCGGATTTCCTCGGGAAAACCTCTCGTTCTGAGCCACCACTGTAACGGCCTCATGTTCAGCAGGCCAAAAGGTATCACGCTGACGCAGCTGCCATGAGGCCTAACAGTTTCTGAAACTGCTTCACAGTGATAGCACGGTCTAGCTTCAGTTCTTTTACTGCTGTGCGGATCGATGTTATGCGTGTCGGCGATAATTGCGCCCGCATAATTACCGAGTCCCACTTCACGCCTAGAAAGGTGGTCCTCTGAGCCGGAGAAAGCACACTTTTCTTTGCGCTCAGTCTCAACCCCAACCTTGACATGTGTGTAGAACAGCATCTCGATGCTGAACCGCCATCTGCTCGGAGTGAGCTAGGATCAACCAATCGTCGATATAATTGAGTATGCGGATGCCCTGCAGACGCAACGGCGCCAGAGCTGCATCCACACACTTGGTAAAGGTGCGGGTGACAGTGCTAGACCGAAGGGAAGTACTGATATTGGTATGCCTCTCCCAAGGCAAACCTCAGAAACTTCCTGTGATGTGGAAGGATGGAGACGTGAAAGTATGCGTTTTTGAGGTCTATGGTCACAAACCAACTCGGATTTGATCTGAGACACAATCTGTCTGAGTGTAAGCATCTTGAATCTGAGCTTTGCCACAGAGCGATTTAGTAGACGAGATCTAATATCGGGCGCAACCCCATCCTTCTTTGGCACGATGAAGTAACGGCTGTAAAAGCCCGACTCTGCTGGGAGGAGGAACCCTTTCTATAGCCCCCTTCGCAGGAGTGTCTCTACTTCCTGTGCCATTACCAGAGCCTGCTCCGGCCTACCTCTGTGGGTAGGACACCGCTGAACGGAGGTGGCCGCTCTGAACTGAATCGCACTCTCTCTATTATCTGCAGGACCCAACGAGATATGTTCGATAGACGTTTCCACTCGCCTAGAAATTCTACTAAGGAACCAGCCTCTCGAGGCTGGCCTCTGGTGTACTTTGAGCAACAAGTGCAGTGCCCTGAAACGCGAACCGGCAGGGAACGCCTGACTTGACTGCTCGGGAACCTCCCGAGGAAGCGGACCACTCGGTGGCCCGCGAGACCATCTGCGCCCGGCGTTGCGGCGGGGTTGGCAGCGTGGCCCCCAGAGGGCGCCGCAGGAAGACGGGTACCGTGTGCTGAGGTAAGCACCGCCTTCCCGCGGAGGGGACAACCTCAGCGCCCTGACGCTCCTGGCGCTCAGGACCGCTGACGCAGGCCTTCTTGGCGATAAGGACTGTCCTCAGATCAGTCCTACCCCTTGAAGGCCTCGTCTGAGAGCGCCGCCCGCCTCCCATTCCTTTGCGGAGGAGCACGGGTGGCGACGCCTGCTTCTGTTGCGCCTGTGCGAGGAGCTCGACTCGGCCTTTCCTTGGGCTGCTGCCCGGGACTTGGATTCGGAGAGGAGAAACTGCTTGAGCGCCGCTGCCTGTTTTCTTGACTCCTGAACCTCTCGGTGACTGATTGTACAGCGCCACCGAAGAGGCCCTCAGGGGACAGCGCGCATCGAGCAAAAAGCTCTTCTCCCTCTCCTTGATCTCAGTGGGGTTTAGCCACAAATGCCTCTCCGTGGCCACCAAGGCTGCCATAGAGCGGCCCACACATCTAGCCGCCTCCTTGGTGGCCCGGAGAGCGAGATCGGCAGACTGCCTGAGCTCAGTGATTAAATCTGAGCCCACCTCATCTCTGCCATCCAAGTCCCTAAGCAGGTCGGCCTGGTATGCCTGCATGATAGCCATAGTATGCAGGCATGCCGCCCTGACCTGCCGCCGAGTACGCTTTACCCACCAGCGCCGACGTTGTTTTTAACGGCTTGGTGGGTAAAGTCGGGCCTTTAGGACGATGTCAAGAAGGCGAGAGATGGCTCGCAAGCCGCCTCTTCAACCTTAGGCATCGCCCCATAACCATGCTGTTTCAGCCCTATGATGTTACTATCACGTAGATGTCTGAGGGCTGAAAACTCTAAATGACGGCTTCTTCCAGGACCTAGACACCTCGGTGTGCAGGTCAGGGAAGAACGGCAGGCCCCGACGTTGAGGTTCTGCTGCACGAGAGGGCAGGAACCGCCATCAAGCTTTACTCCTTCTCACTTGATGGGATTCTGATCTCTCGGCTGGCCAGTCTATATTCAACCTGGCCACCGCCTCGTGAGCACCTCCATTAGCTCCTCGCCTGCTGGTGACTGAAGTGGCGAGTCTTCAGTTGCGATGCTCTCAACGCCCAACTCCTCAGAGCTGGATAGTTGGAGCATCGGCGCCACCCGGGGAAGAAACCGCAGGGCGGGCTTCCAAACCCCGAGATGAAGCGCTGGACGATGCAGGTGAGGGCTGAGATAGGGCTGGGCCCGCCTCACACCCCTCTGCAAGGTCCATTTGTGAACCCCACGACTGAAGCCGCCGCTCTGCCTCGGCAGAAGCGGGACCCGAGCCGCGGGAACACGCGCCGAGGCACCTCCTCAAAGAGTGCCTGGCGGAGCGCAGCGCTTCAGCGGAAGCCGCCACAATGCTCGCAAGCAGCCCCTCAAGGGCTGCCTGGGCATGCTGCGCCCCAAACAGATCACACAAAGAGAGTGTGTATCCCCAGCCGTGATAAAGCGAGGGCAGGGATGCACACATTTGGTGAACTGTTCACTCGCCATATTTCTCCTTTCTTTTTCTTTTTTGTAATATTTAACAAAAGGGTGGAAAATTCTCTCTTTTAGACAGACAAAAACACCAAATAGACAGACAGGTTCACACAGATCGCTTACTGAAGGCACAGAAGCTAGTTCCTGTTTGTTTTCACGGGTGTTTTATAGTTTCGATCGATGGCGTCACCCAGCCGATGGCGTTCTATCTCCTGATTGGATTGGTTCTACGCGCTTCATGACGCGATCACGCAGGGGCGTTCTCACAGCGTTCGACGCAGCTCGAGTTCCCAGGTAGGGAACTCATTGGTTCTTGTTGAAGCTCAAGCGTGCTGCGTAAAGCGAGAATGAACCTCATTGGTTCTTGTTGAAGCTCAAAGCGTGCTGCGTAACATATAAGAATGAACCTCATTGGTTCTTGTTGAAGCTCAAGCGTGCTGCGTAACATATAAGAATGAACCTCATTGGTTCTTGTTGAAGCTCAAGCGTGCTGCGTAACATATAAGAATGAACCTCATTGGTTCTTGAGGAAGCTCAAGCGTGCTGTGTGACAGAATAAACCTCATTGGATCTTGAGGAAGCTCAAGCGTGCTGCGTAACACAAGAATGAACCTCATTGGTTCTTGTAAAAGCTCAAACGTGCTGTGTGACACGAGAATGAACCTCATTGGTTCTTGTGAAAGCTCAAACGTGCTGTGTGACACGAGAATGAACCTCATTGGTTCTTGATGATGCTCAAACGTGCTGCGTAACATGAGAATGAACCTCATTGGATCTTGAGGAAGCTCAAACGTGCTGCGTAACATGAGAATGAACCTCATTGGTTCTTGTTGAAGCTCAAGCGTGCTGTGTGACGAGAATGAACCTCATTGGTTCTTGATGATGCTCAAAGCGTGCTGCGTAACATGAGAATGAACCTCATTGGATCTTGAGGAAGCTCAAAGCGTGCTGCGTAACATGAGAATGAACCTCATTGGTTCTTGTCAAAGCTCAAACGTGCTGTGTGACACGAGAATGAACCTCATTGGATCTTGAGGAAGCTCAAGCGTGCTGTGTGACATGAGAATGAACCTCATTGGATCTTGAGGAAGCTCAAAGCGTGCTGTGTGACACGAGAATGAACCTCATTGGTTCTTGTGAAAGCTCAAGCGTGCTGCGTAACATAAGAATGAACCTCATTGGTTCTTGTTGAAGCTCAAGCGTGCTGCGTAACATAAGAATGAACCTCATTGGTTCTTGAGGAAGCTCAAGCGTGCTGCGTAACATAAGAATGAACCTCATTGGTTCTTGAGGAAGCTCAAGCGTGCTGCGTAACACAAGAATTAACCTCATTGGTTCTTGTTTAAGCTCAAACGTGCTGCGTAAAACGAGAATGAACCTCATTTGTTCTTGTTTAAGCTCAAACGTGCTGCGTAACATGAGAATGAACCTCATTGGTTCTTGAGGAAGCTCAAAGCGTGCTGCGTAACACAGAATGAACCTCATTGGTTCTTGAGGAAGCTCAAGCGTGCTGCATAACATGAGAATGAACCTCATTGGTTCTTGTTGAAGCTCAAAGCGTGCTGCGTAAACGAGAATGAACCTCATTGGTTCTTATTGAAGCTCAAGCGTGCTGCGTAACATATAAGAATGAACCTCATTGGTTCTTGTTGAAGCTCAAAGCGTGCTGCGTAACATATAAGAATGAACCTCATTGGTTCTTGTTGAAGCTCAAGCGTGCTGCGTAACATATAAGAATGAACCTCATTGGTTCTTGAGGAAGCTCAAGCGTGCTGTGTGACACGAGAATAAACCTCATTGGATCTTGAGGAAGCTCAAGCGTGCTGCGTAACATGAGAATGAACCTCATTGGTTCTTGAGGAAGCTCAAACGTGCTGTGTGACACGAGAATGAACCTCATTGGTTCTTGTGAAAGCTCAAACGTGCTGTGCGACACGAGAATGAACCTCATTGGTTCTTGATGATGCTCAAACGTGCTGCGTAACAGAGAATGAACCTCATTGGATCTTGAGGAAGCTCAAACGTGCTGCGTAACATGAGAATGAACCTCATTGGTTCTTGTTGAAGCTCAAACGTGCTGTGTGACACGAGAATGAACCTCATTGGTTCTTGATGATGCTCAAACGTGCTGCGTAACATGAGAATGAACCTCATTGGATCTTGAGGAAGCTCAAACGTGCTGCGTAACATGAGAATGAACCTCATTGGTTCTTGTTGAAGCTCAAACGTGCTGTGTGACACGAGAATGAACCTCATTGGATCTTGAGGAAGCTCAAACGTGCTGCGTAACATGAGAATGAACCTCATTGGATCTTGAGGAAGCTCAAACGTGCTGTGTGACACGAGAATGAACCTCATTGGTTCTTGTTGAAGCTCAAACGTGCTGCGTAACACAAGAATGAACCTAAAGCTCTTTTGCTAACAACAGATGGTTTATAAGTGCTTCTCATTACAAGTTTTGGGAAGATGGTTGGCGCATGTTGCGTTCCCAAATGCATGTTATAAATGACCCAAACTCGCGTTTAATATCGTTCATTTTGAGTAATCGTTCAGCCCAAGTTCTCCCCTTTAAGATCTGTCTAAGATAAATTCACCTTCCTCGGTTCTGTGCTGAGTATCTCTGTAAGAAAAGACAGCTGTTGTTTCACATCCAATGTGAGGTAATTACAGGAGCAGGTCTCAAAAGGAGAAAGACACTGAATGGCGCCAGCCAATAAAACACATCAACCACTGCACTGAAAATCTTTATTGCGGTTTGTACTAGCTCATGTTGATTGTGCCTATGAATCAAAATCTCATAGTAAGATCCATCTTTCTTCATAAAGTAGAAATGGTGTGAGCGTGACAGCCCAAGTACAATTTATTTTAATAATTAAGACAAGAAAACTGTTTTTTTTTTTACTTAATGCACAACGATTTTGAGTAACCAGAAATCCTTCAACATGAGTGACAGCATCCGTCCTTTACGCAAATATGCATTAGTGCAATGGGATACGGATACAGTTGGATACTAGAAACCTCTGTAGTCATGATGATTGATATTAGGCAAGAGAAAATGTTTCAGAATAACTTGGCATGGGGTTTAACAGGAAGATGTAGCAGTTGACAGTGTGGTGGTAAAAGTTACAGAGCCACTTCCTGTGTGAAAAGCAGCCTTTAAACGTGGAAAGTCTGAGGTCCATTATAGAGGAGTCAGGGGATGTGTGCAAAAGATTTTGTAAGACAGGAAACATGATCTGTTTTATGTTGTTTCCATGCGTGTCTGATATGTAGCATTTAAGCCATGAGCAGTCACACACTAATGTCAGTGAACGTTACCTGTTTGTAAAAAGTTGTGGCTATGATACTCAAACGAACCCACTGTCACTGTCAACCAACCCACAGTCACTTAAAGTGGCATAACAACTGTGTCAGAGCAACAAAAACAAAAAACATTTTAAGCTCAATCATTTTAATCTTAGCCTTTTCATGATTTCATACCTTTTCCAGTCATTTGTGATTATCAGATAAAATTAATATCACGTATATATATATATATATATATATAAACAAGGAAAACATACTTGGAAATTTGATATATACTCTATAATGGACCTCATTCATGCGTATATATATACACATGAATTTTGCACAGTTAAAGAAACTTGTCAACATGCTCACCGAAATCAACGCCTACGAGTTGATCTGAGTTGCTTGTCTCAGATGCCAGACCTTGAGTCACGGATAGAAGGGAAAGCGACGCTAATACAAAACAGACTTCTTAAAAAAGAAATAGTGCTGTATTTCGAATCTCAAACCTCCCAGAACCCTTTCTCGGAAATCTAACCACAAAGAAAGCTCAGGCAGCTCCATACCAAGACTGTTTCTCAAGTCCAGACATGTAATAGAGTATAGAGAGTGCCTAGATGGTTCAGAGGAACTCAGCTTCGGGCCATGTTGTTTGTCTGACTCTAATCTCAGCTGCACTGTTGGTGGCTGTTAAGCCAGTGATGTAATGGATTGAGACGGACATCCATACAGACAAGCTTATGTATATCAAACTTTATTGCTCAACATGACTTGCCAAACTTTATTGCTCAAATGGTTTCCTGTTTATAGCTCAGGACAGGATTTCCAATTATGATTATTTAAAGGGATAGGTTACCCAAGAATGTGTATTCTGTCATCATTTACACATCATTGTCATTCCAAATGGCTTTCTGGTAACACTTATGCTGAAGTCAACTTTAGACATTCTACTAACTATAAAAGTAACTTGCAACTACATGTCAACTAGCAATCATTAGAGTATTAGTAGACTGTCTGTTTATCTGCTAACACTTTATTCTGATGATTCCCCAACAGACATTCTACTGACTATAAGTATCACAATCTACTCTAATGATAGTTAGTTGACACGTAGTTGCAAATGTACTTTAGTTAGTAGAATGTCTAAAGTGAACTTGGTTTCTTCTAAGGCACACAAAGCAGATATTTTGAAGAACACATCCTGCAGAACAAAGACAGTCTCTAGACTCTAGTTTAACAAACTTTTTGAAGCATCAAAGCTGTATTTGCGTAGGTGTCAATGGAGGGACAGAAAGCTCTCATATTTAATCAAAAAGTTGAAAAATCTTCTTTGTGTTCTGAAGAGGAACAAAAGTCTACAGGGTTTGGAACGACATGAAGGTGTGTAATTCATTACAGAATTTTTGGGTGAACTTTCCCTTTAAATCTATATTTACTGATCTTATAATCTGATGCACATTAAACCACCAATAAAAACAAAATATCCAATGTAATTCAGTTCTACAGATGGAGAGAACTGATAACCTTACTGAACCACACTGTTTGGCTTCAAGCCTCTATTAATGTGTTCATGTGTCTTTACTTTTAGGCAAGTTCCTCTTCTTGCAAACCAGCTTGGCAAACACCCTCAGGCAACTAAATACAGAGCCAACATAGCTGAAACTAAACTGATAATTGAAACTTTGTGTGTTTACATTTAATCATTTAGCAGACGCTTTTGTCCAAAGCGATTTACAAATGAGGAGAACAATAGAAGCAATCAAACCAGCAATAGTGCAAGTTAGTTTAACACAGTACATGTAGCAAGACTTATAGCTGTCCAAAAAATTACAAACTGGTTCTGGCACATGTTCTTGTGTGGATGGGAATCTGAAATGAGTTTGACTATGCAAACACATCACTTTGCATGTACAGATGTCAAAATGGCCATGCACAGAAAAACACCTGATTCAGGTGTGCATACATCAAATGTTGAATATGTGCTCAAGGGCAAGTATATTCACAAGCATGCATGAAACAAAGTGATCGTCTACTGAGGATTCCAGGAGTTTACAAGATTTGGACTCTCAATGTAAAAATTATTTTGTGTCAAAATCATTCTGGTTTTGTTTGATTGTTTTCAAAGTAGTTGGTTGGGTGGATTCAGCAAAAGTGGGATATTGGGTAAAGTGAGGCAAATCTGACATCATCCTGGTGGATGTGATCAAGCTTCAACATCTAACTGATTTCTGCCTATGTGTTACCCTAGTTTTACATGGTTTCTACTGTCTAACTGAACCATGCCAGTCAAGCTGAGGTTGTCGAAATTAACCTGGTACACCTTGATCAAGTTGAACCTTTAACAAATCAGCTACCGGGTTACAAAAGCCAGCTTAAACTAATATGACAGTTTTTCCAGCCGAAACCTGACTGTGATTGATCACTTTTCATATATTCCATATTTTATTTCAATTGCAGCAAACATATTTTCCATAGGCCTAAATTAATTGTTTCACTTTTACCAATTACCTAAAAAGTGAAAGTATTACTTTCATTAAATATTGTTTTAATACATTTAGGGCGGTTGGATGTGTCATCACAAATCCCAGAGGGCTCAGTTATCCATAATAAATTTACCAAAAATCTGTCCCACTTTTGGATACTCACTGTATTTAAAACAATAGAGTGACTTCTAAAACATCTGCAAATGTGAATGTAGATAAATTAGCTGTCAAGTTTTATATGATCCAATGAAAAACTGCATCCATCACTTATTACTGCAGTGCAATGACAAAACAAATCTTACCACACTTTTATTGACCTGTTCTTCATTGCCATCCATCTCAGCATCATCAATGCATGTGGACCCTTGCGGAGCAGGTTTATGTTGAGACTGCACCAATTGGGAGAGTGGCGGTTTGGCGCTGACGGTTCTTTTCAGCATCTGGATCTCAGGACCGAGCGACGCTGCAGCTGCCGTACCGTCACTCTGCTCCGGCGTGCCGCAGCGCGTCCTCCCGCTCTCACCGCCATCCAGAGCTGTTTCTGCGCTGTGCAGATTGGGCTGTGACGAAGACACCGCTCGGTCCAAACCATTTGGTCGTTTCTTCTTAAATATCCAAAACCCACTTTCTTGCTTTCTGTCTTTTTTGCCCAGTTTCGGGCTGCCAGTGAGTTTGGTTTTACCGTGGAAGGATTTCCACAAGCCCCGCTGATGCTGATGGGATGGAGAAATATCATCCATGTCCAGTTTCCCTTCCATATGATCTCACAGTCGCGTCCCAGTCAGATGTTTAAGATGTTGAAAGCATGCAAACCAATGCAAATGGCATTTACTTTAGTGTTGTGCTCAGCAGGACATGTTGCGCGTTAAAAATATGTTTGATGCGGAAGTAGAGTGATGGAGAGGCAAGTTTTCACACATCGCATCTGCAAACCTTTCTGGTTTTATAAAACAAGACTGCCCAGCCTGTACTCCTCATCCACGCCCAGTATTTTAAAAAGTTGCAGTAACCCCATATACTACATAGGCTAAATACTGTAACCATTATCATGCATCCGCCCAGTTCACTTGCACACCTTGGTGGTTCGTGTTTTTGAACTAGACCTTCAAGTGAACAAAATAATTCTCGTTCGCATTCAATTCAAAGACATTGATTGTCAAATAATGTTTGTAGAATTGATTGTCAAATAATGATTGTAGAATTGATTGTCAAATACTGATTGTAGCGCGAGCCGCATTCGAATGCGGACAGTGAAGGGAAGATTTGATTGGTAGGAATTACTCAACGAATACGTCCTCTTTGCTTAGTTTTTAAAGGTGTTTGTGAATAAACTAAACGAATACTTTCGTGGGGATGATCGGATTTTCTGCTGTAGATACACTAGATGTTTCCAAGAATGTTTAAATCCAGAGAAATAAGCAATTTTAACCAAGACACAGACCGTCAAGATGTCGCATATCAATGAGGTTATACCTGCGTCGATTTATTTTGTATTTAATAACCATGGAAACACCAGAGGCGCTTTATTTGTTTTAATTGACAGGTGAGCAAATGTTTGGATACTTTCTTTGACAAAAAATGTATCATACAGCTCAACACAGTTAGTCTTATTGTTTAAATCTCGTTTTCTTGATTTACTGCGAGTAGCCTACCATGTTTTACCATGCCTAATATCATCTAGCTTACTGCAGTGTGAACGTCTCATATGGCGCTTTTCCACTACATAGTACCAGCTCGACTCGACTTGCCTTTGTTTGGTTTTCCACTGTGTAAAATGTGTAGGCCTACCTGTACCTGCTTCCAGGTACTTTTTTGCATGCGCCAGACGGAGTATCCTGAACAACCACGCCATTTTTATATAGTTTGTCCAGAGATTCCGCGTTATTTAGGCTACTATTATGGCAACTCGGAAGAATACGCCGTGGTCAAACGAGGACGTGCCGACTTTACTTTTTTTGGTTGCCGAAGAGAGGATCCAGCGGGTGTTTGCGTAGAAGATTAACTTACGTCATGGCAATTTCCTGCGGCATCGCTATGACGACCAGGTACTATTGTGAAGGTACTGTCTGTAATGGAAAACAGAGCGAAAAGCGAGCCGAGCTGAGTCGAGGCGAGTCGAGTTGACCTGGTACTCAGAGGCGCTGCTAGCAATTTTGGGCCCTATGAAAGAATATGAAGTTGGGCCCCCCTATCGTACCATTTAGGGGGTAATTTTGCCAGAAATGCAGAAATAAGACGTAATTTTCTTTTATTTGTTATTCTGGTAGATTATACATTTATAATTTATATTACATTACTGCTAGTACTGTTACTACTAATAAAACCAATCTCTGGGGCCCCAAAGTGCATGGGCCCTTAGAATCGTCTAACTTTCCCCCTTAGCGGCACCCCTGCTGGTACTGGTAATGGAAAAGCGCCAATAGGAGCCGCTGAGCGAACATACAAGGCGGATTTCAAATAGCCTATTGAAAATTCATCGTATAGACGTCGACTGCTCGTTGACCATTAAAGCGAATGCGATTTTTACCAGATGTTACGATCTTTCACAGACGTCTCCGCGACGTACGTGTGCTTTCTGGGTAGCATTATAACATAACTTTCAACACACTCAAATGTATCTAATATGATAAAACAGCACTGCATTACCACACATACGCATGACCAGAAAAAGTGGATGTGGCGACTGTGGCATAATAAAAACTCTGCGAAATCAAGGCTTCGTCAAGCTACATCTTTGTTTTGAATAAGCGACCTCTAGCAGTGAAACATTTTAATCTAAACTATATAATGAGCAATCTTAAACATTTATACGAACAAAGGAAATTAACAACTGAACTCTCTTTTGTGAAATTACCATCCCCATCCGAGACATTTAAAAAACATTGAGTAGATCACCCAAGTATTGTCTTAATTTACATTTCTTTCCCTTCACTCTTCCTCCATCTCTCCTCTCCACATATTCAGATGACCTGAAACTCACCCAAAATCGACATGGTTTAATATAAACAATTATCATACAACACTATACATGTTTGGCATCATTTGAAACGTCGCAGTGCAACAAGGTCTCATTCCCACAGAAGTAAACCAAAAGGTAATAAAGGTTTTAAGAGTTTAGAGATATTTTGCTTTCAGTGGAGGGCAGAGACCCTGCCAATTGGTCTTTCGTGCATATTTCACGAATCACAGAAACCTTCACCCGCTTATCGGAAACTGGCGTTGGGGCGATTAGGCGGGTCTTACGACCATGATGAAAAGATGTACATATCAGACAGGTTCTACCACAGAGGATGTGTTTATTTTTCAAAGGAATCGTGATATGACAAATGGTGCATTTATCATGCTCATAGCAATAGCTTGAGTAAACACATACAGGCCATACAAATCAATATCTCAATGCATCCATCTAAAAACCAACAACAGCTTATATGAAATATGTCAGCCTTTTTACTGATGAAGATTGTCTGATATCCCTTTTTTAAGTATTATGAATAATTTGGTATTTTAGGGCTGGAGCATTTGTCTTAAATGGCATATTATAAGCTGAATTACATAATGTTGCCAAAAAGAATCAAATTTTCATGTGCAGTTGATAAAAGAAAACGGACTGGTTTGATCTGAGAAAATTCCCTTTGACATACAGCAATCATACAGCAAAGTTTGCAACTGAAGGGGGCTCTGATAAGGCCTTCAGGCACAAATAAATTAATTAAAAAATAAGGTTTAATACTACTGGTTAAAGGGTTTGCTATTAATTGCAAATTTTGATACTTCGTAACTGTGTAAACCTCGTTCAGAATTGAATGACTTTGTTGGTATAGCTGCTGCAAAAGTAGAAAATCACTCAAATGATTAGATTTCCAAATCGGCACAGGCGCACACACTCGCACACATAAATTACTAAAAATATTTTAAAAATGGGATAGAAACAGGTCACACAAAAAAAAACAATAAAACGATACAGAACATTTGCCATGTCTACTGTGAATAAAGCAGTCTTTGCCATGGAAACAGTCATACATCCTTACTTGGACTGTACAAAGTGTGAAAACGAACGAATCACTAAATCTTTTAGCGTTACTAAATATTTCAACTTGGAGCCTGGTTTTAAATGTCAGGCTCAGAAGTGACCCTGTAAACCGCAGTGCTCACCACATGCATTCATAACTGTGTATTGTGTTTTAACATACAAATACATTTGTTTGTTTAATTCACTACTGCATATCCTTCAGTGTGATGTTAAAGTGTTAAGTGTCTGCATTCAGACGAGCAGAAGTAGAAATCAGCCGTTTCTGTGCAGGAATAGATTCACAGGTCCTGTTCATGCATCTGCTGTTGCATTTTTTGAAGCATCTCCTGCATCCTCCGCAACTGTAAGGGACAAAGTCAACACTATTCAGCCTTTTGCAAATGTCTCAAAATACTGTTCTACTGACTAGTTTTGTGCTCAGTGCCATTTTAAAGGGATAGTTCACCCAAAAATTAAAATTCAATCAGTTACTCATTTACTCCAAACCTGTATGAGTTTCTTTCTTCTGTTGCACACAAAGGAAGATATTTTGAAGAATGTTGGTAATAGTTGGTAATAGTTGACGGTAGCCATTAAATTCCATAGTACGGAAGAAAATGCTATGGAAGTCAATGGGGTCCATCAACTGTCTGGTGACCAACATTCTTTAAAATATCTTCTTTTGTGTTCAACAGAAGTAAGAAACTCATTCAGGTTTGGAACAACTTGAGGGAGAATAAATGATGACAGAACTTTCATTTTTGGGTGGGCTATCCCTTTAAGAAATGAAATAGCTAGATTAAGCAGGACAGCTGACCTCTTCATCCTTCATCTTTATCAGCTTTTCTGTCTCTACGTCTGGGGTGGACAGTGGTAGTATAGGGATGGGACTCTCCACGCGATTATCCTGGGTCAGTTTGCTGGTGAATACAGAACGTAAGTGAACTCAGTGGCAAAGTATCTTGTGCTATTATGTTTAGCAAGATATCTGGGAAAACATTGTGACTCACCTTGTCATTTGCTGTATGCACTGCGCCCTGTAGTTTTCATAGTGCACGTCACACGTGATGTCTTTGAGGTCATGCATGTGTGAGCGAATCAACATAGTCCTCAGCTTGACGAAATCACAATGGGACTGATTGTCCACTGTAACAACAAAAAAAGTATGCACACAAATCGTTTTTTTGTTTTTTTGGTTAAAATGTCTCTAGTTGGTAGATTATCTGAAATGTAAGTCTTACTTTCAATGCTTATCAGTACAGAGTTTGTCTCTGCAAAATATAGATATCCACAGATTCGTACTGACCTTCCACAATGCCCCATGGGTAAAGTCTCCCTCTCACCCGCTGACCTTTGACCTCCACTATCGTGTTGCTTCCAATCACAGCAAATGGAGTGCTCTCCTAAAAGCACAAAACATAGAGATGTATATTTATTGCTTTTAGGTTTTAACATTGGTGGTGGTTGAGGAGATTCCCCCCTTCTATATGTAAAGCGCTTTGAGTGCCTTGAAAAGCACTATATAAATGTAACAAATTATAATACTTTTAAAGTTTACATTAGTTAGTTAGTCAAGTTTTCCAATAAGAGTTGAGTCTATAGTAATTTTTCGAAGATTTTGGCAGGGTTATTAAAGTTAACTAAAACTACATCTTTAAAAACTGTATATATATATATATATATATATATATATATATATATATATATATATATATATATATATATATATATATATATATATATTTATATACACTATACATATGTATACTATATATATATATATATTGAGTTTATATGTGCTATTACTTTAAGTAATATATATTAGTTATATATATTTTTTTATTTTATTTTTTTTTATTAACCATATCAAATTAGTTTTACTAATTATTACAATTTAAAAGAACTGTTTTCATTTTAATATATTTTAAAATGTAATGTATTCATGTGATCAAAGCTGAATTTCAGCATCATTACTCCAGTCTTCAGAGTCACATGATCCTTGAGAAATCATTCTAATATGATGATTTGCTGCTCAAGAAACATTTCTGATTATTATCAATGTTGCTTAATATTTTTGTGGAAACCGTGATACATTTTTAAACCCCTTGACGGAAACCCCTCATAATGGTTTTATTCTGGCATGGACTTTGTGAACCAGACATCAGCCTTGAATGGAAAAGAAAACATAATTTTTCATGTCTTGGGTCATTAAGTTCTCAAGCATCCATTTATGTGTCATAATACAGACCTTCAGCTCTCGGTCCTGTTGTTTGAGCTCCTCGTCCTCATCGGAATCACAGTCTGGAAACTGGTACACTTTGATTCCGAACTTCTCGATCTCCTCCCTCACCTTGAATAGAAGGATCAAAAACATTCGTTCCGTCAGAAGCCCTGACACTATCGAGCAAGGACACGGTGTGCGTATGGACATGAACAGTGCGTGTGTATAACCAGGCGGAGGTGGATCCGACTTACCCTGTCCTTCATCTTCCTCATCTCCGCTGGCGTCAGACAGTCAGCCTTGGAAATGAGTGGAACCACGTTCACCTTGTCCTGCAGTGCCTTCATAAACTCCACGTCCACGGGCCGCAGCCTGGGAAGAGAGCAGAGAGAGTGAGTGGGCTTAAATATCCGGTCTGAGAAACTTTATTTACTTAAAGTATTTACATTATTTACTTTATGTCAAAAATTTGCCATTTACACTACTGTTCAACATTTTGGGGTCGGTAAGATTTTTTAAATGTTTCATAAGTCTCTTATTCTCACCAAGGCGGCATTTATTTGATTAAAATACAGTCAAAACAGTAATATTGTGAGATATTATTACAATTAAATATATATATATATATATATATATATATATATATATATATATATATATATATATATATATATATTACAATATATTTTTAAATGAAATGTATTCCTGTGATCAAAGCTGAATTTTCAGCATCATTACTCAAGTCTTCAGTGTCACATGATCCTTCAGAAATCATTCTAATATGATGATTTGCTGCTCAAGAAACATTTCTGATTATCATCAATGTTATACTGCTTCATATTTTAGTTTGAAAAAACTTCATTTTTTAAGTAGAAATGTTTTTGAAATATTATAAATGTCTTTACTGTCACTTTTGACCAATATAATGTATCCTTGCTTTATGAAAGTATTCATTTTTTTTTTTTTATCTTACTGACCACAAACTTTTGAATGGTAGTGTATATTTTAATTTCAATAAAAGAAGCGATACGCTAGACAACAAGATTTTTTGCTCCTTTATAATAGAGATTGATTTACTGTAACAAAGGTTTCTGCACATTCTAAACAGACCATTTATTAAAAAATAAACTGTAAAGACAACTTGCCCAGAAATTGTTGTTTTTCAGGGTTTTTTACTTGCATTTATATATATATATATATATATATATATATATATATATATATATATATATATATATATATATATATATATATGTATATACTGTACACCGATCAGGCATAACATTATGTCAGGTGAAGTGAATAACACTGATTATCTCTTCATCACGGCACCTGTTAGTGGGTGGGATATATTAGGCAGCAAGTGAACATTTTGTCCTCAAAGTTGATGTGTTAGAAGCAGGAAAAATGGGCAATCTTAAGGATTTGAGCGAGTTTGACAAGGGCAAAATTGTGACGACTGGGTCAGAGTATCTCCAAAACTGCAGCTCTTGTGGGGTGTTCCCGGTCTGCAGTGGTCAGTATCTATCAAAAGTGATCCAAGGAAGGAACAGTGGTGAACCGGCAACAGGGTCATGAGCGGCCAAGGCTCATTGATGCGTGGGGAGCGAAGGCTGGCCCGTGTGGTCCGATCAAACAGACAAGCACATGCTGGTTCTGATAGAAAGGTGTCAGAATACACAGTGCATCGCAGTTTGTTGTGTATCAGGGTGCCCATGCTGACCCCTGTCCACCACCACAAGCGCCTACAGTGGGCACGTGAACATCAGAACTGGACCATGGAGCATTGGAAGAAGGTGGCTTGGTCTGATGAATCATGTTTTCTTTCACATCACGTGGATGGCCGGGTGCGTGTGCGTCGCTTATCTCATCTCGGGAACACATGGCACCCGGATGCACTATGGGAAGAAGGCAAGCCGGCAGAGGCAGTGTGATGCCTTGGGCAATGTTCTGCTGGGAAACCTTGGGTCCTGCCATCCATGTTACTTTGACACGTATGAAAGACCATGTACAACCTTTCATGGAAACAGTATTCCCTGGTGGACTTGGCCTCCAAATTCCCCAGAATCTGTGGGATGTGCTGAACAAACAAGTTCGATCCTTGGTGGCCCAACCTCGCAACTTACATGACTTAAAGGATCTGCTGCTAACATCTTAGTGCCAGGTACCAGCACACTTCAGGGGTCTAGTGGAGTCCATGCCTCGAAGGGTCAGGGCTGTTTTGGCAGCAAAAGGGCAACCAACACAATATTAGAAAGGTGGTCATAATATTATGCCTGATTGGTGTGTGCATATATATATATATATATATATAAGACTTTTTGCACTGTGCAAAATATATATATATATAAGACAAATTTTTTTTAAGCCAGTTATTTATATATTTTGCTGTAGTGTGTAAGTAGGAAATATCAGTTTACATTTCCAGACATTCATTTTGCAATTAATTGTAATAATCCAGTGAGATTTTCTTTTTTTATGCACAAGAAATCTGATAGCAGCCGGTATGATCTGATCTCACCATATTCGAGTCTGTCTGTGATTACATGAAGAAACAGAAAAAACTGAGACAGACTAAATCCAGAAGAACTGAGGCAACACCTCCCAGACACTTGAGGAAACCTTCCTGCAAAACAACAGGAATAGGTGAAGGAATAGGTGTAGTCAAAGACAGACTCGATGATGGTGAGATCAGATCAGACCGGCTGCTATCAGGCTTCTTGTGGATATAAAAAAAAAAAAAACATCTCACTGGATTATGAATTGCAATGAATTCATTTTGCAATGAATTGCAAAATGAATGTTTGGCAATGTAAAGTGATATTTCCTACTGACACACTACAGTAAAAGATATAAATAACTGGCTTAAAAATTTTGTGTGAAAATACAAAAGTGCCTAAGACTTTTGCAGTGTGCTATCTATATATATATATATATATATATATATATATATATTAGCTGAGAGTCTGGGATGTATTACCCATGGCCAAATGGAGGGATGAAGTACAAGCAGCAGTGGACACGATTATCCTGGATGTTCTTCCTGTTCAAGCCACTTTCATCCCGAAAATACTGTTCAAACTGCTGGTCAATATAATCAGTAATGGCCTTCCAGCTGAAGATCGAGACGAAAGATTCCCATTAGCAGAAAAACTACCAATAATTTAATGACAAAATCTGTGGTAAACTCGAAGTGTGTACCTCTCCGTATTATTGACAGCGTCTCCAAAACCTGGTGTGTCTATAATGGTCAGTTTCAGCTTAACGCCCTTCTCCTCAATGTCGACGGTGTGTTTGATGATCTCCACAGTCTGATTAATACGCTCTAATCAACAAAATACGCATTTGATGACATTAGTTAAACTGCAGTGAAAACTGCAAGCCTGGAAGCAGAAATATACCTTCAGCATTCAGTAATTTCCTGTCCTTGTACAGATCTGTGAGGAACAAACTGTTGATCAGGGTGGACTTTCCAAGACCAGATTCCCCTGAAAAACAAGGAGTTTAAACATTTAGAAATGCACTTAAGACATTGAGGGTCATGCTCATGTGGTCGAGTGAGACGTGCTGATAAAAATATTATAATTAAACTGCAATAATTCCACTTTAGCACAATCGACTATATTTATATCATTATTTGGACTATTACTATCCGTATAACAAAAGTACATTAAGCACAAAATTATTAATTTAGAAGACTTTAAGTATATAAATTGAGTATACCAAAAGTACAATTGCAGGGTGTGTGTATATATATTTATTTATTTTTGTATTTAGTATTTTTATAATTCGTTTAAGTAATTTTGTGACTTTTTATATTTCTATTTAGCTTTATTATATATGTTTTTCAGTATTTAGTAATTGAACAAACTTATTTTATACATTTTTCAAGTTTTTTGAAGATGGCATGAAACGGAAGTTGCAATAATATTTTCTTCTTCTCCATTGAGGCGTAGCTTGTGGAATGAGGAAAAAATTTAGGGTGGGACTTAATTTTGTCTTTCAAGAACTGATTGGATCATTGGATCGATGTGGCTTGCTATTGGTCGATCTCATGTGAGTGACAGAGAGAAGAGATTATGACTTTTTTTCTTGCAATTTCGCCTTTATATCTCGCAATTCTGACTTTATATCATGCAGTTGCAAGGGAAAAAGTCAGAATTGTGAGATAAAAAGTCGCATTTACCTTTTTTTATTCCGTGGTGGAAACAAGCTTCAGTTACAGTATTTTGATTAAAGATTACAAGGGCATATGAATTTAAAAAAGGTAATGATGTAATAAAATTATTTATAATAAATAATGCAGTATTCCTAAAATATAAATAGTCCATTTTGATTTCATAGTGACTTCAAGTTTTTCATCTAATATTTTGTTACATTTCTGCATTAGTTAAATTGTTTAAGGAAAACAATATTTAATACTTCTAATTGTATCTTTAGGTAACAATAACAACACCACTGGTGATAAGGAAACTCACCTGCCACCATGAGTGTGAAATCAAAGCCTTTTTTGACCGACTTCCTGTGAACCTGGTTTGGGAGGGTGGCGAAGCCAACATACTCTTTTTCCTGAAACATTGGATTATAATGACATAATTTAATAATACAGCGCTTATACTACCACATTCATTTCCATATCAAAACAACTGTACAGCATGCAAAAAACGGACATCGTCAAGCCAAAGCATGTGATAGCTAAAGGGATAAAAATGAATCCAAGCGCCCCATCCCCAACCTGATGTATGCCACACTCCCTACATTACTAGGGCAATCCCAGAATTCCTGCCATGTTTCATTGTGCTTAGAGAGTCTGTGTGGGAAAGCTCATGCCTGAAGGCCTCGCGGTCCGTATTTAAAATATGACATAATTTATCCTATTATATAAAACCTCTCTGCTGTCATATACAATCATTATGCTTGGTTTGCATTATGAATATGCAAAACTGGCCCTGTTTATTGATCCAATTCATCTTAGAGGGCAGCAGAGTATATGCAAATCTGTAGGAAAGGAAGGGCTGTGCAGTGTTCATGACCTAATGGCCAAGTTCAAATCTGTGTTTGTATTTAAACACAAACACAATAAGACTAATCAGTAGAAAGCATTTAATAAAATAGCAATTTTGGATCAGGCAGTGGAGGTCAACAATCTGTCTTTGTACTATAGACTCTCCTGCTTGGCTTCATCTCCAGGATTGTTTGGCCTGTCTTGAGAGAGGTTTATCCTCACCTAGGGCCATGGATATTGGATTTGGCTTTCATGCACAGCTGACAACAGTCTCAGTCACTGAAAACCATGAGCATGCATTCGTGGGCGTTCACAGAGACCCAACACAAGAAATGAATCCGAGCAGAAAGAGGCATTAGCGTTATTTTCATCAGTCGTCCAGACTGACTGACAGTTCGCCCTCGGGTGGACATACGGAGAGCCAAGTGCACATTTAGACATTTTCTAAGCCAGTGCACAGCAGACCACATGAACATCAGCTTAACGCATATTTATCCTGTGTGGGTTTTTTTTTTTTAAAGAAAATATAAAATCAGAAAAATACCACAAAATGTATATAATGACTATAATGTATAATTAAAAGCCCTACATGGGTAAATTTCACCCCGTAATTTAAAATAAATTATTATTATTATTATTATCAAAAAATCTATTGAGATTTTTTGCATTGTTATATTATAACATGCAAACATGCATTCTCATGAGAGTAATGTGTATTAGTGTCACAATGCAAGTAATCTAATTTGCTATAAACCATGACGCAAAGATGCAGTTTATTACTCTTCTGTTTGGTGTTGGAGGTGGCCTTTTTTTCCGAGATTTACACATTACGTAATTCGATTCAGTGACATTTAACGAAAACTTTAAGACAGTGGCTGATGGGATCAGCATCATTGTTCTCAAATGATGCAATGGATGCAATTCTCCTGCTGTTTTACAGTGAGGTTAAACAGGGATGAAATGTGGGACACTGAAAGCAGGCATGCAGTGAGGATTAGTTTCATGCATCTCTGAAAATGGACAGCATCCATGAATTTGATGGAAGAGATATTTGCAACCCTTAAATGCATGACCAAATGTACATATTATAGCTATTTTTGGTTTTCATTGTTACTCTCCCAACCAAACAGATGTAGATCGAAGCTGTAAGTGATGCTGATGCAGGACCGTCATATGGCTCTATTCATAGCAATGTCCCAGAAATATACGAGGCATGCTCACAGACGTGGCTCAAGATGTTAAACTCATAGAAACGCATCACACTATTTATATTCATGATTTGAGACAATAAAGTGCGCTTACCTCTCCATCCTCTGCTGTGTGATGTGAGATGCCCGCAGCAGGTGAAGGATGCAGACGCCCATTCAAGCGTTGAGGAATCCACGACGATTGATGCAAACAGACACATTATATTTCCGTTATTAAATCGCGCTACTATGTCAGCCGCATACCGGTAATGCCTCACCTCTTACCTGATTTCACCGTCCGGCTCTTGTACCTGGCGCTGCTCGTCATCCCGACCGCTTTCGGAACGCAAAATCCCAAAGCGTACTATGGAGAAGGCTTGCTCATTAATATTCATTAGCACAGCCTTCTCTATTGGACGGTCTGCGAGACGAATCATTATTCAAAATCCACTGCTATTGGATGACAACCGCGCAACGGCAGCATTACCTAATTAATATTCATTAAAAGAGGTTCGGCCATAGTAGGATTCATATTTTCGCTTTGAGAACAGCTGGAATAAATATGTTTATGCCGGATTTGGAGGGGAACGATCTAACAGTAGCTACATCTGATTATATATGGCCAACCATTTGCGAATTCCTTTTATTTATCATATAAAACTGATAATAAATCGATATTTACATAAAATAAATACCATATGATTTACAGATCAAAAAATGACACTTTCAAACTGACCAATAATTCGACATACATAAAGTGTTGCTGTATTTATTTCTTTAGTTAAATATAAAATAGTAATAATAATTTATAAAAAAAAATCAGTTAATCCTACGTCAAAGCATTTGCCAATTATTGTAATAATCAAATATTTTTGTATTTCTTTAAATTTAGGCAGTTAATAAATTGTAAAAATGATAGCTTATACAGTAAAAGTGGTTGTCCCAGTCCAATATATACTGTACAGTTCTGATGTTGTTTCAACATAGACACGCCTGGTGGCAGTATAACGCCATATCAAGACTCATATTGAGCAGTTTGAATGAATGGATGTACACCGATCAGGCATAACATTATGACAGGTGAAGTGAATGACACTGATTATCTCTTCATCACGGCACCTGTTACTGGGTGGGATATATTAGGCAGCAAGTGAACATTTTGTTTTCAAAGCTGATGTGTTAGAAGCAGGAAAAATGGGATTTGAGAGAGTTTGATGAGGGCCAAATTGTGATGGCTGACGACTGGGTCAGAGCATCTCCAAAACTGCAGCTCTTGTGGGGTGTTCCCGGTCTGCAGTGGTCAGTATCTATCAAAAGTGATCCAAGGAAGGAACAGTGGTGAACCGGCGACAGGGTCATGGGAGTGCCAAGGCTCATTGATGCACGTGGGGAGCGAAGGCTGGTCTGTGTGGTCCGATCAAACAGACAAGCACTGTAGCTCAAATTGCTTAAGAAGTTAATGCTGATTCTGATAGAAAAGTGTCAGAATACACAGTGCATCACAGGTTGTTGCATATGGGGCTGCATAGCTGCAGAAAATGGTTCAGGAATAGTTTGAGGAGCATAACGAGTTTGAGGTGCTGACTTGGCCTCCAAATTCCCCAGATCTCAATCCAATCGAGCATCTGTGGGATGTGCTGAACAAACAAGTCCGATCCATGGAGGCCCCACCTCGCAACTTGCAGGACTTAAAGGATCTGCTGCTAACATCTTGGTGCCAGATACCACAGCACACCTTCAGGGGTCTAGTGGAGTCCATGCCTCGACGGGTCAAGGCTGCTTTGGCAGGGGGACCAACACAATATTAGGATATATGTCATAATGTTATGCCTGATCTGTGTATGTGAGACAGCATTTGAGTGCTCAAATTCTCCATTATATGTCATGTATGTATTCTAATGCATTGTGAATTTCCTCACAGAGGACAGCGTGGAAAGGAAGATGTCCGGAGAGCAACACAATAGTGAGACCCTGCTCTGTAAATACTGCCCAGGAAACCCTGTGACAGGTTACCAGGCCTGACTAAAGGGAATTGTTCCTCTCTGTGTCAGAAATGGAGCTGTTTATTTATTCTAAAAACACAGCAAAGGCCACTTAAATTAGGAACATGCTGACATTGTAACTTTGTTGGAGAAAAAACTAAGTAGGCCAATGAATGAATGTGACCTGTATTTAGAGAGAAATTTCCTCTGAATTTCTGCCAACAAAAACCTTTTGAACAGTTTGCATTAAGAAACATTGACATTGCATTGACATCCATCAAATTTTGGATTTTATCTGTTGTTGCAATGAAAGACATTTACATGTAGCTTTATTGACCTGAAGTTAAGAGTCAAACATGTTTATCTGATATCATTTTCAATGGCGCCAGAGTTATCCCCGTAAAGCATATTGAAAAATGAGAAGCACATCTAAACGATCTGAGGTCGGTAATCAGCTCATCAGCCTCAGAGTTTCTGTTGTTATTAGTCTGACGAAAGCTGATAGTTATAAACAATGGTGCAACAAAACAAAAACATCATAAACACAGAGAAGCAGGGCTGCTTACGATCTCTCATCTGGCCACACTAGCGCAAGGGCAAACCGGAGGAAAACAATGATGGGAAAATCCTGTAGAAACAGTGAAATAATCCAGCTGCTCACCTTCCTGTGCTTCAGTGCTGGTTAGACACTCACAGGAGCCAAACAATTAATGCTGCACGCTGCAATTATAATAGGCCTCTGTTCACTCCAGATCTGAACAATCCCAGCCCAGCTATTTGGCAATCACACAAGCATTGTTGTTGTATTTTCATTCCTCAATAGCTTAGCTAACTTGCAATTCCGTTTCTTAATTGAAAACATGGCTCTGATGTCATCATGCTTTCCCGCTATTTCATCCGAGTATTTACAGTTTCTTTTTCACTGGAACTAAATCCATTGTTGGCAAGCTTTGTGCATTCATCAAAAATGTTAACATATATCTACATATATCGTCACACACACATATATATCTCTAGACATAGCTCGAGTACTTCAGTTCAGTGTAAAGGACCGTTTACACCAAGAACGTTATAAAGATAACTATAACAATTACTTTAGTGTAGTGAACAACAGTAGTGTATGTGGGATCTGAGTCTGCACAGTAGTGAACGTGGGACCTTAGTCTAAACAGTAGTGAATGTGGGATCTGAGTCTGCACAGTAGTGAACGTGCGACCCGAGTCTGCGCAGTAGTGAATGTGGGATCTGAGTCTGCACAGTAGTGAACGTGCGACCCGAGTCTGCGCAGTAGTGAATGTGGGATCTGAGTCTGCGCACTAGTGAATGTGGGACCTGAGTCTGTGCAGTAATGCATGTGGGACCTGAGTCTGTGCAGTAGTGAATGTGGGACCCAAGTCTGCACAGTAGTGAATGTGGGACCTGAGTCTGTGCAGTAGTGAATGTGGGACCCGAGTCTGTGCAGTAGTGAATGTGGGATCTGAGTCTGCGCAGTAGTGAATGTGGGACCCAAGTCTGCGCAGTAGTGAATGTGGGATCTGAGTCTGCGCAGTAGTGAATGTGGGATCTCAGTCTGCGCGGTAGTGAACGTGGGACCCGAGCCTGCGCAGTAGTGAATGTGGGATTTGAGTCTGCACAGTAGTGAACGTGGGACCCAAGTCTTTGCAGTAGTGAACGTGGGAGCCGAGTCTGCGCAGTAGTGAACGTGCGACCCGAGTCTGCGCAGTAGTGAATGTGGGATCTGAGTCTGCGCACTAGTGAATGTGGGACCTGAGTCTGTGCAGTAATGCATGTGGGACCTGAGTCTGTGCAGTAGTGAATGTAGGACCTGAGTCTGTACAGTAATGAATGTGGGACCTGAGTCTGTGCAGTAGTGAATGTGCGACCCGAGTCTGTGCAGTAGTGAATGTGGGATCTGAGTCTGCGCAGTAGTGAATGTGGGACCCAAGTCTGCGCAGTAGTGAATGTGGGATCTGAGTCTGCGCAGTAGTGAATGTGGGATCTCAGTCTGCGCGGTAGTGAACGTGGGACCCGAGCCTGCGCAGTAGTGAATGTGGGATTTGAGTCTGCACAGTAGTGAACGTGGGACCCAAGTCTGCGCAGTAGTGAATGTGGGACCCAAGTCTGCGCAGTAGTGAATGTGGGACCCAAGTCTGTGCAGTAGTGAATGTGGGATCTGAGTCTGCGCAGTAGTGAATGTGGGATCTGAGTCTGCGCAGTAGTGAATGTGGGACCCAAGTCTGTGCAGTAGTGAATGTGGGAGCCGAGTCTGCCCAGTAGTGAACACAGGAACCGAGTCTGCGCAGTAGTGAATGTGGGACCCGAGTCTGCGCAGTAGTGAACACGGGACCCGAGTCTGCGCAGTAGTGAACGTGGGAGCCGAGTCTGCGCAGTAGTGAGCGTGGGAACCGAGTCTGTGCAGTAGTGAGCGTGGGATCGAGTCTGTGCAGTAGTGAATGTGGGAGCCGAGTCTGTGCAGTACTGAATGTGGAGCCGAGTCTGCCCAGTAGTGAACACGGGAACCGAGTCTGCGCGGTAGTGAATGTGGGACCCAGTCTGCGCGGTAGTGAACACGGGACCCGAGTCTGCCCAGTAGTGAACACGGGACCCGAGTCTGCCCAGTAGTGAACACAGGAACCGAGTCTGCGCAGTAGTGAATGTGGGACCCGAGTCTGCCCAGTAGTGAGCGTGGGACCAGAGTCTGTGCAGTAGTGAGCGTGGGATCCGAGTCTGTGCAGTAGTGAATGTAGGAGCCGAGTCTGTGCAGTACTGAACGTGGGAGCCGAGTCTGCGCAGTAGTGAATGTGGGATCTGAGTCTCCCCAGTAGTGAACGTGGGACCCGAGTCTGCGCAGGATTGAGCGTGGGATCTAAGTCTGCGCAGTAGTGAATGTGGGATCTGAGTCTGCGCAGTAGTGAATGTGGGACCCAAGTCTGCGCAGTAGTGAATGTGGGACCCAAGTCTGCGCAGTAGTGAATGTGGGACCCAAGTCTGTGCAGTAGTGAATGTGGGATCTGAGTCTGCGCAGTAGTGAATGTGGGATCTGAGTCTGCGCAGTAGTGAATGTGGGACCCAAGTCTGTGCAGTAGTGAATGTGGGAGCCGAGTCTGCCCAGTAGTGAACACAGGAACCGAGTCTGCGCAGTAGTGAATGTGGGACCCAGTCTGCGCGGTAGTGAGCGTGGGAGCCGAGTCTGCGCAGTAGTGAGCGTGGGACCAGAGTCTGTGCAGTAGTGAGCGTGGGATCCGAGTCTGTGCAGTAGTGAATGTGGGAGCCGAGTCTGTGCAGTACTGAGCGTGGGGCAGTCTGCGCAGTAGTGAATGTGGGATCTGAGTCTCCCCAGTAGTGAACGTGGGACCCGAGTCTGCGCAGGATTGAACGTGGGACCCGAGTCTGCGCAGGATTGAATGTGCGACCCGAGTCTGCACAGTAGTGAACGTGGGACCCGAGTCTGCACAGTAGTGAACGTGGGACCCGAGTCTGCACAGTAGTGAACGTGGGACCCGAGTCTGCACAGTAGTGAACGTGGGACCCAGTCTGCGCAGTATGTGGGATCTGAGTCTGCCCAGTAGTGAATGTGGGAGCCGAGTCTGTGCAGTAGTGAACGTGGGAGCCGAGTCTGCGCAGTAGTGAATGTGGGACCCAAGTCTGCGCAGTAGTGAACGTGGGACCCGAGTCTGCGCAGTAGTGAATGTGGGATCTGAGTCTGCCCAGTAGTGAACGTGGGACCCGAGTCTGCGCAGTAGTGAACGTGTGAGCCGAGTCTGCGCAGTAGTGAACGTGGGATCTGAGTCTCCCCAGTAGTGAACGTGGGAGCCGAGTCTGCGCAGTAGTGAATGTGGGACCCGAGTCTGCGCAGTAGTGAATGTGGGATCTGAGTCTACGCAGTAGTGAATGTGGGACCCAAGTCTGCACAGTAGTGAATGTGGGAACCAAGTCTGTGCAGTAGTGAATGTGGGACCCAAGTCTGTGCAGTAGTGAATGTGGGATCTGAGTCTGCGCAGTAGTGAATGTGGGATCTGAGTCTGTGCAGTAGTGAATGTGGGATCTGAGTGTGTGCAGTAGTGAATGTGGGACCCAAGTCTGTGCAGTAGTGAATGTAGGATCTGAGTCTGCGCAGTAGTTAATGTAGGATCTGAGTCTGTGCAGTAGTGAATGTGGGACCCGAGTCTGTGCAGTAGTGAATGTGGGATCTGAGTCTGCGCAGTAGTGAATGTGGGACCAAAGTCTGCGCAGTAATTAATGTAGGATCTGAGTCTGCCCAGTAGTGAACACGGGAACCAAGTCTGCGCAGTAGTGAATGTGGGATCTGAGTCTCCCCAGTAGTGAACGTGGGACCCGAGTCTGCGCAGGATTGAACGTGGGACCCGAGTCTGCGCAGGATTGAACGTGCGACCCGAGTCTGCACAGTAGTGAACGTGGGACCCGAGTCTGCACAGTAGTGAACGTGGGACCCGAGTCTGCACAGTAGTGAACGTGGGAGCTGAGTCTGCGCAGTAGTGAACATGGGAGCCGAGTCTGCGCAGTAGTGAATGTGGGATCTGAGTCTGCGCAGTAATGAATGTGGGAGCCGAGTCTGTGCAGTAGTGAGCGTGGGGCAGTCTGCGCAGTAGTGAATGTGGGATCTGAGTCTCCCCAGTAGTGAGCGTGCGACCCAAGTCTGCGCAGTAGTGAACGTGGGACCCGAGTCTGCGCAGTAGTGAACGTGGGATCTGAGTCTCCCCAGTAGTGAACGTGGGAGCCGAGTCTGCGCAGTAGTGAGCGTGGGACCCGAGTCTGTGCAGTAGTGAGCGTGGGATCTGAGTCTGCCCAGTAGTGAATGTGGGATCTGAGTCTGCGCAGTAGTCTGAGTCTGCGCAGTAGTGAACGTGGAAACTGAGTCTCCCCAGTAGTGAACGTGTGAGCCGAGTCTGCGCAGTAGTGAGCGTGGGACCCGAGTCTGTGCAGTAGTGAACGTGGGACCCGAGTCTGCACAATAGTGAATGTGGGATCTCAGTCTGCGCAGTAGTGAATGTGGGACCCGAGTCTGCGCAGTAGTGAATGTGGGATCTCAGTCTGCGCAGTAGTGAACGTGGGACCCGAGTCTGCACAGTAGTGAATGTGGGATCTCAGTCTGCGCGGTAGTGAATGTGGGACCCGAGTCTGCGCAGTAGTGAATGTGGGATCTCAGTCTGTGCAGTAGTGAACGTGGGACCCGAGTCTGCGCAGTAGTGAATGTGGGATCTGAGTCTGCGCAGTAGTGAATGTGGGATCTGAGTCTGCGCAGTAGTGAACGTGCGACCCGAGTCTGCACAGTAGTGAACGTGGGATCTCAGTCTGCGCAGTAGTGAATGTGGGACCCGAGGCTGCGCAGTAGTGAATGTGGGATCTGAGTCTGCGCAGTAGTGAACGTGGGACCCGAGTCTGCACAGTAGTGAATGTGGGATCTCAGTCTGCGCGGTAGTGAATGTGGGACCCGAGGCTGCGCAGTAGTGAATGTGGGATTTGAGTCTGCACAGTAGTGAACATGGGACCCGAGTCTTTGCAGTAGTGAATGTGGGATTTGAGTCTGCACAGTAGTGAACGTGCGACCCGAGTCTGCGCAGTAGTGAACGTGCGACCCGAGTCTGCGCAGTAGTGAACGTGGGACCCGAGTCTGCGCAGTAGTGAACGTGGGACCTGAGTCTGCGCAGGATTGAATGTCCGACCCGAGTCTGCACAGGAGTGAATGTGGAAGCCGAATCTGAGCGATAACTATGATATCTATATTAGCGTCCACACCAACGCACAATATTGTTCTGTTTAAGTGTGCGATGCCGTTTTGTCGTCCGTCACTTTAAATGGTCAAACTCTTTAAAGTAGGATCTTCTTCCATAAGGGGGTTTGGCATCACAACAGCTTTGTTTTTTCTAGGCGGACTGTTAAAGAATGCAACACACACGTCTCTCAGAAATCCTGTAAAATTCAACTGTCATCAGATGATGACTTCTAAACTCGTGTGTGCAATATGCATCAGACGTTCAGCTAACGGTCCATGGGCGTGACTTCTGAGGATGAGACTAGCGGGGCCCCGGTGCCCTCCTTGGTTGAAATCGTGTGGGGGGTTGTGGGGGTGGATTTCCCACTCGGCTGAAATCACAGGGCCTAGAATTGTCACCACCTTATGCCCCTGTTCACCACATTGACCAACAGAAATCTGCATGCTTGGATTGAAAGTGAGTTCTGTGTGAGCTGTGCTTTATACATTGACAAGAGACAAATTAACCTTTTTTCGAAATATCGTTAATGTCACACCTTGACAAGTAAAAAGCCCGATCAAGCTTATTTATTTGTTAAAACAGTTTGCAGAAAAAACCTGCGATTTGGCAACTCGAATAGGACATTATGTAACCTGGTAGCGGTGAAGATTACGTAAGTGCCACACAAAACATATGGATTTGTGCCAGTTGCAGTGACGCTGAGGCTCCTTATTTGTTTCTGTTTGGAACGTCTCAAAGTGCTCCAAGAAACAAAACATACCACAGGATGGGCATGGAAGCTTTCTGAACGCTTCCTCCAATGGACAGCAACAACTGAGGCTCACAATAACTTTGCTTGGGAAACTGGCATCTCAGGAACATGGGTTTGTGTTACGCATCCATACAATAGCTCATTAAAGGTGGCTCGAGCGGCTTCGCACCACCTCGGTAAAGATTCCTGGCACATTGCAGGAAACGTTTATTGTTCTGTACAAGCTGTTTCTTTGTTTCTCTTCTCACAACGAACAATTGAAGCAAGACGGGTGGGGGTTAAGGCAAATGTTTCTTTCTGTTCACGTAAAACCCAATTAAAACTGAAAGCTGGCAATGATTTTTTTTTACATAATGAAAAATAGTAATATTAGCTAAGAAGTGTAAGTGCAGGAAAGTGGAGAATAATATAAATATTTTATTAAATAAAATAAAAAAGGTAACACTTTACAATAAGGTCTCATTCATTAACACTCAATGCATTAACTAACATGAACTAACAATGAATTAATGTTAATAAAAGACAACTTTTGATTTTAATCAAATTTACATTAACTCAGATAATAAATGCTGCAGAAGTATTGCTCATTCTTAGTTCATGTTAACTAATGAAACCCCCAAAAAATAATTATTATTATTTTTTCAATCTTTTTTCCCCTTCTTTTTTTAAGTGTAATAAGGCAATCAGTTAGTTAAGCCCTGCCAGAAAAAATATATATATATATATTTTTAATTAATTTTAAGTTTAATTGTATAGAAAATATAATTAATACAATTGTGTTAATACATTTCATGCAATTGTGATTTTCTATAACAAAATGATCATCAAAAGTAGGTCTTTATAATCAAGAATTGCTTCTGACATTTTATTACATTTACAAATGTGTAATAAAACTAAAGAAATTGCAGAAGCGGACAGTGGTGAAGTATTTTTACTCTGCTTAAGTAGTGTCTGTACTTTATCAGTGTTTTTCTTTGGAAAACTTTACTTCACTTCATTCCAAAGTATAATATTGTACTTTTTACTGCACTACGTTTCATATCATATAATTTACAAATATTATTTAATACTTAGTTACATAAAAAATGTAGTATTTTCTTACTTTTACTCAAGTAATTCAAAGTTTTACTTGAGTACAAGTAAGAAAGTACTACATTTTTAATGTAATTAAGTATTAAAGGTAAAAAAACAACAAACAATCAAACAAAAACTTTTATTTATGAAATGTAGCGCAGTAAAAAGTATGACATTATGCTTTGGAATGTAGTGAAGTAAAAGTTTTCCAAAGAAAAAACTCTTGTAAAGTTGTAAACTCTTGTGTACTTTTTGATAAAGTACAGACACTTGAAAAATGCACTTGAGTAGAAAGTAAACGTACTTCACTACTGTCCACCTCTGAGAAATTGAATAGTCAAACCTATGCAAATTCCAGGAAATCTAACCCCCATTTCTCCAGAAACTGTCACAACCATGTGCAATGCTGCAAATATTGTGAAAAGGTTTTGTGAGGGGCTATACAGTTCCTTTATGATTGTACAGGAAGTGGCCTTGGTCTTAAAAGATGCCGACTGATCTCAAGATCGATAGGGAAAATGGCTCCGGAAGTTTGAAGGAAACGGTGAGTCAGATGAGTGAATTTTCACCACAGTGAGGGGACCAGTTAGAGCCAGTTTGCCCTGGGGGCATAAATGAGTAAGTCCCAACAACATATCAGATAAAACCATGGGCATACTTGTACAATGACTGCAAACATTGCTTTATATGAAGTACTTGACTCACAATTTCCTTCAAAAATGACAACATTAATGTACAATATACAATCAGACCTGCTTCCTGGTGATAACTGGACCTGGATATAAACTTCATTACTGCACTTGAGGAACACATTGTAAAATTAATTTTGTAATATAGCCAGTTTATAGCAAATCATTAAAATGACTCATGAAGGATGGGTGGATTTTTTAAGTAGTCCATGATTCCACAAGTTTGGCATTTGTTTATTCCAATGTGCAATTTTGAAAATAAACAAAACTTCCAGTGGCATAAATCACCTTGAAGCGCCAGCCTTCATATTTCACAAGCTTTTTAACCATTTATTCATTGTCAATATAGTCTACAATTTGCTTAATACTTGTAGTGCAAAATGCAATAGCCTAGGGGAGAGTGGGGTAAGATGATCCATTTTTTTACATATGTGGTTCTCAAGATTTAAGAGAAAATAAGGCAGAAGAAAGAATATCAGTATGTTTCCTATCATTTGAAATGATCAGAATACATCTCTGACAAAGGGGTCTGAAAATATGGCTTCTTACAAAAAAGTGTTCCTGCGGCTCAGTTTACCCCAGGTTAGGGGTAATTTGAGCCAAGTCAGTGGATAAGTTGCACCATCTGGGTGTAAACGGACCATCAATTAAATCTGAATCAAATCTGTGTAGTTGTACAGATAATTTACCTCTTTTTAAAACACCTTCAATTTCCTTTTACAAATAGTCATATTTCTTTTTTTTTAAGTTAAAAAAGTTAACTTAAAAAAAATAAGGCAACTTATCGCATTCAACTTTTTAAGCTAACTCAACTAATCCACTCTAGTTAGAATCAACTTAAATACTTTTGTTCATCTAATGAGTACCAGGTAATCTTTTGAATTTAAAACTTCTTGTCAAGACAACTAAAAAAAAAAAACAATTTGAGCCAACTTTTAAAATAAGTCAACCTATCACACTCCACCTTTTAAGTTAAGGCAAATAAATAGCTCCAGTTGACAATAAGTTTAAAAAGGCACAGATTATGCCTCTCAGGTGTCCCCAGAGTGTGCCTGTGAAGTTTCAGATCAAAATTCCTAAAAGATCATTTATAATACCATTTTGAAAATGCCAATTTTTGGGTTTGAGAAAAATGAGCTGTTTTGTGTGTGTCTCCTTTAAATGCAAATGAGATGCTGCGCCCCACCTAGCTCGCGAACACGCAAATGAAAACATATACATCTTTTCGGTTTTGATGTCACGCTCACGTGACATTGCAGTTCTTCATCATCATAAAAATATTATCATCTGCATGTGTTTTAAAGCCTTATCGCTCTCAACTTAAGCACACACACCTGACGCATGCGCACAGAGAGCTGGATGTTGGTGCATCTATGAGTATTAAAATAGACTCGTTTTATTTCATGTGTTATTGTGATTAAACAGTCAAATGCCCACAAGGTTATGTCAGAAACACACAAAGTTCACATGAAAACAGTTGGTTATGTCTGTGCACGTATGCAGCAAGTACAGAAATGCTGTGTGTGTATTAGATCTGTGTAACGTTACTAAAGTGAAAGCAGTGTAATATACAGTACTGCTATATTATATGCTGTTAATACGAATCAAACAACAAAAGATAAACAGAAAATCACTCACTGCTCTTGATGAATGAACTTTAGTAGCTTTAATAAGAACACATTTCTTGAATGCTGCTGTTAAATGCTCTGGTGAGGAGATAACTTTGCGGACTTTGTACTGCTCTCTGAGGGCGGGGTCTTGGATTTTTACCATTTTAGGGTGGCTGTACACTACCAACACACATTTATGACCAAACACTAAGTAAAAGTAAATTTTGCATAATAGGTGCCCTTTAAGTTGACTTTAACTGTAGTGGAATAGTTGGCTTAACTTAAAAAGTTGAATGCGATAAGTTGCCTTATTTTTTTAAGTTAGCTCAACTATTTATTTTTTTATTTTTTACAGTGCATACATATTTTAGACCTGGACAATTTTGCTTTGATGTAACAGCCTTTACATCTGTTGTGTTAAAATTTTACTTTGACAAGCCAAAAAAAGAGGAAAAAAAAAAAAAGTTTTAAAAAAGGTAAATGGGTGCCTTCCACTCCTCCCATGTCTCCTTTTCCCAGTCTGGCAGAAATGATGGGTGGTTCCAACATATATGGTCACAAGACAATAAAAGTGTACAGTTGCCAAGATAAAGGGGGTGGGTCAACTTACCCACTGGCTCATCTTACCCCACTATACTCTCACACAGAGTTTACTTTTACCCTTAATACAGGTTTTTACCACTGATCTATATTTTTAGATTCATACCCCGAATTTCAATTATGCTGATCCTGTCAATTTTGTTGTCCTAATGCTGCACTTAAAACTCAATAAAATCCGCTGTCTAATTGACATATGATATTGCACTCACTATCGCTATGGTTACACTTGATATTTAGCCTACATCGGATATTCGGTCATACAGTAGTGGCTTAAATACTACTGTATGAATAAAACGTGTTGAAAATCACAGGTTGTTAGTCCCAAACACTTAAGGTTTTAATGTAGGCTAGCCTAAGCCTATGATATTTTGATGGTTTCATAAGCATGTAAATCTGTTTTTATTTTTGCCTGTTTAAGGTCTTCACTTAAGAGTTTTTACTTAGAGCCTGTAGTAATTAAGTATGAGCAATATCCACCACAAGCAATCACTTACAACAGTTTATAAAGCTTGTGAAAAGTTAATCATATAAAAATGAACGGTTGGTTGGATTGTTGGATTCACTATCACACTAGAACAATAGTCTTGAGGGAAATAATAAGACAGGACAGGATTTCCACTCTATACAACTCCATCCTTCCCCAGCCCACGTGACACCATGGCTCACCTCAGCCTCACTGTTCGTCATCCACAGGCCGAAGTTCTCAGCTGCTGTGGCCGGTGCCAAAGAAGGAGGTCTTGATGCTTTGTTTCTGTGCTCACGTCCTGACTGATGTTACTGATGAGGCCCATTGGATACGTGTTTAATCCCAAACACCTGGCGTGGCCTCTGCCCAAAGTTCAGACTATGAGGAAACATCTGGAGAAAACATGCACATCAGCGTTTTTTTGTGCACTTCTGGTGCTAGGTGTCTGTCTGGACAGTACTCACCATCCTTGCTAAAAGTGATAAAACATATCGCCTCCTTGGAATGCTGGGACATCCCGTGGCTAGTGCGTGAGCTAAGCCTTTGATTAGTGCAGCGTTGTTTGTGTTCTTTTTAATTATATTTCCATTGTGAACGAGGGGCAGATTGTTCTCAGGAAATGACGGCATGTTATTAGCTGACCCTGTTTTAATGTGTTCTGATTTAACGAGCACATCCATGGTGCATTAAAAAAAAGTAAACATCAACAGGAAGTTGAACTGGAATGACAGGAACAGGAATTAAATAGAAAGATCTATCTATCTAAGCTCTAGATCTAGATATGTCTATCTAGCTATCTATCATAATGTTTTGAAAGTTTTAAAAAACCACACCTTAAATATTAGCAATAGTAATGTTGATGCTTGCTTATGGAAAGTGGGTTTTACACTTGTTTCTAATGCATTCTGGTCTGATTGTACTCTTCTACCTCTCTGTTATCATAAAACCCCCACTTTTCCTTCCGTATGGTCATTTTCTTATCAGATGCCTCCCTATTAAATTAGGTCACGAGAGTAGCCGTTCTTACACAGATGCCACATGTAAGTAAGGAGACCTCAGACCTTGGATTTCTACACGGGGTGCATTTTCTCACTGTTATGAGTAGTATAAATAGATTTAAGTAGTGAACGTTAGCGTTTTGGTGTGGTCTATCTTGTGATCATCATGCTACGTGTACTGTACAGTAAGCCCATTAAGTAAAAAAACTTGAATGAACCAATGAGAGCGTCTGTCGCTGTCATCGGGCAATCACTGGCATCCTGTTAACATCAAACTATAAATGTAGTTCACAGGACTGTGCTGGTGACATAAACACCACAAAAACAAGGATGTTTAAGACAAGACTGATAAAGCAAAATACTGCATTTGCATATCAGTTTACATGAGACAATATGAGCAAAAAAAGTCGTAACTGTAATGTAAATCATTTATAAGTCTAACTCATGTTGAGGTGGTTGCTCGGATATTTTACTGCACTTTGGAAAAGCAGCTGCTTTACCGGTACTGTAGTACACTCATTTTCCTTTGAGCTTCATCTGTGACCCCAGCAACCTGATTACTGTAAATGTCATCAATAGCTTTACATGGCGGGCGTTCACTCCAGTAAACTGAAACTTGTGGACATAGGAAATTGTCACTTCTTGGAAAGCAGCTTTGTGTGAGAAGGCACTGTCTCTCTAACGGAAATCTAATAATAAATTATATTAAATGAAAACATCTTCATTTGATGTGAATACTTATAATAATACTAATACTCATTTGTTTGTATACATGGAACAAATGAAAAGTATGAATTGTCTTTCCTTTTTCATTACACTTTCCTCTCTTCATTCTGAAGTCACCGGTTCTGTGAGTTCAACACTGATGATCCAGAAGATCAGCAAACTGTTTGGCTCTTGAGTCTTCTGGTATCTAAGGTGGCAGGGGAGCCGCCTTCCGTCATTTTCTCTGCAGCTGCATGTTCACAATCACAAATATGAGACAGTTCACCCCTCTTCCTGTTTTTCCAGCGCCACTCCTCAGCATGCTTTAGGAGAGGAAGTAACAAATCTAAGCATACATTATGACTGTACACATGACACACTGGGCTGCACGTAGATGAAACCGTATCACGCGAGTTGAAAGACATTAAAGGATTTTCATGTTGCCCCCCCCCATGTTTTTCAGATTGTTATAAAGATGTGATACATTTTGTTTAAATTAATTGAGTAGCTGTGTAGTTTTAAAACAAATTAAAATTTACATTTTTTAAAGATGCCAATGCACGTTGATCTAGACAGTGGCTGCATCCGAAATCACAGACAGTGGGTGAAAAACAGTATGTGACAAAAGGAAGTATGTCCGAATTCACAATACTCATAAAAGAGTAGGCAAAAAGTACCCGGATGACCTACTACTTCCAGCGAGATTCTGAAGTGTGCATATGATGGACACTGTGGCTTAAGGGTGGAGAGTGTGTGTGTGTGTGTGTGGGGTAGAAGTAGTGAGGGAGGTCTGTAATTCTTGTTTGTTCTGTACGATACTGCACCAGTAGACACGGTCTTTCCTAATGGCATTGTTAAAACATTAATTGTTATTGGTTGACACACATTAACATTTGAACATAACACACACACTGGCAGTCTCAGATTAATCTTGAGTACCTGTAGAGTAGTATTTCATCATTCATATCTCTGAAGAGTCTTTCGTTTTATCATATTTATAAAAGACAGATACGCTGTACCGATTCTTTGCAAAAACCGCAGTGGGCGGAGCTAAAGACACACACACAAACACACACACACATGAAATCCATAATGTCATTATCCCTGGATAACTTTCGGTTCACTATACGTTTGTGTTGTTATCATTATATGCACTTACGCACCGATTGCCAACAAAACACAGACATTTGATGCAGTTTCACTCACCGCCTGCGGATTCGACTCATGACTGGGAACAAACAAACACACTTGCAGAACTCCTTTGCTGCTCCGGAAAAACAAATAGCATCCACTGTTTCCTTAACGATGGGTTATTTGGGAAGCTGAACAAGGTTATCTTTCCCTCACAGTAACTTCTTTAGTGACATTGTTGATTTTGTGGTCTAAAAAAAAATGTCAGTGCTGACGACGGCTCCCGTAACCTGAACAAAGCTTGTTGATGAGCGCGCTCTCGCTCTCGCTCTAGTTGACGTGCGCACGCTCATCCGGGAGAAGTGCCCATACAGGCAATTCCGCCCTTTATGATGTCATACAGAGCCATACGCAAAAAAAAACTTCCTGAAGGAGTGTATTTGACACAGAAATAGCATACTTCGTCATATGTCCAACTCGTTTTTTTTTGTTGTTTTTTTGGCCATGTTTAGGATGAGAATCCAACTCTTTAACAGAATGCATTAAATTGCATTAGTCCACCCACACCCCTCCCCCTTAATAGCAATAATAAAAAAAAAATGTATTACTTAACTTTGACTTAGACTTTTACCTTGAAATAGCCTAGTCTGCATGTTTTAAAAGTGTGGATTTGAAGTGAGTGAGAAAGACAGCTAGACAAATAGACAGGCACATTGTTGCTAAGATGGTCCATTTGGTTGCTAGGGAGTTCTAGCTGCTTTCTAATGTGTTCTGAATGGTTACTCGGCTGTTTCTAGGCAGTTTTGGCTGGTTTCTCTGCGTGTTTAGGGTTTTTCTATAGGCAGATGCTTATAAAGAAGTTCCAGACTACTTGCAGAAAAAAAGGTTTTGTGAATTTAATATTTTTCGTGTCATTAAGAAAAAAATGGAAAAACAATTTTTGAAAATGAAATGAAACATGAAAGCAAAGCATAATTTATACATAAATAGCCTACATACACTGTACGTTTCATAAAGCTATATAATTTTTTTTTAATGAAATACATTAAAAAGTTGAAACAAGTTTATTGTCTTAATACTGTTACGATTTTTAGATGAAATATTTTGGATGTACTGTTGGACCTCTTCTAAAAACTTGCTTTGGCTCTTGTCCCCCTCGTGTAAAGGGTAATTTTCTTCCTAAAGAATACCAGGAAGACAAGGAAATCACACTTCCAGTATATTGCTGCTCCCGTCATTTTTTGAAAACTCAGTCAGAATTGTGTTGCACTTTAGCCTTATCCAGCTTTTCAACGGATCTGGATTTTGTCCAGCACCTCTCACTTCTAATTGGCTGTTGAGAGACGCACTGCGCTCTGATTGGCTGGAGCTGCTCCTCTTTGTTGTGAGTGCACTATAACAGCATCCTCCCTGCATACCAGAGCAGAAAACTCCCACTGCCTCTCATCCTGCAACACTGCCAAGCGATGTAGAGACTCTTCTGCTCAAAACACCTGCTTGAGATTTACAGGAGGGATCTAGACTTCACTAGACTTTCTAAACTAAGAGAAGGAGCATCAAAACAACTTTTCAAAGATGATTTCTGCATGTCTGGAGATTGTTGGACTTGGCTTGAGTGTCATCGGGACACTTTTGGTGATGGTGGCTTGCGGCTTGCCCATGTGGAAAGTTTCCGCCTTCATCGAGGGCAACATTGTGGTGGCGCAAACCATCTGGGACGGGCTGTGGATGTCCTGTGTGGTTCAAAGCACGGGTCAGATGCAGTGTAAAACGCATGACTCCGTCCTGGCGCTGACCACTGACCTCCAGACCGCTCGGGCTCTGACGGTCATCTCAGCTGTCTTGGGTGTCCAGGCTCTGATGATAACCATCGCCGGTGCTCAGTGCACCAACTGCATCAGTAAAGAATCCATCAAAGCCAAAGTAGTCAACGTTGGAGGGGTGATATACATCATCGCAGGCTTGTTTGTGTTGGTGCCTCTGTGCTGGATGGCCAATAACATCATCTCAGACTTCTACAACCGTCAAGTTCCAAATCCACAGAAGAGAGAAATCGGAGCTGCGCTCTACATCGGATGGGCAGCATCTGCCATGCTTCTAGTCGGAGGTGTAATTCTGTGTTTCTCCCGTCCACAAGATGAAAAAACCTCGTATCCCCTCAAATATGTACCTCCACTTACAAAAAGCGCATCAGTCAATGGGGACTATGATAAACGAAACTACGTGTGATCACCTCAACCATTAACCATGGACTAGTGGCTCTGCGCATATGGACTTTCAAGGCTGTAAAACTGTTTTTGGTTAGTTCACCATTAAGCATTCTTTTAAATGACCGTGCAGTGTGAGAAATTATTTTTTGACAAATATTCTTGCAAGTCACGATACAAAGAAATGTTGTTTAAAATCGTGTCGGATGAAATAAAGCATGTCAGACTGATGGACACAGTCATCGTCCCATGCAACAGGTCTTTAAACATTCAGATAATGGAATGACAGAATGTATAAACATGTTTGAATATATTTTTCTGTCATTTGCTCTGTGAACAGAATCATGGTAATAATGAATTAGATGTACACGGGTATTTTTAATCTTTGTTAATGATGTCAGGGTCAATGGCCCACTTGTTTGCATTTGATTGTAATCACTGTGGCTTAAGGGTGGAGAGTGTGTGTGTGTGTGTGTGGGGGTAGTGGAGGGAGGGTCTGTAATTCTTGTTTTTGTTCTGCTTTACGATACTGCACCAATTAGACACGGTCTGTGCTCCAATAAGACACTGAATAATGCCTATTGTTCTGCTTATAGACTCCAGGCTGCAGCTCTAATCATCTAAACCTCCTGATTGTACATAATTGTATGGAACCGTTTTTCAGTAAATCTGTGCATATTCAAAGTAATAAATAAAAAAAGTTTTTTGTTAATAATGTGTCCTGTTGCATAATTTTGCTGGTACATGAATGATCCTTGATCCACGCTTCATATCCTTGAAGTGTCTGAAGTGTACACTTTAATAAAAGGACTGCAGGAAAAGCTATGTGATTTTGTTTTGGGATTATTTGGGGGATTTTTTGTTTAAAAAAAACAAAACAAAAAAACCCACAAAAACCAACATTCCCAGCTTTTGTTTATATACAGTAAAATTGATCAAATATAGAAAAAGATATGGGGATGGGAAAAATTTGAGGAAAAATATGGGAAAAATCTATTTCAATGCTTTAGCGTTTCCCCAATAAAACTTTGTGTTTGGTTACAAAATGTTTGCGTTCCCCCGAGAAACCACATTGCTCGCAAAACTTTTAATTCTTTGTGATAGCTTTTGCGTTCCCCCAAGAAAATGTGTTCTTTGCAATGGAACACAAAGTTTCTCAGAGGAAATGTAAAGGTTTTGTAAGTGAATGCAAATGTTCACGGGAAACGCAAAGCTTTTGTGAGCGAACGCAAAAGCACTGAAATGGACCCACTTTATATTAGGTGTCCTTAACTACTATGTACTAACATTTTAATTAATAATTTGATACATTGCACTTATTGTGTACATACATGTTTTTACATTGTACTTAGATTTTAAAAAATACCTGCATGTAATTACATCTGTAATTAATTTCTGTAATTACATTTGTAATTACACAGTTGACACTTCCCTTGCATCTAACCCTACCCTTAAACTTACCCATCCCATCACACCTGTCTCAAACCCTACCCGTATCCCACCTCAATATCAGCAAAGGTGAACACAGTAAGTACATTGTACTTATTTTTTTATGTAAGTACATAGTAGTTAAGGCCACCTAATATAAAGTGGGGCCACTGAATTGCATTCGCCTGCATAAAATGTTTGCGTTCCCTCAAGAATGCAACGAACGCAAAAAAATTGAGTTCCTTGCAAGCGAATGCAGAGTTTCTCAAGGGGAACACAACACTTTTGTGAGTGAGCGCGAAATCACTTAAAATAGTACAAAGCCCCTAAATCAACATAATGGGAAAAAATATTGTTGCACAAACTTTCTCGGGGGAACTCAAAACATTTGCGAGAGAATGTAAAGGCATTGAAATAAATTACCAATATATTTTGCAGTTGATATTGCAGAAAAAATATATAATTCAAAAACAAACCTATTACGGAGGCCCTAAAGTTGCATGGTGGTGGAATGCTTCAGAGCGTTTGCATTCCCCGGAGAAACTTTCTGCTTGCTCACAAAACATTTGAGTTCTTTGCGAGCGAACACGTTTCTCAGGGGAAATGTAAAGGTTTTGCAAATTAATGCAAAGTTTCTTGAGGCAAAAATTATGTCAATGGTTTAGCGCTCTCTTGCAAAAAACACTGAAGAACATGGTGATGGAAAGAATATTAGACGGGAGGATAAAATATGTAAAAACTATTGCGTTCCCCCAAGAAACTTTGCACATGGACATGGTGGTGGAAAAAATACAAGATGGGAGGAAAAATTATATTTTTAATGCTTTTGCATTAAAACATTTTGTGAACGGGAGCGAAAACATTTTGCGTGTGAACGCAAGGTTTCTCTGAACGCAACAGTTTGCAAGCGAACCCAAAGTTTCTCGGCGGAATGCAAAAAAATGTGTGAACAGCGCAAAATTTCTCTGAATGCAAAGTAAACATTTTGGAAGCAAACGCAAAGTTTCTCTGCGGAGCACAAGCTTTTTGCGAATGAACGCAGTACACATTTGTGAGTGAATGCAAAAGCATTGAAATTTATTTTATACATTTTTTTCGACCACCATGTCCCTTTATGGGCTCCGTACTACGTAAAAATATCATAACATTTATTCCTTTTGTAAATGTTTTTGCTTTGAATGATGTGTTTTTGCTATCTTTCTTTAAAATAATCTAATGCAATGACATTCATGCATTTTAAATGTGTTTATCTTGAGTGTCTGATATACTTTTTTGGTGGGTCACTGTAACCAGTCCAAGTGTCATCTCAGGCATTGTTAGAGCAATGACAACCAAAGCCAAGAGCCGTGACCTTTATTCTCTTAAAAATCAACAGCAAGTTCATCGCTTCTGGAACTTTGACCTAGTTCTGAGTCCTGTGAGAAAAGCTCTCATGCTCTTAAATGACAGAAACTGCACACAAGAAATGATGGCGCCTCTTCTTCCCTGATGTGGCCGGTAGATTAGAGTCCAGCAGCAGGTGGGACTGAAGCCAAATCTGGTCAAACGCTCATTTCCCCATGAGCTCAGGAAGAAGGGAGCGCATAGCAAATGCACTAGCAAATGCATCGAGCATTGATTATATAAACAGGGTTCTTTAAAGCTGCCGTCCGTAACTTTTTTGGGTTAAAAATGATCCTAAATCAATTTGAGCATGTTCATAACCAGCCAGTGTTCAAAACTCCTTAACATAGCCTGATTCACAAAGGCAAGCTTGTAATAATGTGTTATAATTTGAGTGGTACCTAGCTTCCTGCGGGAAATTCCAACATGCCGTCTTTGCGTCATTACATCACATCTGAATACATAAAGAAAAAGGGCCGTGTAGGCTATAATCAAATGTGAGGATGCTGCAGGTGGCGGATCATTTATAGCCTTTTCTCACAGCAGCTGGAATAATTACATTTATCATTTTGATGGCGGATTGTACCACATTTCTAGGACCGCAGTAATGATTTGGTTGTTTAATTGATATATTGTCCTAACCAACCCCTAGCCCTAAACCTTCCAATTGGTAACTTTTTTAATATATATATATATATATATATATATATATATATATATATATATATATATATATATATATATATAAAAAGTAGGGTTCTAGAAATACCTTCCTGAAACTGTGTGGTCCTAATCATATGGTAAAGATGATAATTCTGCAAAGAACTGCAGTTGCAGGTTTCAAACAGAGATGGCGACTAAGAGGCTAAACTTACAGCCTGCAGTTTTTTTAAACTTTTTCTACACTCTTATTTGATTGCTCATTGTTACAGTTTGTGTGTTCACATACTAGATATGTTAATGGTTAAAATATAAAGATTTTTATGTTGTTTCATGTCCGTGGTAATTAAATTTAAATTAGCAAGCACAAATCTTGTTATTTTAAGACCCATATCTACATTGCAAATAACAAATATCAAATAGCTAATAAAAAGAATTATAGACAAAAAAAATGGTCTGAAGGGGTTAGTTATTAATAGTTTCGTTTAGAACCATTTGCCGGAAATGTTTTCACTTAAACCTGGAAATACATTTTTTACAATATTAAAAGCAGAAAAGTAATTATGTCAAATTTCACTGTCTGCTCATTTTCTAGGTAATTAATCATGTGATCAAAAACTAAGACATGCATTCAGTTCAATTTTCAAACAAACTGGTATGCCGTCAATGAAAAAAACTAAACAAAACAAGCATCTGAAAATTGATGAAAATTGTTGATAATTTCAGCATTTTAATTAAAGGGACCACATATTCTTTCCAAAGAAACATCTGGAACATGTGTTAGTGCATGTAAGCGGTTTCAAAATCCTTAACCTGTGTCCCATGTCATGAATATTTGACCTATAACCAAGAGTAAAAAAATAGCAGAGGAATATTTGTGGTTACAATAAAAACTTAAAATAATGTGTAGAAATAAAATGTTATATTACTATTTATTTTAAAATGCATAACAAATACATCCAATTCATTATTTACAATCAGATATGCATTTAAATTCCCACTAGAAATCAGCAAAGTTCTTTAGGAAAAATTGGAGAAGGCGCCCTAACATGATTCAAGGCAAAAGATCCAGACACTCTACTGCACTCTTGTGGCACAAATAAGAAAATGCACTTCAAACAGCCTTATGTCACTCAGAGCAACATCAATACAGGGCAGGCTGCATCTTCATTCAGCACCGGCCAATCACAGTAATACAGTCCTGAAATCTGTGACCGACCAGATCAGCCAATCCTGGCACTGTTAACGTAACGGCAGTATTTTTCAGAGCGAGTTGATGTGAACATCAGCTCTCCTACTGTTGATATTCTTTGAGAATGTTGTTTGCGATTACTAATCTCTGGATCTCACTGGTGCCTTCATAGATTTCTGTGATGCGGGCGTCGCGGTAGTGTCTCTCAGCAGGCATGTCTGTGACGTAACCCATTCCGCCCAGCACCTGGATGGCCTTCGCAACAAAATACTGATGTTATTGGATCTATGGTGTGTGAATGCTTCTTGCGTTATAAATAAAAATATGTACAATCACGGCATGACATTAACATTTTTGCTCACCGGTCACTGTGGCTAGTTGTTTTACAAAGTTACTAGCCACTCAGCATTTCACTTGCCACAATTTTGACATCAATCCCATGGGGAAAAACGGCCATATTTTTAATATCATCTCATAATTTGGCAGCAGGTATATTATGCTTCTGTCACTTTAAGACCTGACGCACAGATCCATTATACGGTTACACGCGAGCACAAAATCTGCGGGAGTGAGTAAAATTATGCGCAATACACGCAATCCCAAGCCAAAATTCAAGCCTTGTAATGGCAACATCATCCATGGCAAATGAAGCGAGTAAGTAAGGGGAGGCGGGTTTGTGTGTCACTCGCTGTTGGAGAGATGAGAGGGGGAGAAAGCGCAGCTGATATTGTGTATCTATTCTGTGGAAAATTAGTATTGGAAGCGTTTCAGATATTTAAGTATTTATATGTAGCGAAATATCTATACTTTTGACAACACTACATTATACTTGCTTTTTAATCACAGATTAAAATACTACAATTGAAAAATGTATATATTATATATAAAATGTAACCCGCCAAAGTGGCTAGTAGGAGTGCATTACACACCACAGCTGAAATCCACCCACATTTGGTGGGTTGGCACTGGCAGGTGTTAATGTCAAGCCCTGTGTACAATTCATTTCTGTATGATTACCTGATGGGAGACAAAGGTAGCAGCTTCAGATGCAGCCAGTTTAGCCATGGCAGCTTCCTGGAGAAAACACACATATATAGGGTTAGGGTTATACGCACTATATTGCCAACTTTCGGGACTCCTGTCTTTACATGCACATGAAGTTTAATGACATCCCATTCTTAATCTGTAGGGTTTAATATGGAGTTGGCCCACCCTTTGCAGCTATAACAGCTTCAACTCTTCTGGGAAGGCTTTCCATAAGGTTTAGGAGTGTGTTTATGGGAATTTTTGACCATTCTTCTAGAAGTGCATTTGTGAGGTCAGGCACTGATGTTGGACGAGAAGGATTGGCTCACAGTCTCCGCTCTAATTCATCCCAAAGGTGTTCTGTCGGGTTGAGGTCAGGACTCTGTGCAGTGCAGGCCAGTCAAGTTCTCCACACCAAACTCGCTCATCCGGGTCTATATGGGCCTTGCTTTGTGCACTGGTGCGCAGTCATGATGGAACAGGAAGGGGCCATTCCTAAACTGTTCCCACAAAGTTGTAAGCATGAAATTGTTCAAAATGTCTTGGTATGCTGAAGTATTAAGAGTTCCTTCCACTGGAACTAAGGGGGCCAAGCCCAATCCCTGAAAAACAACCCCACATCATAATCCCCCCTCCACCAAACTTTACACTTGGCACAATGCACTCAGATAAGTACCATTCCCCTGGCAACCGCCAAACCCAGACTCGTCCATAGGATTACCAGACAGAGAAGAGTGATTGGTCACTCCAGAGAACACGTCTCCACTGCTCTAGTGGCGGTGGGCTTTATACCACTCCATCCAACGCTTTGCATTGCCCTTGGTGATGTAAGGCTTGAATGCAGATGGAACCCATTCCATGAAGTTCTCTACACAATGTTCTTGAGATAATCTAAAGGCTACATAAATATAGGAGGTCTGTAGCTATTGACTGCAGAAAGTTGGCAACATCTGCGCACTGTGCGCCTCAGCATGCGCTGACCCCGCTCTTTGATTTTACATGGCCTTCCACTTCGTGGATGAGTTGTATATACACACGTCTACTAGGGGGGTTAGTATGCAGTATCTAGTTTTTTTTTTGTGTGTATCAAGTATGAACAAACAGCATATTTAACATGAATTTTAATATATTTTTTATGAGAAGACACACTAACCTTAGTAAAAGGTTTCTTTGCATCCCGCAGCATTGCAGCTTTCCAGGTGAGAAGTCGAGCGCTCTCTGTGGCCAAGGCCATGTCTGCCAGTTTAAACTGAAAGAGACATTTATAGATAAACTTCAGCAGCTGAATCATCCCAGGTGAAAGAGGAAAATACTTTTCCACTTTCCACTTCCTTCCTTACCTGTATTGCCTGCAGTTTACCAATCGGAGCGCCGAAAGCCGTTCTTTTATGAGCGTAATCAGCCGCGCAGTCCAGCGCTGCCTGTGCGATACCAAGAGCCTGTGCTGCGATTCCAAGCCGCCCACTGTCTAGAGTTTGCTGTTAGAGAAGCCATTAGACATAAAACAACTGCATAAGATCACAAGTAAACAAAGCAAATAAAATGCAAATGTAAAAGTGCTTTATAAAGCTGCATGATTCGGGAAATAAGTTTCAAACACGGATCATGATTCTCCCACAGTTCTAAACAGACAACTTAATTTACTAGAGGTTCTGATGAAATGTTAATTGCTGCAGTATATTTAAAATGTTTCATTAATCTGAATTGTTTAAAAAAACGCTTGAATGAATGATTCAGTCTACTTGCATAATGATGTAATTAATACAATCATTATTTGAAGCGCTATGTTACTTTATAACGGTGATTTTAATCACTTCCGTAGACATCAGTGTTTATATCTCAACTATAAACTTTTATCCCAGTTCTTCTGTGATAATATGAATATTTGTAACAGAAATAACAAAACTGGGTGGTTGAAAGAAGCTGTTTAAGACATATACATGACAACTGCTCTCTCTGGGTAAATGTCAGCGCCGACACAGATCTGAAAGTTCTGGTGTGATTTTGTCAAAGGTTTAATAGACACTGGCGAATCGTTGTTATTTAGGAATGAAATTGCAGATCTATTAACGATTAATCGTGCAGCTCTAGCACTTGCCTTAAATGAAATGGTTTTATTTACAGTAACTTACAGAAGCGTTTTAAGTTAGCTTGAATAATTTTTACAAATAGGAGAAAAACACTGGATTGACAACAGCATGTTAAAACCATACCATTGCAATCTTAAATCCCATTCCTCGCTCTCCCAGCATGTTGCCGAGTGGGACACGGCAGTCTTCCAGAATGATATTGGCAGTGGATGAAGCTCGAATTCCCAGTTTGTCTTCTTTCTTCCCTAAAGACAACCCCGGATGAGGCATCGGCACTAGGAAGGCACTAATTCCCTGATTTTTTTAATGTAAAATAAAAACAAATTACCATACTAAATAATTATAAATATATTTCTTATTTGAAAAATTCCTATTCAACCCTTGAATATCAAATCAAATCAAATGGCTGTTCACATTTTTCTGAAATTAAAAAAAAACATGATTTACAATTATACAGGTCCTTCTCAAAAAATTAGCATATTGTGATAAAAGTTCATTATTTTCCATAATGTAATGATAAAAATTAAACTTTCATGTATTTTAGATTCATTGCACACCAACTGAAATATTTCAGGTCTTTTATTGTTTTAATACTGATGATTTTGGCATACAGCTCATGAAAACCCCAAATTCCTATCTCAAAAAATGTGCATATTTCATCCGACCAATAAAAGAAAAGTGTTTTTAATACAAAAAAAGTGAACCTTCAAATAATTATGTTCAGTTATGCACTCAATACTTGGTCGGGAATCCTTTTGCAGAAATGACTGCTTCAATGCGGCGTGGCATGGAGGCGATCAGCCTGTGGCACTGCTGAGGTGTTATGGAGGCCCAGGATGCTTCGATAGCGGCCTTAAGCTCATCCAGAGTGTTGGGTCTTGAGTCTCTCAACTTTTCTCTTCACAATATCCCACAGATTCTCTATGGGGTTCAGGTCAGGAGAGTTGGCAGGCCAATTGAGCACAGAAATAGCATGGTCAGTAAACCATTTACCAGTGGTTTTGGCACTGTGAGCAGGTGCCAGGTCGTGCTGAAAAACTAAATCTTCATCTCCATAAAGCTTTTCAGCAGATGGAAGCATGAAGTGCTCCAAAATCTCCTGATAGCTAGCTGCATTGACCCTGCCCTTGATAAAACACAGTGGACCAACACCAGCAGCTGACATGGCACCCCAGACCATCACTGACTGTGGGTACTTGACACTGGACTTCAGGCATTTTGGCATTTCCTTCTCCCCAGTCTTCCTCCAGACTCTGGCACCTTGATTTCCGAATGACATGGAAAATTTGCTTTCATCCGAAAAAAGTACTTTGGACCACTGAGCAACAGTCCAGTGCTGCTTCTCTGAGCCCAGATCAGGCTTGACCTGGGGAATGCGGCACCTGTAGCCCATTTCCTGCACACGCCTGTGCACGGTGGCTCTGAATGTTTCTACTCCAGACTCAGTCCACTGCTTCCGCAGGTCCCCCAAGGTCTGGAATTGGTCCTTCACCACAATCTTCCTCAGGGTCCGGTCACCACTTCTCGTTGTGCAGCGTTTTTTGCCACACTTTTTCCTTCCCACAGACTTCCCACTGAGGTGCCTTGATACAGCACTCTGGGAACAGCCTATTCGTTCAGAAATGTCTTTCTGTGTCTTACCCTCTCGCTTGAGGGTGTCAATGATGGCCTTCTGGACAGCAGTCAGGTCGGCAGTCTTACCCATGATTGCGGTTTTGAGTAATGAACCAGGCTGGGAGTTTTTAAAAGCCTCAGGAATCTTTTGCAGGTGTTTAGAGTTAATTAGTTGATTCAGATGATTAGGTTAATAGCTCGTTTAGAGAACCTTTTCATGATATGCTAATTTTTTTCAGGATAGGAATTTTGGGTTTTCATGAGCTGTATGCCAAAATCATCAGTATTAAAACAATAAAAGACCTGAAATATTTCAGTTGGTGTGCAATGAATCTAAAATATATGAAAGTTTAATTTTTATCATTACATTATCGAAAATAATGAACTTTTATCACAATATGCTAATATTTTGAGAAGGACCTGTACTGTATAATCAATCTTTTTCAAATCAGTTCATTCATCATTGCAACTAGCACCTTGTGTTTTAGGCTCTTGTCTGTTGTGGCAAAAACGACGGTGGCGGAGGCGTCCCAGCAGTTGGTTATCCAGGCTTTGGTTCCGTTCAGAACCCACTCGTCTCCCTCCTGCCGTGCCATTGTTGATGCCGCACCTGCATCGCTGCCGTTTCCTTTATAGCAAATAAAACATGTCTTTTCATATGGTGATTTCACACAAAGATGAAATCACTGATGTTACTGTAAACACAGCGACTCTATGGATCTGCAGATAGGATATGACATTGCACCTGTGTTTGTCAAGCGCTCACGAAAATGCAGTCGTGTTTACCTGGTTCACTCAGAGCGAAACACCCCACTTTTTCCCCTGTTGTGAAAGGCGTAATCCACTGCTTTTTCTGTTCTTCTGTGCCAAACTTCAAAACTGGACCCAGGTACAGCGACTAAAAACAAACATTTCCCGAATACATGTTGTTAACAGTGCAGCTTAAGGACATTTTTCAAATAGAAAATATATTTAGATCCATTGCCAAAATGTTACAAAAAAAATGTATCCATTATAATATGTTTTTTAATTACCGAAAATGAATTTAAAGATTGGAATTGTATTTTTAGCAGTATATTTTTGGCTTATTTTGGTATATATTGAAATATATATATGAAAATATACACTTTTTTTGCTATATGGGCATCGCATGTTTAACCATAAACTTAAAGGGGACCTTTAATGTAAAAAAAAAACATTACTTTTCCACATATTTTACATTATTACACACCTCTCTTTCTAGTCTGTAACGCTCTGTTTAGTTCCTGTCTCCATGAAGTGTGCTCTGATTGGTCAGCTGGACCAGTGTGCTGTGATTCAAGCAATTTACTACAAACTAACTCAACCGGGCCTCATCCCATTTTTTGTATTTGTCTTGGGCGGGAATTGTTTAAATGAGGAATATTGTGATGTGTTCGTACTTTGTTCCGAGAGGAAAACTCAAGACTACAATGAAGGCGTTTCAGGGATTTCAGAAACAGTGACACTGATATAGAGAATAACTCCCGCTGGAGTGTTCAAACAGCAACATTTAACACTAAAGAAAGTTTAAAATGTAAAGAAGCATAATGGACCCTTTTCACATTTCCAGGGTTGTCAGATGCAAAGTTGTCTATAGAGGTGAATGGGAGACAAAAGCAAATATATCATTTTTGTTTTTGCTCTAAAAGCAAAAGAAAAACTCTGCGATAGCATTTCTACGACTGTCCAAAAGAGGGAAAAAAGAGAGACTGATGACTTGGGAGAGAAACATTTGCCATCACTCCCTCAGCTGTTTTATTAGAAACACACTGATGAAGTTTGGTACACTGATAAAGGTCAGTACCAATAGTAACCACACCAAATTTAGAGTCTCTAAATCATTCTCTCTAGAGCCACCAACTGTCCAAAGTTTCACTCATATTTATGCTACTAACATTTGAACACTAATGAATAGAAACTAAATTCCTGGTTCCCTTGGCTCAAGCCGTTTCGATTGCACCCTATTACGTTTTTTCCGTCATGTAAATTTTCCCGCCATTTTTAATTAACCGAAAACCAACTTTTTCAAACTCCTCCAAGGCAGTTGGTCCGATTTACATGAAAATTTAACCAGATCATCTTCAGACCATGGCGACAAAAAATTATGAAATTTAAGTTGATTCGTCAAATCGTTTTTGATAAACACGCAAACAAATTTTGTGTAGCGGTTGCAAAAATACACTTAAGGCTATATCTCCGCAACGCTTTATCGTATTCAAACCAAACTTGGTACATGTCATCACAAGCATGACCTGAGGCAACATGCAGTGTATCGGCACAGTGCCACCTAATGGTCCGGAGTAGCCATCTACTGGCTATTTTTGCTTATAACTTCTGAACCATTTGTCCAAAAATCATAAAAGTTGTCTCGTTAGATTCTGGGCATCATGTTGAGTCGACTGATATTCAATTTTACCATATCGACCTTTCTGAATTATGTGACAAAATGCTGTATTTTATGAACAAATGAACGGATTGTTACAAAACTCGGTATGGGTCATCACCCTGTGCCCTGAAGGAGCCTGAGAAGTTTGTAAACAGGGCCACCTAGTGAAGATTTTTGTTTTTCAATTGCTTATAACTTTGGGTGTGGTTGACTTATTTTCATGGTAGTAACTTTTTTTGGCTCCTGAATCCTTGCTAAGTCCAACAATACCAGACTTGCCAGGTTTCGGCGTATGGTTTGTGCAGCGCAGTAATTAAGCGATTATAAAACATTAGCTGATATATTCGAAACCGCTATTCCGATCGAGACGAAACCAGCGTCAGAAGTTCAGAAACATAGGTCGATACAGCTAAATGTGAATAACCAAATGTCAAAATATTGATAGTAAGGGGGAGTAAAATCCAATCAAAGTCAGATGTCAGTCATTTTTTATGTGTTTTTTCATATAAATGTCTTTAACTCCAAAACGAAATGAGATATTTTCACCAAAATTCACACTTATGAAATAAGCCCTATGGGCTTATTTCGAGCTTGCAGCAATATTTGTTTTTGTTGTCATTTACTGGTACGGTAATATAACACAAAGTATAGCATTATAAGCGATGCTTCATTACAGTGATAACTAATCGAAACACCTCTGATTATTAGACATTGCATTCATAAGCTCAACAGAATCGTGTGTGATTGGTTATAATGCGTAACACGATTATAACAGATGCCACTCAGCATTTTTACTGGCCACAATTTTGTTGTTGGCTATATGTAAATGACAACTGTACACACCCAAATCAAGTCTACATGAAATTTATAACATTACAGGTCATCAAATAGGCCTATTTAGCTCTGACAAGGTCCTCAATCTAGACAGAGAAACACCAACAGCTGCTTGTAAGATTTTTTTGGTGTAAATATATTCTATTCTCCCGCAATATTCTCATCAGTGTTCTATCAGCTATGACATATTTAAACCTAGCATATTTTGTGTATGAGCCCATACAGTAGTCTAGTGAAACACAAATCTAAAAGGTGTGCATCGTACATGACACCTAGATGAACACTTAACAGTCAGTTTTTAAGTCATTCTCTTCAAATGCTATTAAAGTTAAAAACGTGTATACCAATGTCGTATGTAACTTTAGAGACAGTCCCTAAATTTGCGAATATCGATGTCCAACGTCAAGCCAACTTTATGCAAGTTACATCAGATTTGCTATGGTTCAGCTGCGATCTTTGTTTGAAACTATTTTCGCTGCGGAAATAGAACAAAAATCACTTGATGATGAATGAATCTCCAGCGGAAATCTCTTCTCTGTTGTTGTTTATGTTGAGAGTGCAGATTTCAGTGAGTGAGAGCACACTGAACAAAACTCCACCATTTCAGCGATGACTAATCTGAACGCTTCTGATTATTAGACATTGCATTCATAAGCTCAACAGAATCACGTGTGATTGGTTATAATGTGCAACGCGATTAAAACAGATGCCTTTTGAGAAGACTAGAATAAAATTCAACCCGCCAAAGTGGCTAGTGGGAATCACTGCGTTACACGCCGCAGCTGAAATCCACCCGCGAATGGTGGGTTGGTGGGTGTTAATGTCAAGCCCTGTAGGTACTATATCCACTATGCTGTCACTGTCATGTGACCTACGGTTTCAGTTGCGTTGCTTTACTTCCATTCACAAATCCTCTCAAATGGCCTCATGGGATAGTAATATGTATATTAAATGTGCACTTCAGAATCACAACAGAAGTAGTAGGTCATCCGGGTACTGTTTTTCAATTACTATGATTTCAGACAAATTACCCTGCTGGCATACTATATAGTAGTGAAGAATGCATCTGGTTTTGGACGTAGCGATAGTAAAAGGTGACTCACATTATTCACACTGACTATTACTCCGGTCGAGGCACATCCTCTGCTGAGCTCCTCAACGGCGAGACAGTACGCAAGATAATCCATCCCAGCTCCACCCAGACTCTCTGGTACCTCTACAGCCATGACACCCATCGCTCCGAGTTCTTGTACCTACATCGTTGAAAATCAACCACGATAATCCTCATATGCTCAAATCAAGACTGTTGTAGACAGTGGAGCTCCTTGGCTGAAGTTCCTTTTACCTGCTTGGCTGGAAACATGTGATCTTTGTCCAGCTGGGCAGCGATTGGCGCAAGTTCCTTTAGGGCGTAGTCCCTACACGTCTGCCTCATCATCTGGTGCAGCTCTGGCAGCTCCGCCAACTGGGACAAACAGCGAACGCCATGGCCTACCACCATGCCAAGAGCTGATGAAGAAAGGGGGATGAGATCAGCATGTATACTTTATGTATTTACAAGTGAATAATGATAAAAACGTATTAAGAGAGCAATTAATGCAACATGGATTCACTTTTATGAATGTGTGTGAACTGTGAACAATTCATTAGCCAGTATAGGTAAATAACTGGAAGAATGACAAAACAGAATATATTTTCAGTCTTAATTATGATAAAGGAGTGAAATCATAGTACAATTAATGTACAAAAAAAAGTATTGGTACTGAGAACTGTGAAATTGTACTTGTATTGGTTCCGACTATTAAAATGTTGGCATTGTGACGGCACTTGACATTCAATACAACATTTAATCACAAAACTTCATAAATTGCAATACTAATACATGATCTAATCAAAAAATGGCTTACAGACATTAGACCATATATATGTGACTATTATAATTATATATTTGTTTTTACATAGTACTTAGAAAATCATGATACTACCATGGCCAATGTGCTAAAACTATATATAATATTTATTATTTTATTATTGTATTTTAAATATGTCTACCATAGACCGTAAAAAAAATCTACATACATATTAAATAATAAGAAGTTTACGCGCATGCGCAGAAACTGCAGCTTAAATGTAGGTGAAAGGTCACAAAGAGCCTGCGCACAAATAGGTATATATAATGTAAAAAAATTATTTAAACTATAGAATTGTGTTTATGTACATGTATATTTAATAACACATAACAAATCTAAATGCACAATGCGTGCACTTTTTGAAAACAGGAGCAGTTTCACTGTTCACCCTGAATGACATTTGTTTTGAACGAAACAGTCAGCTGTCAGGGTAAAGATTAAACCCATATATGACAATAAACCGTGCAAAATAAAACGAAGACATCAAACTAACATTTCATAATATCATTCATTAGTGGAGGATCCATTTCATGTGAAGTTTAATAAGGTAAGCACATGATTTTTCATTAACTTGAATTAAATTCCTAGTTAAAGACCTAGACCTACTCGAAAGAGGAAATATAGAGGAAATAATGATGTCTCATGTTAATATTTAAATTTCTGAAAGAGATTCAGACAGTCGTAAGATGTTTGAGCACTTTGGTGTGCTTAGAATAATTCTGCACTGGTCCCTTTAATAAACCAGCTGCAAATGTATCCAGCGTTATATTAAAACATGCACACAGAGTCGCTCATGAGCTGTGAGTGACACTGGTGTAAGCATACAGTAATAATCAGTAACACTACTGACCTCTCCGTGCTTTGAAAAGCGCCGCCATCTTGGCTCTAATGGGACTGCTTTCGCAACAGCAAACAGGAAGCGGTGTGCGAGCGGTCGTATCATGTGACCACGACGTCACGCCAATGTTATTCTTTTATTCTTTTATATTATTCTATTAATTTCTATGCTTTCAAATGTGTAAGTGAATTAAGCTTTTTAAAGCAATGGAATCATAGTAAAATATTTCAATACTAATGAATAATAATAGTAATTGGCTTAGGCCTATATATGTTAGAACAAATTATTTATTTATATATAAATGCTAATTTTACATGATCATTGTATTCATTTATATTTATTCGAACTGTCTAAGTAAAACTAATTTCACTCTTTAATGTGATAAAGCAATGAAATCATAGAGAAACTGCACATATTGCAACTAAAGACGTTTAGTGAGTTTGTGAATATTAGTATACTTTGTATTTCAAAGTATGCTATAATTTGAGTTTACATTAAATATAATATTTAAGTTTACACAATAATGTTAATGTATTTTATTTGAAATGTCTAGCTAAAATAAAATATTTTGCAAAATATATATATACATATATATATATATATATATATATATATATATATATATATATATATATATATATATATATATATATATATATATATATATATATTTATTGTTTTAAATAAATGTATATTTGATTTATTATTTATACATTTAAAACATATTATTAACCCTATAGTCTATTTGAATGATGGAATATTTTTGACACATTTCGATTTTGAGATTTTGAATAGAAAATATGTTTTTTAGTCTAATGAATTGTATTTGTATTGTGTTCTTTAATGCTAATGATAAAGTTAGAAAAGAGTAACAAGACAAGGCAGCTTTTTGTGTTTTTCCAAAACATGTTTATTATTGGCATCATAAAAAGTCAGTTGGATGTCCTGGACCATTTAAATGAATCTATTCTGGGGGAGGAGAAGTCAGAGAAAAGGGGGAGGAACGGGGATAAAAAGTGCCATGAGAAGGCTAGTTGCTATGCTGCATGAGCGCAGGGAGGTAAGTTCACTGTTTAGCGGCGGTCATATTGAAGCAGCCGCGCTGGTGGAACTGCATGTCCCTCACACGGCGCATGGACTGAATCTGAGGCTGGAAGGCGCAAAACTCGTTGTAGTGTCTGTAGTCGCCGCACTCAAACAGATACTGGTATCCTCTGTAGCCGGGGTACTGGTATCCCACCCAACTTCAAAAAGAGGAAGAGAGTCATTCAGAATGCTTGAAAGATGGGAGACATTATTGCTGTTCATTTTGATGTGTTACTCACGCTCCACCGGGGACCCTCACGCTGCCCACTCTGTCGCAGAAGCCATGCGCCCACAGGGTTGGCACGTCATCCTCCTGGATCTCCATCTTGTTGCCCTTGAAGTCGGACAGCTCAAACAGGCAGATCTTGTGCTCCATGGGGTCCTGTGCGCATCATGACAAATTAGCAACATGCATTTGAATTCAGTAAGTGTAAAGGCGCAGTTGCGGCGTCGTACCATGCGGATGGGTCTGAGGGACATGAGACAATCACTGCGGTAGCTGTTTGACCAGGTGTCCCAGCGAGGATACTCGCCCTTCTCCAGGATGAACATCTCCCCACGGAAGTTAGTCTGCTCGAAGGCAACAAAGCTGAAGACATGCACATCAGGGAGAGATGTGTACCAGGGGGAAAAGAGGGATGACAGCATGAGTTTGTAGGGATGGTAGCAACAAAATAACTATAATAGTATCTCAATGATCCTAAAATAACACTGATTTATGCTTTCCACATCCACATTAGACACAATCCATTGGTCAGTGACTTACGGGCCGCACTCAACAATGATACTGCGGACTCTGTCCATTCCGCGCTCACAAACGTTCATGCACTCATTCTGGACCTCCATCATCCTGCCCTGGAAGTTCTCCTGGTCGAACAGGAAGATCTGCAAGAGAAGAAGATGAAGAACAACTTACTTCATGGATAGTCTCTAATCATCTTAAAAATAAAGTTTTTTGCAATAGATATTAAAGGAACCATAGATTGTGTAGGTTTGTGTAGGAGTGTAGGTTTCATGCTAGACTCAACATTACTTAAGTATCTGTAGGTAGTTTGTCTGGCCAAATCCAGTCCCTCAAACCATTTAAACGCAGATACTTACTCTGTAGTTACCCATGAATCCGGGGTCTCCGGTCTTGGAAGCTTTGCTGGTGGCGGCAGGGGCAGGAGCTCCCTTGTCCTTGGCATCAGTGCCCTGGTTGGAGGTGGACTTGGCGGCCTGAGACATGGTGAAGGGGTTCAAGAACGTCTGTGGGAGAAAGGGCAAAGGGTGGGAAAGGCCATAAGGCTTGAAATTGGTGCATATACTCCAAAATATCCATCGGGGCTGGGGTTGTGGGACAGGGGTTGGATGTTAGGGATGGTAGGGTTTGGGCTTTGCATTTCAAATGCTTGCTTTCAATCCCACAAAAACCAAAAGAGAAAAATAAGTGAATCCAGTGCAATTCCCTACTAAATCCATGAAAAATTAGTGAAGGGAGCTGTAGAACAGCTTTTGCTGTATCCATTTCACCTGGGCTCTTACCTGCTTGAGTACAGCTGTGCTGGGATGGCTGGCTCGTGCTGGCCCCCTCTGACCAGTGCTCTAACTTTTATACCCTGGCAAGGGGTGTACAGAGGCGCTCGGCGTACAATAGAAACACGGCGTCATCAGAGTTTGCCCATGCCAAAGCCACAGGGTCATTGCATAGCCCAGAAGGCTCTCCCCGCAGCGCCCGTAAGCATTTTACTGTCAATGGAAAGCCCTGACAATAGCACTTTGCTCTTTTAGCCAGCACTCTATGCTATAGGCTACATATGGACGAAACGTATGCACACGGGTCAGAGGTCACGTGATGCTAATCCGCTCTACTCTGCTCTCTGACTCTCTTGAGTTTCACAAGAAATACACGCTGTGATGTTTGCATCAGAGTTACACTCAGATTTCAGATGCATTCTTAATGTAACTAACATTGCTGAAGAACAGCAAATTTTACATTAATAATATAATATCATATAATAATTATAATATATAAATATAATATAATATATAATAGGGGTTATGCACAACAAACTTCCAGGTCGCATTGCTTCTGATTCAAGTCTTTTGTTTGTGCTTTTTAATATAGAGCCACTTTACTTTGAAAGATGGTGCGAGCAAAGATGAGCTTAACTAATGCCCATTGCATATACAGATTGATATCTAAAAGCTTTTCATTTTGAATTGCCTTTAATTACCTTAAAAGTCCATAGATATCACTGTCAGTTCATAACACATGGATACAATGAGATACAATGGGATATTTTTTCATGTTTGTTCATGTGGCATAATATAATATAATAAACATTTTGTGTGCAGAGCATTATATATCTATTTATTTATTTTGTTTTATTTGAATATATTTATATATATATATCCAGTTTGATACTTAAAAATTTAACATTAAGCCATAAAAGAAATAATGAGAAACTGAATGATTGGGACTGGGAATCCTGCTGTTTCTCATGATCTTTTAGGCGCAATATTACATTTTAAGTGGTATTTCAAAATGTGTTTGTGTCTTTAAATGTAGTCTGTGATAGCAGATGCCGATTGAGCTTGTTATGCAATAGAAGGATCCCACATGAGTTCCAGAGAGTCTCACGGGCACTCTTTGAACCTGCACTTTGAGATACGGCTACAATCTTTTAAAATGAGTGCTGCAATAGCCCTGTAACAACTGCAATGTGTCTCTCCTTACTGACTCACTGAATGATTAGAAATAACCTTTGAAAAATAGGAGCAGCCTATGAACCTTAACATGATTTAGCTTTATAGAAGGCTTTTACTGTTTTTATCTTATATAGTATATGTTGATGTTTTTTTCTGACATGAACTTGAGCTGCATTTGATATGATATTTACAAATAAAAGGTTTATTATTAGAGTTATTTTGTCACAGGCCCTTTTTTAAAGAGGGGTCTAATGCTATTTCATGCACTCTGACTTATTTATACTGTTAAAGAGTTGGATTCTCATGGTAAACATGGCCAAAAATATGTTAATTATGCCAAAAAACAAAACAAAACAATGAGTTGGACGTATGATAGTGTATTTCTGTGCCAAAAACACTCCTTCAGGATTCGAACAAGTTTCTGAAAGTGTTTTTGTTTTTAGTATGGCTCTGTATGACTTCATAAAGGCCGGAAAAGTATGGGCACTTCTCCCGGATGAGCACGTATGCACGTAATCCTGTCATCAGTACAGTGTATGTCTATTATAAATATGATAAAAATAAAGACTCTTTGGATATATGACGGATGCCGAATCGGAATTGCAATACTAGAGGTACTCGAGATTAACATGAGACTGGCAGAAACTGTGGGTGTTATGCCCCCTTTGATTATGAATGCCAGAATTCTGTTTAAATTATTTCTGCCACGGTTTCCCTATTTTGTGAGACTATATGGAAATGCCATTTCTGAATGATATACAAATAAAAACATATATGATGACTAAATAGATAAGTGCAACAAATGTAGAATACTCCAATAACACTACTGTTCCAAAGTTTGGGGTCAGTAAGATTTTTATTTTAAAGAAATTAATACTTTTCTTAAACTGATCAATAGAGCAGACATTTATAATGTTACATCACATTTATATTTCAAATAAATGCTGTTTTAAGCAGCACAGCTGTTTTTAATATCACAGATGAAGACTTTCTGAAGGATCGTGTGACTGAAGACTGGAGTAATGATGCTGAAAATTCAGCTTTGCATCACAGGAATAAATTACATTTTAAAATATATTACAATAGAAAATGGTTATTATAAATTCTAATAATATTTTGCAATATTCTGTATTTTTTATCAAATAAATGCAGGCTTGGTGAGCAGAAGAGAATTATAACAATAAAAAAGACATAAAAAATCTGTATTTTCACTTCCATCTTCCATTACATTTTGAAATGTTAATATTATGTAAAATAATAGGGTGTACTTTTACAATTAATTTAGGCCACAGGGGTTCATCAGTAATATATAATACTAATAATCTATATTTACCTAATTATTCTGGTGCACAAAACGTGTTTTGAAAGTTTTTTTTTATTTTTGTTTATTTTTTACAGCACACTGCAAACATTTGAATAATTGTATTTCTTTTATTATTATTTTTGCATAGTCATAGCATAGTCTTACTGTATGCAGTGACCTCCCCTCACTGTAAAACATTTTTTTTTAAAGTAAGTTACCAGGTTGCCTTAACATTTTGAGTTCATTGAAATTAAAATTTTGATTTAATACAATGAACATTTTTCAGAATCGACATCACCCTTTATTCAAATATTATAAAAACAAATTTGTAAACATATTGTGTAATTGTGTTTTATTTGTTATAATGCAGTGAAACATGCCAAATTGTGCTATTTTTCATGATTTATCACATTTGTTTAAATTTATGTGGTTCAGATACAAAAACATTTTGAGTTTCTATTTATTTAACCAATTTACTTCATTGTATTAACTTAAAGTGTTTATTACTCAAAATTTTTAGGCAACCAGGTAACTTGCTTTTTTAAATTAGACCAACAATTTTTTTTACAGAGCTGCTGTCAATCATTCTTTTTTCCGCATTCACCAAACCAAAACAAGAGCATCAGGGCCAAGACCACCTCATCTCTTCCTGAGCACGACATCGTCTCAGATCTGTGTGTCGGCCCTTAACATGTGTGCATGTGACTCGTGTGCATCCAGGTCCGAGTGTTCAAGCCTGGGCGCAGAGATTGGCCCGCCGGGGATAGTGTGGCGTTTGCACTTCTCCAGCTGTATAGATTTAACCCCTCCTTTGTCAGCTGGACAATGGCAAGCCCCTCCCTCGCTGCTGAGCCGGGGCTTTTACTGGGACCTTTGCCAGGGGAGGCTTTAAAAGGGTACATGCACATGCCCAGCTTTCACTCTCACATCAGGACGTCCCAAGGGCATCGAAGCGAGGTGAGTTCTTCTCCGCTACGGGCCCGTTGTCTGTCCCCCCACCACCCACATACGTTTATACCGCCACTGGCCTCGGCTTCTCTTAGAGAGGCTTTCCTCTTCAGTCCAAAACTAGAGAAATTTAGTCACAATTTGGTCATATAGTCAATTTAGCTGCTCTCCTGCATTCTGAGGATGTTTCGTGGTTTGTTAGCGTGATTGTGAGTTATGATTTTGGTATGTTTATATTTAGTGTTGGCTAATTATATGTTTAAATTTGTACCAACTTGCTCTTTGTTTTCAAGCAGACGAGATGACTCACCATTGCACCAAGTTCTCTGGCCATTGGAAGGTATGCTTGACACAGTGCTGTCACTCATCAAGATCTGCAAAACAAGAGTTTGCTTTCCAAAGAATCTTACACAAGTCCGAAAAGATTGCATAATGATCGCAAGTGCTCAAGGAATGCTGTTATCTGGCAGGATGTAATTCAACAGTGTCATTCTTGATAGTAGTTCACATCCCATTTGGTCTTTTCCCCAACATGCAAGTCTTTAACTGTGCCCTTGAAATCTTTAAAGATGCCCAACCTCTGTCTTCCAGATCATCGTGTACGACGAGGAGTGCTTCCAGGGTCGTCACCATGAGTTCACCTCAGAGTGCTGCAATGTCATGGAGTTCGGTTTCGAGTCCGTGCGCTCATTGAGAGTGGAGAGCGGAGCGTGAGTGTTTTCACCAGAGTCTTTGTTCCATAGTTCACATAATTCCAGAGGTTTGTGCCAATTATTTCAGCTGACTATGACTCCGGATCTGGGAAGAAGGATCACCCAAACCAATGATTTGACCCTTCACACACACACAAAACAGCTCTATAAAGCCGAAAGCAACAACATTCGTTTTTTTCTGAAGGAAATGTGAGTGGTACTCATGCAAAACTCACTTCTATGATGCTGGAGAGTTGTAGGCGGTTGCCAAGGCGTTGCTATGCATTTTCAACAATTCGAAACAGTTTTATGCATGTTGAGGTCTTCAAGGAGGTTGCTAGGGAGTTTCTAGGTGATTGCTAGGATATTCTCAGTGGTTTCTTAGTCAAAAAAGCCTAATTCTCAGGACTCACCCTTAAAGTAAGTCTGCTTATCATTCATGATTTATAATAAACAGTGCTAGTGCCAGAAGTCTAATATGTAGGGTTAATGGCTTATTAAAATCACTAGTAATAGTAATAGTGATTCTTGGTCAGCAGGGTTTGTTTCACATCCATGTCCTTATTCCGTGTGGCATTTTATGAGCAGGCAGGTCACTTCAGAAGATTTCATGATTAAGGATGCTCTGAAATGAAACGTTCGTAGGCCTAATGAGATGACTGGAGAATATTTTACAAGAAAACGCCATTTTAGTCTTCTATTTCAAAGTCTCATGTTTAAATTTGACCTTTTTTTATTATTATTTGTGAAATTTACTAGAAATTTCATCTTATTGATTCTTTTAAAGAATTCTAATATATACATATTAGTTCTGTCAAATCTATTAATCACAATTAAACTAAAAAAAGGTTAGAACTTAATATAAATATGTATATATATATATATATATTTATATATAACTTATTAATATTTTGCATTTGCTTTTATTTTTATGTTTTAGTATTTTTGTTATGTGCATTTTATCTTTTAATATTTCTATTTAGCTTTATTATGTATTTAATATTTTTGTTTCAGATTTATTTATTTTAGTACTTATAAATAAACCAAGGCAACATTACTCTAAGTTTTTCATCTAATGTATATTTTAGCTTTATTTCAGTTAACGAATATTAGTTTTAGCAAGCGATAACAACGCTGTGGCCCACAAGGCTCCTGTTTTGACCCTGCGTCTCTCCTCAGGTGGGTGGGCTACGAGCACGGCTCTTACCAGGGTCAGCAGTTTGTGCTGGAGCGTGGAGAATACCCTCAGTGCGATGCCTTTGGGGGAAGCAATGCTTACCACATCGAGAGAATGACCTCCTTTAGACCCATTTCCTGCGCTGTACGTTCACTTATCAAACCACATCATACATAAATTACTCAACATTTGCATAGGTTTTCTTGTACAAAATCTACAATGATTGCAAATGAATGCAAAAAAAAATGCTCCATATCATTATGTTTGATATGATTCTACCCAGAACCACAGGGAGTGCAGAATGACCATCTATGAGAGGGAGAACTTCCTGGGCCGCAAGGGAGAGCTCAGTGATGATTACCCTTCTCTTCAGGCTATGGGATGGTGCAACAACGAAGTGGGTTCTCTGCGTGTTCAGTCCGGAGCGTGAGTATCTGCTTGGGTTCTTCTATTTCTCTCTCTCAATGCTTCCATGTCATGCTTATTTTGTTCACCGCTATCTATTATTTGATCTACACAGGTTTGTGTGCTACCAGTTCCCTGGTTATCGTGGATACCAGTATATCATGGAGTGTGACCGCCACTGTGGGGAGTACAAACACTTCAAGGAGTTTGGCTCCCATTCCCAGACCCCTCAGATCCAGTCCATCCGCCGTATCCAGCAGTAACGGATTTCTCCTTGCCCCTCTCCTTGCAAAAACTCTCATGCCCCTTTCTGCCCGATGCTAAATAAACTGTCTTTCTTAAACCTCACTGACCTCCTGTTATAGATCTGTGTCCAAAAAAAAGAAGAAAAAATAGTGCATTTACTGAAAGCAACGTTTTTGGACACTTACAAATAACAATGATGATAAATGATGTGCCTTTTATTAAAAATGGTTTTGTGAAGAATGAAGAGTGCATATAGTCTCTGTGCCTTTAATCATGGAAGGAAACAAAATGCACTTCATCCCTTTTCCGCCAGAGGGAGCAATAAACCTACAAGCCAAATGATTGCAAATAAGGCATGCAACAAAACTAATCAAATTAAACGAAAAACTAAATATATTTAGCACGAAAACAGTCTATAACATGGCTTAACTTGTACCTGAAAAAGTGACTTAGTTTAAGTTCCATTGTTTGTCAGATTAAATCACATGCCAAGGGATATAAGAAACCCAAACAAACCGAGCGCTATGCTTTTTTTTCTAGATGCAGTGTTGATAAAAGAGGTGGGATGCGCTTACACAACGATTTTATTTAGATAACATGGCGCAGCCAGCAAAGATCTACTACGACGTAGCCATGGCTTATGAATATTAATTACGTAATGTGACGTGGCCAGTAGGCCAAGCTGATTTGCTGAAAGGTGCGTGGGCGCTTTTCAGACACCGAATTAAAAAGTCCTTTTATGGAGAAGGATTGTCTTATGAATATTAATGAGGTAACGTGACTGGGCGCTTCAGGAAGGTTACTAAGCAACGTCAGCAGAATCTATTTAATATGCTTAACTCAAGCCATATATATGACTGAATTCAGATTCAAGACTATACAGCCCACAGTCTCCACATTTCCAGCTTTCTTAGACGCGGGAGTTGTCATATTTGGGTAAACTTTAATAAAGTGTTGCGGGTATGACGTCATTTTGTAGGCCAACAGTCAGTTAGCATCACACTGGTTCCCTCGAGAAAAACCCAGTAGGGTTTTTCCAAATGTTCCCATAGGCTTTTCAAAACTCTTTCAGTTTTTATCTCAAAACATTTTCCCAGAACGTTTAAGTTAGAATAGTTTATAAGAGCACATTTATAAGCATAACGAGGCTGAAAAAGCGGACTGAGTTTACCTGCTCAACGTGATGACGTTCGACAGCCTAGTCCCATTTAGCCATAGACAGTAAAAGAAAGCATTTAGCCACTTGTTAGCCACTGCCTTTTTTTAAGACACGTAACAGCTTCAAAAAATCTTGAGTGGGGTAATACTGATGTATTTTATGTCGTAAAATAAAATGTGAAAGTGTCTTGAACTTTTGTTCCCCACAGACCTTATTTCAGTTGTTTAACCAAAATCCCATTCCCAAAAAACCCCATTGACTTCAGGACGAGGGAACCGTTAGTGCTAAAATGCTAACTCGTTTCTGCGTAGCTACATTACGTAAATCAAGAGCCGAGAGAAATATGAAAAAACTATAAATAAAACAAAATGGTATTAAAACAACAATTCTGACATACAATTCATACATGATAAAATGTAAATAAACTCAAACTGAATACACAATCGTCATATTTGTACCGGCAAATTAGATATTGTTTTAAACTATAGAGGCGAATATAAAATATATAATTGTATATAAATATATAATAGACTCAAATAGCAAAAGAAAAACTCCACAATGGTTTTTTCACAACTTTCAAAAGAGTAAAAAAAAATAGAGAATCTAGTCAGAAGAGAGAAAGATGCCAATTTCATCGTCCTTCACGCCTCACAGCAGAGCTAACTAGTTTTTGGTTATTTGATGCAACGGTAACATAATACAAAGTATAGTGTTATAAATGTATACAAGTTTAAAAAAATAAATAAAGCATAAAAAACTGTGCAGGATTTACGATGCTGGAGACCGTTAAAATGCGTCATCATAGTCTGTGAAAAGGTACCGTTGGCTAATTTCACTGGAGTTCAGCTCCGCCTTGTCATAACGTTCCAGTTCCTTGTTTTGCAACACCAGCTCCGGGTTTTGCGTCGAACCGGCCGCTGGGAGGAAGTGCAGCTCTCAGAAGAGCCTGAAATTCACTTCACGACGCGCCGTGGGGCTCAGCTCACACACCAGCACTAAAACAAGAAAATACTCCCATATTCCCACCTGGATTAACCGTTGAGAAACCTCAAGAAGCACCCTTTACCGGAGGGTCTGAGCGGAATTGGACTGGAGTGTTTTATGTGGACGAATATTGTGTTTTTGTTGAGCGATGTCGGAAGAGATGAAGACTTGGATCTGCGACCCAAACACGGATGGAAAATAAAAGAGTGTTTTCTTTCGGCAGTAACATCGAAAATTCAAAATCAGATGTGTTTTGGAGGAAGGTACATTTAAAACCATAGAACGAAGCTTATCGGGGTTAAAAGCCACGTCGTGTTGTTGTTGGTTTTTTCCCTCGAAACTCGCAGTTTCGTCCATACAAGCTTGAGTTTGAGACGCACAAGATCTCGCGCGGAGATTTCAGGGTGAACTCTTTATTTTAGTGTTTTTATTTGCAAGGAAAAGCACAGTTCCTGTGTTTTCTATATGTTTATCCCTGCCTTTCATTGGACCACGTTTTGTGACACCATCGCGATTTATTTTTTTTAGTAAAAGGAAACTCGGATTGCTTTCGTTCACATTTGCTTATTTCCTTTTCTAGCGCCCCCCCTCTCATCTGTAGGTTACAGTAGAGCAACATCTCAGAGCACACCTCTCATTATATAAATAAACCGACGAGCAAGCGAATCCAGTTAAGGAGGAAAAACTGTGCATTGCACTGCACAAGGCAATGGACTCGCCACTTCAAAACACAACTAACGTTAGTTTAATTTTGTCTCTTTAATTGGCTTGTGAGATCAAGACAATCAGCTTGGATCAGCAAGAGGAGTGACAGGCAGATCTCAACCATCGTGCTACAAAAATGGGGATTTGTTTGTGATATTACCAGGATATTGATGCATATGCTGTTTAGATCTTGAATTATTTTTTGTCTCGCATTTGTGGATATTCAGGAAACAATCGAGCCCGTGTCGCACCGATAGCCATTATTTATGTTTCTCCAACCATTGGGCTTCAGATTTCCACCATCTTTCCGCCTTTTAAGAAGAAGAGGATACTACCCATGTTATTTGCGGTCCGTTTGTATGCTGTCATCTGGTAAATGTGATTAAACAGGGAAATATTGGCGCATACTAGTGCGTTTTCATGCCTTATTGCGTTTTTGCAGCGAGCTGGCTTGCTTTATTTTAATACTCTAAGGATATCGTCCGCTCGTTTACGACTTATTTCTATATCTTGTTGATTTTAACGGGATTGCACGGTCGCTTTGATAATCTTAGGGATTGATTGCAAATGACACTGACGGGCAAGCGCATGCATTTTTAGTTAACCAGCTACCACCGTTATTTCCATCCATCTGAAGGGACGGTGGCTCAAATTAACTTGCATGTCGTTTTTTTGACGGTCGTTAGGTGGGTTATTCGCGTTAAACTCACCCAAAGGATGAGTGCTGGATGGGGGCATCTGCAGGCTATAATAGCTTAATCGATATTATCGTTATCACCATCTAGAATTATTTCTGGAGATGACATGCACATATATTCTTCCTCTCTGAAACAAGAAGCCATTTCTGCAATTCCAGTGGACCTGAGGGCGACGTTGCTTCATAGATAAGCGCCCTATAGATTTTCCATTCAGAGTGGATTTTTTTTCTTTTCTTCCTTCCGTTTTTCCCCCCGTGTATTGTCATCCACGATGGTTGATTTCTGAGAGCCTTTTGGGTTGGGAAACACGATAATAAAACAACTGAGGCTGGAATAGATGTTCGCGCCTCTCTCGAGCATCCTCATCATCATCACCACCACCACCAGAGCTCCCGCGCTCGTCTCGTGCTGATTCCGCCCGCGCGCGAGCGCGCAACATCATCGTTCCCTCACGTCCACCCTCACGGCTGGTTCTGGTACCGTTAGCGAGTCGGTTCGACCCAGAGGGCTCGAAGATGGCGGACCTCGAAGCGGTTCTCGCCGATGTCAGCTACCTGATGGCGATGGAGAAGAGCAAATCTACTCCAGCGGCCCGGGCGAGCAAGAAAATCATCCTTCCCGAGCCCAGGTAACGTTAAGCGAAACGACGAGTCTGTCAGACAGCTAATTCATGCATACTGTTTTATTATGAAGCAGGGCGTTGAGATGTCAACATATTGGATTATTAATTCCCCCTGTATTTTGACTGAATATTGACGTTAAATAAGCGTTAGAAATCCCCTGTCACCATCTTTAGTAATAATGGCCTCTCATGTACACACAGGGTTTGCTGTTTACTTGCTTTCGCTTATATACAAGTACTCTGGTGTTTTCGGGCAAGCTACGAGATATACTTTAGTAATACCAAGTCATTTAATTACTTTAAAATGCCATACAAAACGATGGAGTTTTATAATTAGGCCTGTTCTGAGACAGTGGTAACACCAGTACTTTTTTCTCAGCGTTGGCTCAATCTTAATTGGGGTTTCCTTGTGTTTAAAAGCCTATGTCACTCATTTTGTGCTGTCTTTAGTGTTTTTGAGGTTGTTCGGCAGTTACTGAGGCCTGTTGGGAAAATTCCCCCTTGTGAATCAATGGCTCTTATCACCTGTAGATTTGAACCAGGTTGAGGGTGATATTCACTGTAAACAGGTCGAAATTCTGACATTGGCTTCCCATTTGGTCTTGCATACTCAATAATAAGGCATACAAATGCCCTTTGTTGGGTTTTGTGTGGCTGTTCAAAATAGTTAGGCCTTGGAAACGTAAAAGACAACTGTATCTGTTGTACTGGAGTATAAATGTAATATCTTAAGATGGTCAATGTTTCTCATATCTCGTACCAGTAACATTCAGTCTGCTAATATTTTCCATACGACTTATTTAAAGAAATAACAGACATGTAGATAAACCACTTCATATTAGCTAGGCATTCAACAAGACTTGCCCCTCAGAAAGCGAATACAGGAATTAGATGGTTACTGTGGTGTATTTAGAAACAACCCATGCTAAACATAACTAGATAGACCTTTTATATTTTTAATTATGGTCTTTGTTGGAGTTGATTGTACCTATTCTCTCTAGATATCATGTGAGAAGTCCATTGTGTGTATTGGATTTATTTTTATTGCCACTGTCTGAAAACCGTAAAAGTGATAAATTGGCTATGCCGTCACTTTTTATGTAGTTATTTGGCTGTTTACAACCCCATTGGGAGACTGAACAGTGAACACTGTAAATGTTTTTTAAACCTGCTTTTGGTAACAAACCGAGGCCAAAGCAAAAGGAAATGGTTTTTCAGATTTCATAGTTTGCTCATCTCATGGGATCACTATGGCGATATAAGTGTCAGTTTAAAATGTAAAGCCTGTAGTTCAACGCAAAGGTTTTATTGTACAGTTTACACGAGATATCTCAATATAGACGGCATTCGTGGAATTGCAGTAGTTGGAATGTTTTTAAAGTTTATATAACACTTAAAAGTGATTAGTGATCTCTCAGTGTAGCTCAGGGCTCAACACTAAGAATTTTGTTCTGCTGGCCAAGTAGGGACAGTCGTTCAAATTGTGGCCCCACCACAAAAAAAGTAATGAATAAACAAAATGAGGGGGTAATAAAGGCCTTCTGGAGCAAATCGTTGCGTTTGTCTAAGAAAAACATCCATATTTAAAACCTTTTGAATTAAAGTTCCAGTCGATCGCCCTCCTTGGAAAAGTGTTGAAAGTGCCTTCTCGGAGTTCAAGATGAGTACACGACATCTTACGAGCGTGCCTGGTATTGCTTTGAACTGCAGAGGCACTTTCAACACTTTTTCCATAAACTGAATACGGAAGGTGATCGGCCGGTCAATCTTGAGTACCTATAGAGTAGTATTGCATCCTTCATATCTCCGAAAAGTCTTTAGTTTTATCGTATTTATAAAAGAAAGATATGCTGTACCGAGTCTTTCCGGAAAAAACGAGTGGATGGAGGTGGATTCTGTGGGCGGAGTTAAAGAATCACTAGCGCACGCAGATATTGCGTTGAGAGCATCTGAAAGCTGTGACATAAAGAAAATGTTATCCTAAATAAACCATGGCTATCAATTAGATTCAACCATACGATCCAGAATCTGATCCGGAGGCTGAAATTGAACAGGAGCAGCAGCAACAGCAGGACGTCTCTATGTAGTATGTACTGTAACTGTATTTGCTTAGCGACTTGTCAACATTTGTGTTTTTACCAATGGTTTATGAGGACATTATTTGGTTTATGGACTATTGTATGCGACTAAACGTTAGCAGTAGCAAGTGGAAGGGTTTTGCACATCAGACTAGTGTCTACATAAAACAAACCAATGGAATAGTAGCGCATTTGAATGAAGAAGCAAGCTTTGTGTGAACGGTGCCTAGGTTTAATATTAAATAATTAATTTAGTTCAACACCTATAGTGGTCAAATATATTTAAACACACACCATACATCGCATGCTCCATTGATAAACGATCATGTTGTTTACTGATGTGTACGCAACGACGATAGCCAACAACATAGACATTTGAAGCAGTTTTACTCAACGCCTGCTTCCAATGCACGACCGTGAACCTTTATCGTTGGGACCGCTCCATCAAAAACACACTTTGGTGACATTGTTGATTTTGTGAAGTCCTGTGACTGCAATGCACCTGCCCTTTCCGAGCAGAGCGCGTTTATGGGCGTGTATTTGCTCTCTCGCTCTGGTCGCACACGTGCTCTTCCGGAAGAAGTGCCCATACATAAGTGCCACATTTGATGTCACAGGCCCATTCTCAAAAAAAAAACTTTCCGAAACTTGTGAGAAACCGGAAGGAGTATTTTGGACAAAGAAATACTCCATCAAACGTCCAACTTATGTTTTGAAACTTTGTCCATGTTTAGAATGGGAATCCAAGTCTTTTACAGTGTAAAAAAACTCAATATACATGAAATAGCATTTCACCCCCCTTTAGTAAAGTTTTAAATATAGATATTTTGCTTACACAAATGCACAGAAGGCATTTATTAACCTCCTGGAGCCGTGTGGAGCACGTTATTTGACGGCCAGATGCTCTTTTATGGACTTCAAAAAGCTTGGAAGAACAAGGGCTTTTTTAATATAACTCAACTTTTATTCTTCTGAAAGAAGAATGCCATATACACCTAGGATAACTTGGGTGAGTAAATCATGGGCTAATTAAAATTTTTGGGTGAACTATCCCTTTAATGAAAAAAAACAACAGAACAGTACAATGACTTAAAACTAGGGGTGTAACGATACATGTATTCGTACCGAACTGTTTCGGTACAGGACTTCCGGTACAGCGCACGTGTAGTCTGAACGGTTTACAGTAGGCTTGTTTTACGATCTGAACATACTTCAATCCGAGTTCCCACACGGACATATTAGGCATTCTGTCCATTTTAATCATGTAATTCAACCGATAATTGCTGTTTTAATGCTCTTTAATGTAGCGTGACATATCACTGTATATGCACGTCAATTCAAGCGGGACGCAAGTGAACGCGATCATCTCTTCCTAGTCAAAGAAAATAAACATAAATCAACATCTGAGGGTATGTTGAGGATACATTACAACCAACTGAAATGTATCTTATGCCGTGTAATCGCTCAGTCAGTGTTTCAACGGTGGAAAGACGTCAATGAAACCGATTGTAAAAAATGTCACGTAATTACATTTACCTCAGAAGTCATTCAGTGTCCACAGCTGGTTAGTTCGCTAGAGAAATGAATTATTTCGCTAAATGTATATTATGCACTACATTAGCATATATACTCCTTATATTCTACTTGTTAGTGATGTCTTGATTTAATGTAAGTTTAAATAAATCTGTCATGAAAATGACAGCCACTGTTTATAAATGATTATATTTCAACAACGAATTGAAGTAAAAACATAATTTAATATTTAAATGTAGAAGTTAATGTGATTATATCTAAAAATAAATTTTGGGTAATTTGGACTCTGTTGTTATTTTAGCCTATAGTAATGTAGGGCTCCCTATATAGTTTACACTACACCAGTAGCAGAGATCTTTTTTTTTTTTTAAGAAACTTTTAGTTATAATTGAATTATTTTAAGGACAGACACAATTTGTTCAGTAAACTCCTGTTTAATAACCGAACCGTCAGTTTTGTGTACTGACCCCTACTTGCCCAATAGGCGCTTTTACATTTTGCTTTTTTGAAACCAAATCTTCTGCTATTGTCTTGTCCGTCAGCTCGCCTCACTCTTCTTGTCAGTGAGATCGTCACATGATAAATGAAATCTGACTCCTTCTGCTGGTGTGTGCTGTGTCTCTTAGGCTCACGCTGAATTGAACAGATGCGTTCGGTTTTTAATTGTAGAGTGATTACTTTTTAAATGATTTTTATTACTATAAAAAATCAGCTGTGTGCTGCTGAATGCCAGAAACCCCGACTATTGCAGCAAGCCTAACGTATATAATACACTAAAGTCATCATATTATCATCATATTAATATTGTTTCACATGTTCATGTTGAGAAAAACAGGAATATCCACATACTCGGGTGAGGGACACAAAGATAACTGTCTGCTAAGCAAAGTTTCTTACTGCGCTTTGTGTTTTCTGTTCTTAAACCCATCTCCCATGGCAACTTAAAGGAACACTCCACCGGTTTTAGAAATAGGGCTTATTCAACTTCTTTCCTACATTAAGATATGTGGGCAACTGCATTTTTGTCTCAGTTCATGGCATGCATTGTTTTAGTTTGGCTGGGTGGGCGCAAGCTTAGCTTAGCATAATGAATGGAATCCTATGTTGCCAGCTAGCATGTCCCAAGTAAAAACCCACCTAATTACTTCTTGTGGCCTGCGTACTCACAACTAATTCAAATAGCGATGCAGATTAAAACTTGGCAATTTCCTAGGCAGATATTGACTTGGGACTATATTATGGGGAAGACACAGACAAAGCACTGCTTCTTGGGCGCAGAGATATCACGCAACACATGAAATCCCACAACTTCCATCAACACACATTTCATGTGTTGCGTGATATCTCTGCGCCCAAGTAGCAGTGCTTGTAAAAAATTTGACTTTTATTTTATTACGAACATCTCACATAAATGTTTGCTTTTGTTTTTTGATTTCCATTAATGACTTCGACAGCAGCAGGTTTATTAGACTGCTGTCACTTTAAAGGGGACCTATTATGCCCCTTTTTACAAGATAATACAAATCTTAGGTGTCCCCAGAATGTGTCTGTGAATTTTCAGCTCAAAATACCGTCCAGATCATTCATTATAGTATGTTTTAAAAGCCCTTATATGAGCGTTTTCAGGTTAAAATAACCACATAGCTCTGTTCTTTGTGAATACAGTTTAAGACAATGTGCTAACAAACACATATAGAAAGGCCATTTGCAAACTTTCACAAAACAAAGTGCAATTCTTATGTGTTCTGGATATGAAGTTTGATCACAAACAGTTGGTACTGATCCATCTTTAAGAAACGTTTTACATACCCACGTTTGCAAAGCATTCCGTTGTGAAATGATTCACACAAACATGTAAAACATGTTTCCTTGGACACATTCCCTTTATAAATTAAATGAATCCACTGCATCCTCAGTGGCTCAGATGCCAGGAGTCTATGGAGACTCTTATGTGCATGTATTACAGCCAACAACAGAACAGTTATAATGTTTATGTAGCTAAGACATTTTATAACTAGCTGCTCTAGCGAGGATATAAACATGGTGGGCCGTGTGCAACTCACTCAGGGATCTATACTACTAGGGCAGGGTTCATCACCAGTGGGTGGGGCTTGTCCCTACTGTGACATCACAGTAGGAGGAAAAACTGGAACAGCGTATTTTCAGACACTGTTTCTGATTTATGGGGTTCGTAAAAAAAAAAGTGTGTGGATTTTTACCATTATACTTTGGTTGTTTACACACTGAAGGCACACATTTGTTCAAATAATAGGTCCCCTTTGAGACTGAATGCATGGATACAATATACTGTTACACAACTGTTTACATTCACTTAAGACAAAACTGGCTGTGTTTTCAGTACATGGATACTTGCTAAGACTGCAATTATTTTGATATTATATTGTGTGTATTTGGCCATTTAAGCGCAATAAGCTGCGAAAAAGAACTACATTTGGTAGTTGCAAGCAGTTTGAGAGGCGGTTTTATTCTTGCATGTTTTGTGTGAGTGCACAGAAAACCGTCTGAGAGAGTGCGAGTGATTCAAACCATTCAGTACTTAAATGTTAAAATTGGCAAGATTTTAAAAGACGTGCGAGTGAAAATCTTGTATCGCAGCGTGTTAATGTGTAGCCAATTGAAATTAATTATTTTGATATATCTGATGATCTGTGTGGTTTAAATTACTCATTCAACCAACATGCTGTAGTGCATAAATGTTTTCAGAAATTTCCCTCATTATAAGTAGAGATGCACCAATCGACCGGCATGGGACCGGAATCAGATGATTTTCCGTATGCTCGGCCCGGACCAGTCTTTTTCCGTTTCCGAGGCGGTCCGATTTGTTGCCAGCGGCACAGGCAATAACATCAGCTGTGCGTTCTTGCATGTTATGCAACAGCATATTGGATCCGTGCATAACCTCTTAAAGTGACAGCAGACTAATATTCCTGCTGCTGTCTGTCGTGTTAATCAAAGAATAAAAGACAAAGAAAATCACACTCTGCTCTTGACTGAATAACGTTTATAACTTTAATTGTAAACGTGAATCTTAAATGAAATAATTTTATATCATTCTTACAATGAAAGTATTTCTTACCTGAATACTAATCTACTGTTAGACCCACCTGAAAAACTTAAAGCAGTGTTAATTTCATATCTCTCTTTATTCTATTACATTTATTTGTGCTGTTGTTTAAACTTTTGGACTTCAATTCCAATTTTGCTTTGAAGAAAAGTTGATTTTTGTTTGTATATGCTGTTATAAATTATAATTCTTAGAAAGAAAATCGTAATCTGCAAAAATCTGTATCAGCAGTTCACACTTACAAAAAAAGTTAAATGTATAGTAGTTAAATGTAAAGATGCATGCATTAACCTTAGTGTTCATGACTTTTGTTTTGTAGCATGCAGCATGAGTCTAAAACCTTGATCCAGAAATATTTTGAACACATTTAAGTGCTTAATTTTATTACTTAATCTTTCAGATTACCTCCCACTTATTTATAGAGCTGATCCTTAGTGATTGTCACCAATATACACACAACATATAGCCCTGTGCGAAAGCATTCAACCAGGTGTTTTTGAAGAGTGTTCTGTGAGTCGGCCAGCATCAGAACAGAGCCACAGTAAACTCGCAGTGAGATTAATTTATGGTTAATCATCTTCCTTCCTACGCCAAGGCTAATATGAAGTCTCTCCCTGGGCCGAGATGATGCCTGTGCCGGTGGGCAATTTAGCCTCCCGGATGATGTATTAATGCGCGGTACGAATCTGAAACGATAACGGTTGGCTTTTCCGTTCAACAAATGGTAAGCCATACATCCGCTCCTCATTGTAATTAGGCTGCTTTAGTGGCTCTGTTTGCTCTGAGGGATTACTGTAGTCCGCAGCAGGGCGGCATTACCACAGATCGAGTGAAAGCATTAGCCGTTGACATCAGTGTCCCCATCATTAGCATTATTATGGGCTTCATAAGCTTTGTGCCACTCCCAGCTGCACCTTCTAACTAACACAAGCCATTTAACATCAAAATCTCCTTGTGACGTACGAGTGCTTGTTTGTTGTTATTCAGTAGCAACTGTTTTAAACAACTGCAGTGTAAGGGAACCGTATCAATATCCCATATTGGCAGCTGTGATGACCCAGCGTGCATAAAAACATAAGCTGTTGGTACAATAAAGGCGTTTGTTAATAAATAGAAGGTACTTTGTCCTTTGCCAGCAGAGAAAGTAGCGGCGGAGAGAGATAGCGCGGCTCTGCTACATTCTCCTCGGGCCGGTCGCGAGCCCGCTGGCAGAGAGGTGAGATTTTGACAGCATGACTGGAAGTGTTTGAGGAGCTGGCGGGATTGTTTGACAGCGAGACGAGTGGAAGAGACTGGAGATTGTTTCAGTCACGTAGACGTTGGACCGTGGGACGGAACTGATGCGATTGCAGACAGACAGAGAGCGAGATGAATGTGTCTGAATCCAGAGAGAGACAGGCACCAAGGGGTCGAGGATGTTGTGGTTGAATGAAATTTCTCTTGCACGGTGCAATCCTGCGTTTTAAATCGCATCCATTAGTCGGTGGTTTTGAACTAGTTACCACTTTTGAGATGCCGAAGGCCAGTTAATGTGTCATAATAATGTAGGCCAGGTGATAAAATATGAATGCGCTGCGTGAGTAAAACATGTAGTCATTAATAAATGAGAAGTTTGTTTATGTCTTAAAAAGGCTCATTGCAGACTTGAGGTTTCAACCACTCCAGTCTATGGTTTAGAAGCGCTCCAGATGTCAGCGTGTGGTTTTTACGGTAATGTGTATGGCCATTTACTAGGGCAGGGCGCTAAAATGTTGCTTTTTAGCCTATACTGAGACTATATAGCTCTACTTATATAGCTTTGCTCAGAAGTGACTTAAAAGGGTGGGTTTTCTGCATGTTTAATGCAAGAAGTATTAAGTAGTAAAGAATTGTTTTCTATTTTAATATATTTTATTATATAAAATAAATAGTGATATCAAAGCTGAATTTTTAGCATCATTACTCCAGTCACATGATCCTTTAGAAATCATTCTAATATGCTGATTTGCTGCCAATTCATAGTCCTTGTGTTGTGTGGTCTAACAGACACCGGAACTATAGCCTGACGTGGTCATACTCAATTCTAGTCAGAATATGAGTCTGGTACCGCTCCATTGGGCTGTGATTATGGGGCGAGTTTCAACCTAAACAGGAAAGACCTCAATTGGATAGACCTACAACCAATCAGAGCGACGCGTAACGTTAGTTGTCAAAAGTCAACAGAACTCAACTGCACTGTTGCCAAGTCCGTGTTTTTCCCGTGGGTTGTTCTCCATGTCCGTGGGTTGAAGCGACCCCAATTATGTGATACATAGACCCAGGAATGCAAATTTTAGCAGGCAACCATGCCAAAATAACATATTTTGCCAACCAAACGCAATTTTTTTCCAGAGAACTCCCCCGGAAAGCAATTGTTTTGGGCTATAGTTTTGAGTAGCAATTGCACGAAATAGCAAAAAAACATGGCAACCCTGTCTGCATGCACGCTGGATTAAGTAATGTTAGAAGAAAAAGATGAGTGTAAACGATCTTTGCCAGTGTTGTAAAAAAATAATTTAAGGATAAACAGAGTACTTACCAACACGATCATCATTTCTGAGAGAAATAGTGAAGGTGAATGCATATACGAACAAGTTCTCCGGTTAGGATAAGACCAAATTCAACCCAAGCGCCTTTGATGACGTTGATGATTACGTTACTGTTGATCATCTGTCCATCATCGTCTAAAGCCCGCCCTGACAATTTCATTGGTCCGAACAGTTTCTGTTCGGGCATAATAGCTCCTCTATGGATCGAGTCCAGACCGAATTGCCTAATTCGGATGGCATCTAGGCTACCGGTACTAGTGAGTACAACATCATTTAGAAACGGCAATAAACTCCAGCAAGATAGTCATTTTATGCAAATCCACAGCCCTTTATCTACAGATCAATTATTATAATGGGAATATATCATATTGGAGAGGGTTTTACTGCACTGACGCTTGTAACCTTAAAACCTTAAGAATGATTACTAAAGGATCATGTGCCACTGATATATATTTCTGATTATTTAATTATCATGTCAGGCCTAATCCGAGCATTTGAGTTTTGTCAACATCCAGAGGCGGCACGAAATTTGACGGAGGCAGCCGCCTCGTAATTCTCTATGCAGGAAAAGCCCTGGGATTGATCAATAGAAAGTACAAAAGAACTAAATTATTTGAAATTGGAAATCTTTTGTAACATTATAAATGTATTTATTCGTCACTTTTGATCAGTTTAAATTGTTCTTGCTGAATAAAAGTATATATTTCTTTAAAAGAATTCTTACTGACCATTTCAATGAACCTTTCTGAATAATGATAAAAACAAATTGTTCAATTACATTCATGAATTGATTCATTCACATGATCAAACTTTCCAATCCCATTTTTGTCTTTAGGAAACTTTAGGCCAAATATAAATTGCATCATTTCTTACAATATTGCTTAATTTTATATTGCCAACTGAATTACTATACAAACATGATTATTTATATATCATCGCACAGCCCTATTTATAATAGCAATCCTGATGTCAGGCCTATCCATTTGCCGCAATGGGTCAGGTCACACTACAGGGGTGTCTGTGTCTGGTCCAGGACTGCAGGAGCATGTTTGGGGACACCTCTATCTCCCCTGACCTGCACTCTGACTCTGTGGGGCTGTGGTTGGGTGATAATGAGCCCTTGGAGGGGGTGCTAATTGATTCAGTCTCTCAAACTTGCTGCTCATTAACACCCTCTCCCAGGGTAGCACGGCAGTGCCCTCCTTTGGGAAGCGACAGGCAGAGAATTGAGCAGGTGGTTGTGGAGAGACCTAAACTAAGGCCAGGATCGAGGTGGAAGGACAGCGTGGGTGGCTGACTTAACCTCAGTGACTCAAATCCAGTTGCCTCTCGCAGGGCGAGATGGGTTTTAGCTGCTGTGGGGTTTGAATGGTGTTTGTTCTGCATATGAAGTTTTGAACTAAAGTCATCTCTTTATTTTTACCCATTTTCTTTCAGTATTCGGAGTGTCATGCAGAAGTACCTGGAGGAAAGGGATGAACTGACCTTTGACAAAATCTTCAACCAGAAGATTGGTGAGTTTTCTCAATGCTTTATATTGCTTTGAGCCAGTTTTGCATTGCCAAAAGGTCAGAAATTCTTAATGTCACGATTTCAGCTTTGGAAAAGGGCCATTTTTGAGCGTCCAAACCAAGTAAATCTTTGAAATAAGCATCTAGAAAACACCACAGACCCTCGAGGACGTCGTTTTAATCGCGATGAAGTAAAATAAGGATCTTGTTCTTCCTTTTTTCTTATCTGAGTCAAAGACGGCTCTTTGTTCTTTGTTATCGCTGGCTGTAATGTCTGCGTTTTTCTGTTAGTCACCTGAACAGTTAAACTCTTTGTCAGGCAGCGTTTCGTACAAATGTGCTTTTGTTGTGGTTTGATAAATGCATATGCCCAAATAACCTCAGGTACCTAAGTGAAAGCATGTTTTTTTCCATTCTGCGCTTTTGGAGAAAAGGCGTTTGCTGTAATGTGTGAAGTGTGAGCTGTGAAGGCACCATGGGAACACGGCAGCCAGCCCCAGATTTTGATTAACTTTAATTTTTACTTACTTTTGTGTCTGAAGTCCCAAGTGAGGATCTGCTTCAGTGCTTTCTCTCTGTCTCTTCTGACTTCTTTCACTCACATTGCCTCCATGCATTATACAATAACATGCTGGATTTGATAGTGCCTTGCGTTATATGTTATGGTAGTAACATTTTAACTGTCGAAATGAGAAAAGCCAGGTTAGATGTGTAAGAACAGGGTTTCCCAAACTGGGGTTTGAGAGTTGATAAAAAGCTTATTATTATTTATTAATTAAAAAAGTAAAACCCATAATCATTTATTATGAAATGTAATGTAAATGTAAAATACTTTATTTCACTTTTTTAAAATATATTTTATTTTTTATTTGTCAGAGAGCCGTGAAAATGCAAATGTGTGTTTAAATTATTAAATGTTTGCTAAAAGGGTTAGTTCACCCAAAAATAATCCCATAATTTACTCACCCTCAAGCCATCCCAGACTTTCTTCTTTCAGCCAAACACAATCGGAGTTATATTAAAAACAGGGTTCCTATGGGTCCTTGAAATCCTTGAAAGTTTGCGAATCTGAAAATAAAAAATTAAACGCCCTTGAAAGTTTTTGAAAATAAACATGTATAGATACAGGTCCTTGAAAGTGCTTGAATTAATTTTGTTCAAGAAGTTTTCTGGAAAAAAATCCATATTATTCCTTTCCGGTCTGCTAATATGCATATGCATACATAGCTTGCTTGATTTACGTTAGTTACACGCATTTACGCGCTACGTTAAGTGTTTCTCAAGTGAGAAAAAAAAACTTGCATAGTTGTGTTTGATACATGAAAACTGTAACAATGTAACATTGTAACCTTACATGTAAGGTAATGTAACCTTGCTCTCACTTCAAGTCCTGTTCTTCCAAGCTTTATAATGGGAGTGAATGTTACCACACCATCCATCGTATAAGTAATCCATATGGCTCCCAGAGAGTTAATAAAGTCCTTATGAAACAATGCGTTTTTGTAAGAATATATTTATAACTTTATAAGCTATAATCACTGGTTTCCTGTAATGGCCACAAACTGAGACTCTTTCTTAACCCCAAAAATTATAAAAGTGCTCTTGTCTTGTGCAGCAGAAGACGTACAGTCAAAATGCTGCATCTCTAACTGAATGAGAGGATAATATATGAGCCGTAAGTGTCCCGCCGACATGTCGCAATACTTTTCCCCAGTTTTAAGGCTTTATTTTAAATCACATTACATCAAAATTGACAGACAGTATGAGATGTAAATAATGTCTTGCGTTATGGAGGATGGTCAGATATTTATTTTAATTGTATTATTAACTGGTGTTTACTTCGCTAAAATAGCGAGCGAATCTGGTCAGCTACAGAGAAACTGGTTGCCAGGCAACAGACAAGTGACCAATCCTGAGTGGCGATGTCCCCACATGCGTTCTAGCAGCACGGTTCCCGATTTGTAATCATGTCGTGCAGAACAAAGATCAAGTGGCTATAACTGGAACCGTTCCTTCCCGTTCTTAGAATCAATCGGCCTGACGGTGGAAAAGCACCTATTATTAGCCCATTGTGCCCTGAACTACCTAGATCAGCTGTTTAAAGACACTATAACACAGGTTTTTTTATTGATCCCATGGAAGTAAGGGTGGTGTTGGATTAAATAGTGAAGGAAAAGCAGTCAACAAGTGTCCTGCATGTATGTGAACTCCTTCAGTACTGTTTTAAAAGCATCCCAGGATGCACCTCTTATAGTTAAGAACACATTCTAATATGTGGAAAATAGTAATAAATAACGTGTCCAGACGTTTGACTGGTAGTGTTTATGTATTCTCATGTTCTCATAGGCTATATGTTTATGGGACTGTCAGTGTTGTTACAAAAGTGTTGCATGGTATATGATGAGTCACTCTTTATGTATACATAAACAAGTGGCCTTCCTGAGTGGGAAACCTGTTTGTGATCTTAACAGGGAAATCACACCGCTGTGCGAGTGACCTGTCGATGAGGCTAAATAACAAAAAAGCATTAATTAAATAAAATAAGTATTTTCACTAATGCAAATTTCTGAAGCGTGCAAATTTTCCTGGTCCTTTCTGAGGAGAGGCGTGAAGCAGGAAACCAAAGTCCGCTGCGGTGCCGCTAGTTCACAATACTGAATTTGAATGACAAATGTCTTGGTTTTGCATTTGACCAGTGGAAGGAGATAATGACTCAGGTGTTGGTTGCATAATCAGATGATTCCCTTCTGTCTTTGTCTTTTAACCCTCATTGCTGTGGCATTTCGTGTTTATTTGATGAACCGAATAATGTTGCATGATGGCTTTTCTGAGCCGATTCTTTCTTGTTGCGTTTAGCTGGCATAGCAGTGGCATATTGGTTTGTTTTTGTTCTTGTGTATAACATGTTAATATTGCATTGTTTCTCATATTATTTGTCTCTTTGTAGTAGGCCGTCTTGATTTACTGCAAGAACTCCTTCGTTCTTCCTACTGTGAAGACCCCACACTCGCTGTGATCCACCCAGTCATATGAGACCTAATAGGGAGCAACAAGTAGCATTTACCATTAAAATTGCATGAGAAATTAATAGAAATGAATCTTGCTTAGCAGGAGGAGATGTAGAGAACAACATAAGGATGAAAAGCTCAGGCTCTGGGGTGTCTGCCGGCCGAGAATGACAGGAAAATGCCATCCTCCTTCATTGATTTAATTTGATTTGACAGTCACAGCCATGAAGACGTTTGCGTGGTAAAACCGAGTGTTTGATGTTTGACTTTATTGGCAGCAGAACTCGATTTACTGGCACATCTGGAAATATGTCTATACATGTTATAATATGAAAAGCATAAATAAACATTGAAAGATGGAGCAAAGGGTTATTTAGCCAAGTCTGGGATGTTTTTGTCTCTTCATTTGAGATGTCGTGCTGAAGTTTAAGATGATCAGCGTTGTTTTGATGATTTTAATTAAAAACAAATCTCAGCATTAAAAGCTTTGAAGTGAATAACGGTCCTTTTGTGACCAATGTCTTTGCATCTTCCTCCTTTGATTGTGCCCGACAAGTGTAGCATTTCACAGCTATCACTGTTCTCTCTACGCTCTCCCTACCGTCTGAGCTAAATCATTTTACCCCCCATTCTCAAACTCCATGACCTACATGCACCAAAGATCTTGACTGCTCTGCAGATCAATAAGCTTGTTGCATAGAGGCTTTTTATTTAAGTCTGGGAATTCATGACTGGCTGTAATAAATAATGTGGGGCAGCTCAGGTTGAAGATGAATTGCCCTGTTAGCAGAACGACATTGGTGTATCAGTGCATGGACACTTGTATGCATGTATCTGTGCAGAAACGTGACAGTTTGACAGCAATTTTTGGGCTGATGATGTCTCTCCATCCCCCTCTTCATGACACATGATTTATTGGATGGCGATGTCGGTACTGTGAAACAGAGATGCTGCGCTGCAGTGCAATTCTCTCTTTTTCACTCTTCTTCTCCTGTTGCTCTCTTACTTGTTAGCATGCTTCACTTTGTGGCAGCTGACATCAATTTTGCTTTTTGTGGCCAGCAGAATTTTTGGAACAAGATCTTAAACCCTGTGCAGAATTAAATGTTATGGTCCCGTTGTGCTATAGTTCAGGGCTGCACGATTAGGGGAAAATATCTAATTGCGACTATTCTGGTTAATATTACATTTTCATTACTAAAATTAGAGTATTTAAGAATAAATATAATAATATTTCTATTTTACAGAACTTATTTTACAAAAAACTGCATGGTTACCTGTTAACATGCAGGCTACCTATGAGTAAAAATCACTAGTAATGTCTAAGGATTTATTATAAAATATTATATTATTGTACAAATCTGTATCAATTTCTTAATTTTTGTCAGGAGGTATGCAAAATCAAGAACGAGTTTAATATGAAATATGAGCCTCTTATGCATCCACTGTGGGGAAAAAACTCATGTACACTGGAGAAAAACATATGGATTGTCATGTACATTTATTTTTCCTTTTTTTTTTTAACCCAAAATAGGATGGATAGAGCAGTGCTGGGCACTAAACACAGCACACTCAAGTTTCAGTCATACTGGAGGCCAGAGGGCGCCCTCGAGCAGAAACGCCACATTTGCCTCCAGTGTTGCCAACTTAGTAACATTGTCGCTATGTTAAGCGACTTTTTAGACCTCTAGACCTCTTATTTTATTTTTTTCAAAAAAGCGACTAGCAACAAATCTAGCGACTTTTTTGGACAAACGTCAGTTACTTTAAAAATGTCGCCAGTACTGTCTTGGGAGCGCGATGTCTTGCTTTCTCCCTGCCGTCACACCTCTCTCTGCGTCTACCCCGTTCAGTGAATGGCTGAGAGGAGCAGCGCATGCCGGTGAACGCACACAGCAGCTGACAGACGTGAATGAGCGAGCGAGCACACACTGTTGCCATGGATTTATCACTTATCTGCTTGCTTTGTTTGATATTTAAAGAATTTAGTTTGACCCATTATGATTTCCATTCTTCTCTTATATTACTCACTATAAAAGAGCTTTAGTTCATCCAGTTTCTGACCTCACTCAATTCAGATTATTTTAAATGTATAGAAATTCAGTTCAAGTCATTCACTATCTCATACTCGTTCTATTGTATGACAAAAATATATAGGAAATGAGAACATCTTTATTGGACAGTATGTGAGCACTGATTATGAGAGAAAACACGTAGGCAGGCAGAGCAAAAGTACGACGTGATGATGTCACAGATATGCTAATTAACTTATGACATCATCTAGCGACTTTTTGGGCAGGCTTTAGCTACTTTCCTTGGAAAATAGTTGGCAAAACTTTTTGCCTCATAGAGAAGTGTTATATAATGACGTTTTCAGGAAATCCCTAATGTAAAGCTAGCGCTGTAGACGGAAATGCTTTCACTGATTAAACATGAAGACAATAAACACGATTGCATCAGATATGGTGAATTTGTTCTTCAAGCCTTCTTTGGTATTTTGCATAATAATTATTATAATGCAATGCTAATCGACATAGACTTCTTCACTGTACAGAATACTATAAAATAAATAATTGTCTGATAAGCCACATCAGCTCACAAAAAGAGATTTTAAACACTCAATATGAAGTGAGTTAAAACATGTTATTAAACTTTTTTTTTTTTCAAACACACATTATAAGCGATTTAAGCTCGCAGTGCTTTCAGACGGAGCACGGAGTCTATAGTTTGAACATAAGCATGGCAACCAGAGATGTAGATGGGGATGTTCAAGGAGTAGTTTACCCAAAAGTGAACATTCTTCATCAGCTTCATCAATTTTACTCATCCTCAGGTTGTTAAAAAAGCTATTGACGTTTTCTTCCATACGGCATGAAAGGAAATATATAACGCATTTAAATTCATGCATTTGGCAGATGCTTCCATAGCAACTTGCATTGCATTCAAGGTATGAAACTTTATCAGTTCATGCGTTCCCTGGGAATCGAACCCATGACCTTGACATTGACATCATGCTCTACTGCTTGAGCTACAGGAATGATGATGAAAAGAAATGCACATGCATGAATTTTCTGTGAATAGTGACTTTACATTCAAGTCTGTTTCTCACACAAAGCTATTGCATAGCTTCAGAAGTCTTAGGTATTTAGTCCTTTTTGGAGCTTGAAAACTCCTGGTCACTTGCTTTTGTTGAATGGAAAAGAGTGGTTTAGGCATTCTGCTAAGCTTCTCCTTTTATGTACTCCAGAAGAAAGACAAACAGAGTGAGGAAGTGACGCAATTAATTTTTGTCAGAACTAATCTTTTTAAACCACTCTCATATGCATTTCACACATCATTTTGAATGAAAGTATTGAATATTTAATGTTAGTTCAGACGTAGTATTAGTGCGATCACGCTTCTTAATTTGTCCTGTCAGGGTCATCCAAAACAGGCGAAAATACCATCAATAGCTGTGATTGCTCTGCTGTGAGTCAGAGTACTTGTTTATGATACACAGCCAGATGAGCAGTCTCTTCATTTCCTGGCCCACCCCCCTTCAGAACCATCACTTATCATGCAGACCCCGCCTCCCTCTTTATCGTCAGTAATGGTTCACGATGACAGGCCAGAGCTGTCAAAGGACACAGTACACATCGTAAAACCATCCTCGTTTCACTGCGATCGCTTTCAGCCGGTCGGCTGTCATTTATTCTGCTGCATGCGTCTCATGGCTTTGGTGCCTGAGGGTGGCGTTCACAGCTCCTATTGATCTCCCTAACGTTCCGATCTGTTATGATGTTATTCCTCTATCTGCCCTCCTCCTGGTTTCTTCATTTGTGTTCTGCCTGTCCACCCCTCCTCCTCCCTCATTCACATCTTCCTTTCTCTCTCTCGTTCCATCTGTCTGAGTTCTGGAATGGATTTGAGAGTTTTGTGTTGCCTAGCAACTGCGGTTTCCATGGGAACGCCAAAGATATTCTTTGTTTGCTCGGCGACCGGGAAAATGAAATTTAAAGGATGAATTAAAGAAGGAAATAGATGATTTCCATTCAAAGAAAGCAAATAAAACCCCTAACAGATTATACGCCGATAAAATAGTGGGATAATTACACCCGTCCTCTTTCTGGCTCGAGGCTGGTGGCTCTGATTGGCGGGATTGATCAATGCCTATTAACGGTTTAGGTTTCATTTTCCCTGTGTTTAGATTGGTCGCACCAAATGCTTGTTTGGTCCTCGTCTGTAATGGTAGTGTGATACGTGGCCGAGAGTGCAACATATTGATGTGTGTCCTTTATTAGCAAGTCAAAGCGCCCGTGCCCAGATGTGTTTGAGTGTGAGTGAGTTCATGCATACGTGAGCATGTGTGCACTAGCATTGCATTAATTGACAGTTCTTTGATCCACCAGTCTCTGTTAATTGCTCTGGGATTTGGAGAATTAATTGGCCAGTCAATGTCATTATTTCCACCCCGCTCGCCCTCACTCTGTCTCTCTTTGACTTACTCAAGGGATGCTCAAATTACGCAGCTTGAGGGACACTTTTAGAAAATGCAGGGTGACCGGGATCAGTGAATAAAATGACCTGGTAATATTGGTTGTTAAGTGTGCTGTAACCATCAATTACATCTGGCTTTTACCAGCTTCATTTTTACATTCTTTCAATCAAAATATTTGTAATAGTCTGTTTTAAAGACCCTTTCCATTTCCCATTATGATGTGAAATTTAACAAATTTTATTTACATACCAGTAATTTATATATTTGTTGCATTTTTTCTCACGTGCAGTCCAGGCATAGAAGAGACAAAAATAATGGCCAGTTTGTGGTGGAGGGCTCTCCTTTGAGTATAGACCAGAGCCAATATTAATATTTGAAGGCTGCTTGTCTCTTCCCGTTGTTGTGTGAACTGCTGGGAGAGGCTCTGGAGAGCTGGTCTTCCTGGCAAAGCTGTGTTTCCAAACCTAGTGAGCAGCTTATTTTCTTCTTTTTGCCAAATTCTACGAAAACATTGCATGTATGTGGGGAAGGTAACCCCACAATGCATTGCAACAAGGTTAGTAAAGCAATCAATCCTAGATGCGGAGCAAAAAGAGAGAAATGTCAGTTAGATATAAATCTGGATGCCAACACTTCACAGTAAAGTTAAGTTCATTTATGCTATAGCTAACATGGATTTTTTTTTACATGCAATAGTTTGAGGTGAGAGTTTTTCAAAAAGGACGCGTTAAGTGACTACTTCTACTTTCTATTCATCAAAGAATCCTGAAAAATTCCCATTAAAACATTTCTTGAGCGCCAAATCATCATATTAGAATGATTTCTGAAGGATCATGGAGTAATGATGCTGAAAATTTTATTAAAATAGAAAGTTATTTCAAATTGTACATTTTACATTATTATATATAGAGTGGGCAGAAGAGACTTTTTTTAAAAACATTTTTTTAAAATATTGCTGCACCCAAACTTTTGATTGATAGTGTATACTAATACCCTTTTCATATCTCAGGTTTAAAATTAACATTGATTAATGTGATTATAAAAATTATAATACATTTGCTTTTAAAATCCAAGCAAATGTATTTATTTCACAAAAAGTACCATCCCACTTTGCTTAAAGTTGCAATAGGTGAACTGTGAAATGCTAACTTTAGTCTGCTAGCATTGAAAGCATATGGTCCCACCCTCCCTGCTAATGGCTGTCCAAAGCCACGCCTCCTCCAAAACACATTAACACGCACTAGGGGCGTTGAAATTAATCGTTTCTACGATGCATCGCGATGCAGACGAGGACGATTCGATATCGGTTCATCGGCACATAAATGTATCTCAGCAAAACGGATATAAATCCGATCTTCAATTCCCTCACTATATGCAAATTTAATAGAGTTCACGTCACCGAAAACCATAGATATGAGCTGCATTTTATTGATCATCAGCTAATTTCAAAATCAAATGCCACAATATGAGCGAGTGTGGCAACAGCACTGGTAAGATCATTCAGTTTCCTTACTTTTAATGAAGATGATTGTATTTTTGAGAACCTACGATATTCGGGTTAATTTGCGGTAGTTTATGCATTGGCTTAATGAAGAGATACTTGTCTGTGGCGATGCGTGCTGGCTATAACATGACAGCCTATAACACACAAGTTTATTTTTTTAGCATGTTTGGAGATGTAAAATTTACATACTGTATGTGGTTTCAACAACCAGATGCATTTACACTTTAGTTTTGAATGTAATGCGGCCCAGACCACCTCCTAAAGTGGCTTTTAGTATTTACTTTTGTGTATTTATTCTAAAGTCTTCTGTGCCCAGACTTCAGTTTTGTTTGATGTTTGATCAGGGCTCGACACGTTCATGTGCTTTTTTAAATCTGCCATTCACTTGTCTGAGTAAAAAATTTGCTTGTCTGGAATTTTTTTTTTTGGTGTTGTATTACTTATTCTGAAGCAATATTCTCACCAGTGTCCAGTCAGCTTTGACATATTCAAATCTGCATATTTGTGATATTTTTACCTTTTAAAAGGGGTGTTTTTTTTTCAATAATCTTATTAAATATAGACCATGTTTAAGCTTTTTTATATTCTTAAATTTGATCTATTAATCAAATTAGAATAATACACTATAGGGCCGTTCCCGTTCCCAAAAACTGTCGCGTTTGTGTAAGAAAAATATCCATATTTTAAAACGGCAATCTTCCGTGGAAAAGTGTTGAATGTTGAAAGTGAAACTCAAGATGCATACGTGACGTCATGACGAGCCTACCTGGTCGCGCTAGTCTTTCGAACGGCAGGGGGACTTTCAACAATTTTTCCATAAATTGAACAGGGAAGCGGTCGGTCGAAAGTTTACATGATAAAGTTTTTAATATGGATATTTTTCTCACACAAACGGTTTGTTTCAGAAGGCCTTTATTAATACCCCGGAGCTGCGTGGAGCATGTTATTTGATGGGCTGATGCACTTTTATGGACTTCAAAAACAGAACAACTATTACTGCAATTCTAATGCTTGGATTAGCCTGGAATTTTGTAATATAACTCCGATTGTATTCGTCTGAAAGAAGAATGTCAGTCAATGTCATAATGTCACTTAGGATGACTTGAGGGTGAATAAATCATGGGCTAATTTTCATTTTTGGGTGAACAATCCCTTTAAAATGCCCAAATTAACAGCAGAAAAAAAAACATGTTTACTGCCTGATACAAATTGTGTTTTTGGTCTGAATATCCAATTTTGCTCTTCATGACAACAGCGAGGGGGATGCATTTTTAATTTGTTTACATTAAATAAAGCTCTAAGTTCTACATAATTAAGGGCGTGGTCACTTTGAGTGACAGGTGGTTTTCCTTAGTCATCACGTCACCTCAGCTCCACCCATGTCCCGCCTCTTTGCCCATTTTCGGCTATTCGGGAGTAGCGCGTGATGACGCTGCCAAGATGGCAACGACCAACTCGACTCTACTTTACGCTTCAAAACTGCTCTTCAGAATCCTATGGGTGACGTCACGTACACTACGTCCATATTTTGATACAGTCTATGTGTGAGACGTGATGTAGGTGTCAAAAATGTGCACCTGATTCATATATTTGCATTTTAAATAAAAACCCTCCAGAGAGCACTTTTATATTTGATGTGTTCTATGTATTTATCTGTCGGGTACTTGAGCAGTCCAAATGACCGAAATGAACAATGTTTTGGGTTGATTCACATCCAAGCATATCCAATTTGGGCCTGATCCTCTTTAGCATTTAGAACAGCATTTATATGCCGTGACTGCAGGCGTTCTCTCACAGAATCATTGTTTCTTGGCCGGTCACCATGTTGTGTAGTTTTGAAATAATTTTGGGCTGTTCTCTCTTTTTTTTTTTTTTTTGTCTCTCTGCTGCAGTCTCTTGCCCTCTGTCCAATTTTGGCCCATGGCCCATGTGGGTTTTTACACGCTGTGGTCTGTCGTACAGTTATTTTCCCAGGCCGTATCTGTATATGCGCCTTTGCCCTGTAATTGCTGTGTTTATTCTAGTCGTGTGACACGGCTCTTTAGTTATTTTCTTACCACCAGTTTTACCAATCAGGTCCTGAAGGTTAGATCACTGTGATACTTAACATCCTGTTGACTCTTGGAGAGTTTGAATGACAGTTTTAAAAAGCTGTCACATTTGTCAATATGCAGCTGGAGATGTTTGCTGCTGTTCAATTTAGGCTTACGACCTTTTTTGAACGCACGGCAGTTTGCCAAACCTGCCAGTTTGATGTTGAGATGACCGTTTGAAAAATGAGCCATAGCTTCCAAAAGAGCAATCTTCTGCTCCAAGCTGCTCCACCACGGGAGTTTCCCGCTGAGCCGTAGATGTTTTGGTATCCAGATGAAGAAGTAATACATTCAGACTGCCAAGTCAGTATTTTTTACCAGGGAAAATTAACCTTAAGTTGATGATGTGTCATTTAAATAAGCGGCAGCGGCAGCTAATTTACAAAATGTGGCCTCTTGGATGAAAGGGTTTGTGTTACATGACAGATGACAAATAACGTTTGTTTGAACAATGTCACATTAGGCAGAAAGAAAAGTTGGATCATCTTGCAATTTGCATAAAATAACTTCATGGAAGCCACATCCGCCACCTCGATTATAATTACTTTTTTTACCAGGAAGAAAACAATGTTAAAGTTGTTTTCTCTAGTGTGGAAATGATCTGAGTTTGATAGGAGTGGCCACCGCTTCACGTAGCACAGCATTTTTATCATTATCCGACAATCTTCCTATGTGCCTTCACTAAACTGTATTCTTTTCTGTTAAAAGTTGTCTATTAAACGCCACCTCTGTCAAAAATGAGAGAATTATATTGATTGAATGCTCTCACACATAGACTTAAATGGTTACTTCCCCCAAAAATGAAAATTCGGTCTTTTAATTACTTACCCTCATGTTGTTCGACACCCGTAAGAACTAACTTTAGATAACGACTTAATCCAACTCTATTCTCGTCTTCCGTCTGGGCCCTGACGTGAGCTCACGAAACACCACGACGCATGCGCGAGAATGTGATGTAGAGCTGGAGGAAGCGATGAACTTTGTTTATAAACAGAAGAAGACGCGTCATATCTAAGCTGTTGAATTCTACATTGATTGTGCTTTAGATCTTTGCGTAGTGCTCAAAATGGTGATAAAGTGTGCATTTCCTGGATGCCTGAAAGCCGGCTCCACATCATATTCTCGTGCATTCTTCGTGGTGCTTCGTGAGTTCACGTCAGGGCCCAGACGGAAGATGAGAATAAAGTTGAATAAAGTCGTTATTTATTTATTTTATTTTTTTTGTGCACAAAAACTATTCTCATCGCTTCTTAAAATGATTGTTGAACCACTGCAGTGAGATGGACTTTTTAACGTTTTTAGTAGCTTTTATGGGTCTTGAGAGAAGAAATGTCATTACTGTCAATGGAGGCCTTTCTGAGCCATCGGATTTCAACAAAAATATCTTCATTTGTGTTGCAAAGATGAATGGAGGTCTTACGGGTATCGAACGACATGAGGGGGAGTAATTAATGACAGAATTTTCATTTTTGGGTGAACTAACCCTTTAAACAGGTTTTGCAGCACTATACATTTACATTTTGTTAAATACCAAGTGACATTTTTGAAAATAAGGCATTTCAGTAACTGACTAATAATACATTTTCATTGCCATTAAAGTTATATTACTGAACCTAAACATAGGAGCCTGATTAAAAAAATTAATGCTAATTTAAAAGAAGACGTCAGATGGACATGCATCTGAACACTTCGTGTTAAAGGTATAATTCACCCTAAAATGAAAATTGTCTATTTACTCACCCTCATGTCGTTCCAAACCCACATTACTTTTTCCTTTTGTAGATACTGTGAAAGTCAGGACCCAATAATATTAATTGTAGGGACAAAAGAAATCATCAAAATATCTTCTTTGGCATTCCACATAAGTCAGTCCGTCAAACCAGTTTGTAACAACATAAGGAAATGGTAAATTAACTTTCATTTTTGGAAAAAAAACTTTGTTTTTTTGTAGGCTGAATTTCCCCAATGAATTGTGAATGCATCTATTTGTTTGGTATATGGGTGAAAACCTGTTTGACAACAATCATTATTTTTGCAGTTCTGCCACAGAAATGACTCTTTTCAGCACATTTGTACTTTTTTTATCAAGGAAGAAAAATCAGACATGCATGCACTTGCATGTTCGAAGCTGGTGCAAAACTTGGCCAACGTTCAACATGACATGTGCAACGCCTGTTGGAGTGAATTGTCATATATAGTCATGATGCTCAAGACTAGAAGGATCTGAACCTGAACAGAAGCTCTGGCTGTGAGTCTCAAGCCCACTCTCCATTCGTCCTGGCATGAGCATGGTGTCTTTTTGCTGGTGATGATATTGAAACTATGCATAGGGAAGTGTTTGTGTGTGTCACAAAATAAGAGGGTGTGTGTGTGAAATAGAGTCATGACAATTTAGACCTAAAATAAACGGACACTTGTTTGCTGAGTCTGCAATGTGTGGGTGTGTGTATGTGTGCGCTTGTGTGTGTTTAATGGGCTGTCCGCTTTTCCATGTTCCATCTTTGCCCGCCTTGTAAACACCACTAAGACACTCACCTTGTTGGCAAGGTATTGTAAAATAAAGACACATTAACTTATCCTACTAAGCTACCTCTCACAGGCCGCCCAGGAAATGGTGGTTGTTTCCCTTTCGATGGCCAACAGTAAACTCTTAATGTAGTTCCTTGTGTTTTTGGGCTGTGCGTAGGCAGTGTGGTTAGTGTTGGCCTGCACGCTTGCACGCGCTTTTGAGCACTCCTCCCCTCCTCTCATAGAGTCCCGCATCTCAGTATTGATTGCGTGCTTCTGGGTGGCTGGTGAAAATGACAGAATCAGTTTTGTCAAACAAAAGGTGAGGAGAGAGCCAGTCCTTCTAATTGTCCCCTCAATGTTTATGTAGCTTTTAGGCTCATTTGATAATGCCTTCAACTGCTAATGAGACTAGCACTCAGCTACTTCTACTTCTGCCAGATGCTTTTATCCAGTGCATTGCATTCAGAGTATACATTTGATCAGTTCATGCATTCAGACCCGGCATTCATAGCCCAATTTACTTCCTTAAAGGATTAGTTCACTTTTAAAAAACTTTTGCTGATAATTTACACGCCCCCATGTCATCCAAAATGTCCATGTCTTTCTTTCTTCAGTCGAAAATAAATTAAGGTTTTTGATGCAAACATTTCTCCTTATAATGGAGTCAATGGAACCCAAACGGCTCAAGGTCCGAATGACAGTTTCAGTGCAGCTTCTAAGGGCTTTAAACCATACCAGACGATGAATAAGGGTCTTATCTAACGAAACGATCGGTCATTTAAAAAAAATAATTAAAAGTTTAAGTTTTATAAGCACAAATGTTCGCCTTGCTCTGTTCTGTGATATGTGTACGTGACGTCACGTAATACGCAGTTACGTTGAAAAGGTCACGCTTGCCGTAGGTGGAAATACTGAGTCAGTGTTTTCAAATGAGCGGAGGGAGGATTCAAAATCGTCCAACATCGTTGTTTTACCTTTTAATTCCCTTTTTTGTAAACGCCGTTTGACTGAGTATGTGCACGTTCAACACTGACTCGGTATTTCCATCTACGGCAAGCGTGACCTTTTCAACGTAACTGCGTATTACATGACGTCACGTACACATATCACAGAACAGAGCAATATATATATATATATTGAGAATTAGGGCTGAAACTAATTATTATTGATAATCAATTAGTTGTTGATTATTTTTTTGATTCATCAGATAAAAATACCAAAACACACTATTCCACATCCTGCCCTATACTGTCCTTCAAACACATGTGTCAATGCACTGCAATAAAAACATAGTGAATATATCTACCATTACATACATTTAAAACTAAAAATTATAATAACTACAATAACAGGGTTATTGTAGTTATTCAATGGTAACCACAAATTAATCATTGTTTTTCCATAGTTTAACTATATGGTTTTTGTGTATAAATTGTAATCAATGCGGCAAAAACAGGGTTTTACTATAATAAAACCATGGTTAATTTAAATAAGGGTATGATTGTGCTATACATTATGTACAAAAAAAGTTACTAAGCAAAAGAAGATTGAATCCCTAAATTTAAATGATATTAAAGAGAGAGAGAGAAAAAACACAAACTCAGTGTTACCAGATTAGAGGAATATTCTGCTGGAACACACACACACACACGTCATGGATACAGTACTTGTTAGGCTACTGTCATTTATTTATCCTGCAGTAACGTCATACATACTTAAATTACACGCCCTTATCCCGTTACAGTTACTACTCTCATAAAATACTTGAATTAGCCTACATGTTGACTTTTAAAACTAAATTTAGCGTCCAACAGCAGATATTTCAGCTAAATTAATATTTTTGCGCTGAATATTAATTGTGTCCCTATCGACTGCGTTCTGTCTGTTTGACGCGCATGCGCGCCTGCAGTGGCACTCGTTTAGTGAAGTGAATGTCAGGACGTACTTGCCTTTCATGCAAAATAGAAATACTTGCGTGAATTAGTAGCATTTACAGATGAGGATATAAGTACTGTAACTATTATAGATCAGTGGATATAACCTGTGAAATAAACGTTTTGCGTTGAGGACGCAGATGCACACACATCTGTCAAAGTGCATGACAGGGTATGTTAAACGCTAATGCATTCGCTTGAAGCTTAAAATAAACAGTTTTCATGTTTTGGGCACTTGGATCATGTACCTTTCCTGCATCAGCTCACTCTGTTTACACTCCACTATTTCTAGATGCACATTTTGTCCATATAAATGCGTTGTGTTGTAATTTGTCCGCGACTAGTGGAAGCTTTGCGTACAAAGAGCGGACCCGACTGACGATTTTCATTATCGATTTTATCGATTAGTTTTTGCAGCCCTATTGAGAATTGTCTATATATATTGTACATACATGCATATCAGAGATGAAACCGTATGAAAATCTTCTGTTATGATTATAGTGACACATTATTACTATTAGCAATATTATCATTGTTCCAATGAGATGAAAATGTTCAAAGAGAACTGATACACACACTAGAAACATTTCAACAAGTTTTTTATTTGAAAATCAACAAACAACAAATAAACAGCTTCTCATAGTAAATATATATTTATAAAATAAATACATACTATATATTTTTAAATGTATAAAACAATATAAATATATAATTTAAATATAACAATATAAATGCCATGTATACAGCTTTAGCCTAAATAGCGAATTGGCAGTTTTGATTTAAAGTTGACTTTGAATCAACATAGTGGTGAAAAATAGTGCAGATTCCTTGTAGATCTACATGTAATTATTCATCAGCTGTATTCAGAGGGACTCTCTTTGGATTTCTTCTGGATTATGGCACAGATGAGTGATTCAGTGACCGTCCTCCCAGAGCTCCTGTGCTTCAAGAGAAAGCACCCACTGAGTGGTCCCGTCAGCAAGCTTACCCCACCTGTACTTGGGCTCGAGTGAGAATCCTGCAATCAAGGAGAGAGATCGCTTTGTGCATTCAAAGTGCGATTAAGGGTAATCCATTAACTCTGTGACGTAAGCCGCATCCTCTTCAGCGTGATTTTTTTATCTATCACTCTTGCTCACCTCCTCATTCCTGTTCAGAACATAAGGATAGGAAACCCTGGATTAGACTCTTTTATCCGCAATTTCAATTGATGTGCTGTCAGTGTGTGTTTGTTTATATGTGGCTAATCTGACATTTAGAGCTGGATCTGTTAGTGTAAACTAGTTTTAAAACCGTTTTTCCCTTCCATCTGCCTGTCACCAGCCGCTGGGTTTATTCCTCTCTGGATTGTATTTGAGACCTCCTGACTCTACACTGCAGACGGCAGGAAAGGGAGGAAAACAAAGATGAGTGTCTGAGAGATAACAGAGAGGAGGAAGAGGACGGCGGGGAAGATACAGAGAGGAGAAAAAAATGTTGCAGAGAGGCCCTTATTAGTATCGCTACCAATATTCACTACTATTGCTCATACTCGGGGTCTGATTGTGGTATGAACATAAATTATGTCTCAAATCGTGTAGCTTGTGGAAGAGAGGTGTGTGAAGTGATTAAACTTGTGAAAATGAACCCATAGACTGACAGTGAAAGAGGGACTGACTGAGAATTAAATATCATAGTATATTACATCATTGTAACCATAATGTCCATTAGGCCCTATATCATTTCAGCTTTGTGTTGTATTATTTTGGTGTACGTTTTCCTCCGTTCATGCGTTCTGCTTTTTGGGATACAAAGATGGCATTTGGGATACAAAGATGGCAATGTGAACCAGCATTCACAGCCAATTTTACTTCATTAATTTGATGGATTTACAAAAGTAGTAGGACCAGACATGACGTTATCCATTGTGTATTATTTGGATTGTGAAAAGTAGCAGTTTCAGACCTGAAGATTGTAGTTGATTGAAAAGAATGACAGTTTTGTCCTAGAAATCAGGCCATATTTATTTGAGCTACTTGATCAGTGGTAGCTGGTCTTTTTATTATATATTAGTAGGCGTGTGACGAGACACTTCGCTCACAAGACGAGACACGAGATTGGGTTTTTGTACAGTATTTTTTAAAGAGCACCTATTATGGCATTTAAAATGTTCCAAATATTGTTTTTGAAGTCCCCAACAACAGTTTTGCATGCATGCAATGACAAAAAATACTTTAGTTTTCTTATAATATGCATTTATTTTTACCTCTTTTGACAGCGATTCTCAAATGATTCGTTTAGTGATTCACTTTCCAAAACCCCGCCTTTACGTGACGCTAATCTGCGGTGATTGGACCCAGTCAGTTGTGAATGGTATAGTCTGTGCAGATATTTTCGGAAACGGAACACCCATCACCATAAATGGTTTTCGGTTTAACAAGTGTAAACGCGTATAAAGTGTGTGAACAAACATGGCATCAATTTTACCCTATCAATTCGAGCCTGAATATGAAGGGGAAATGTCTGGAGATGCGAATGATCAACAAACTCAATGGCAAACACCACGACTGGAGCAGGATATTTCTCAATGGTAAGCATCAATGTAACGTTAGTTGTCACTTCAGGCCAATGGAGCGTTAACTCGATGCATAAACATGAAGTTTTTACCAAAAAAAAAAAAATGCAGTTACGTTACTACGAGGTATGACTATTCTTAAAGAAAACTCCGAAAACAACAACAAACAATTCACATATCTCAATACAATTGTCATTGAAGACCTAGAAGCTAAACGGTGCTTACACAACAAACCAAACAATTATTAAGCATGCTACATAAAACATAAAAGCAACAATTATTAATAACACTTACAGTTTGTGATACGGAGGAGGAAGCTGATGCAAATACACTTGGAACAGAACCTTTCTTCAATATCAGCCGGCTCTCGAATCCAAGTTTAATTGCATTTAAGTTGGTAAAGCAATCGTCTTCAAAATGGCGTGAACAAAGCACAAGACTCGGACTATACTCCTGTGGTACAGTTGTTTATATGAATTGTAGCCACTTAGTCTTCAAATGCTCAGATGAAAAAAGTTTGCTTTTGAGTCGCACTTGAGAACACAGCGTCTCGTTGCCATACTGGCGTGCGCAATAAGTGTCGTATTCAAATAACTTGAGAAGTTGACGTCATAGAGTCAGAGAAAAAGCTTCGGTCTTCTAACGATTCATAAAAATGACTCAGAGTCAACTCTTACTTTTGAAAGACAATAACTTTATATACGGTGCACTGTCATATTTCAAATTTTGCAGGATGTTTTTGTTCACTTAGATCTATGTTACACACTACATGAAAGGTAAATTTCAAAATTCCATGATAGGTGCTCTTTAAAAAATCCTCATTGACAAAGTTCATGACTGGAAAAATAGTCTGCAGGTGCATTTTGAAACGATTTAACCAATCATCTTGTAATGAATGTAATTTCACACGAGTCTCTTCAGACCTTACTGTACATGAGCTTCCAGAACTTCTGACTGAGGCTGTGTGACCCTCCTAACCCTCCTTTCTACAAATTGAACATGGAAATAAAAACAGCATACATAACAAAAATTAAGAAGTTTTTAAGTCTTATCTTAAGTGCAAACAATAAGTGCTGTGCAACCATAATCAAAGTACTCGCTCAATATTCAAAGTGTAAACAGACCAGAGCTAAGTGGAGGTTACAACTACACAGCCCAGCATAAGATATTTGGAGACTGGCTATTGTATGTTGCCTAATTTGCACGAATCAGGGAACTCGCGTTTACTTTTGCTTTTGATTCGCGATCGCACATACTCTGTGTAAAGGGAGCGGTGGTGCTGAGCGTGCATTCTATAAGATAATAAGAAATTTATCAGACACACTATCAGGCTCTGTTGCGCATGAATCTTCCGCACTGACTGACCGATCCGACGCATACGTGTAAAGACGCCTCAGCACGATCTCGATATACACACAAACATAGAATTATAGTACTTGAAAATGTGTGTTATGTCTAATGTGAACGTTTGGTTAACTGGTGTGGAAAAACATCTGGTGTGTACCATCATAAAACATCTGTGTGGTACAGTAGGTCTATATATATATATATATATAGGCTATCTGTTTCATTAATGTTAATCAGACAATTGTGGTATCATGGAAAAAAAGATGAATATATATATTTGATTTTGATTTGATGTGTGCCAAATTTGGTGTTATTTCCAGGGATTTTAAGGTTGCTAGGTGATTTTGCTTTGGAACCCTTTTGGAAACTCAAAATAGATTTTTCTGACAGCTCATTCATTTTGTCTGATTCGAACAAATCATACATCATTTTGAATGGTTTTTAATAGAAAATTGCACATTTTTGAAAACGTGCTCATTGCGACTCATTTTGCCAGCATGGATCACATATATAGAGAAATGTTATTATGGAAATGTATGTTTTGTACACTACACTAAATAGCATGGTGCTAAATAGCACTAAAAGTGGTTCATTGGCTTGTAATCATAAGGGAACCACTTTAAGTGCTACATAGCAGCTATCTTTAAAGGGGCTATACAGAACCTTTGTCAAATGGTGCTAGAACCATAAGAGGTACATTCGTTCAAAAACTACAGCCAATCACCAGGTCTTATCGTTCTCTCATCCTCCAATTTAATCCCTCCTTCCACATAATTTTAACTGCAACTGACAGTTCTCAGTATCCAAACTTGTTGTCTTGTTGAATCTTACCAGCACCCCATTCTCATTAGATTTTAGATCTGTTTCTCCACTCTCATATGTCTGCTATGAATGGGAATTTACAACAATGGCAAAAACTGTTTTGAATCACTTATGATTTTCAGAGGTCAAAAAGTCTTGTGTGGGGGCCCTGGAATATTCCCTTATAGGGAATTGGGGCAAAAAGCACCACGTTATCTTCAGGAAATACACAGTATTTTTAAATTTTGTTTTTATACCTTCCCCAACTAAACTAAGAGACTAAGAGAGAGTTAGAGAACCTTTAAAGAACTATACAGCGGCTTAACAGGTTATTTTATACAGTAGTGGTGCTATATAGCACCTCAACCACCCCAAAGAACCAATTTTTGTGTGTGTAAATATATAAAAAATATATGTGCAGGGACTGGATGAGAATAAAGTATCACAATACATTACTACAGCATTGTGACCAAAATATCCATTATGCAATGTAAGTCGTTTTGGATAAAAGCGTTTGTAAATGTAAATTATTATGCCCATATAATTTCAGCTGAGTGTTATTGTATTATTGTTATTATATAAAACACTTTATTTAAAATGAATGGGTATAGACATTGTGCTCGAGCTGCCCAGCAGCACCATGTTTGTGGTGTTTTCTTTTTTTTCTTTTAATCTCCTGAAAGATAATTCCACTGTGATCCAATTAAGGCCTGCACTGCCCTCCTATTTTAACATTGCTAATCAGCTCGTGCTAATGCTGCAGGTATGAAAAGCGGTCACACTCTCAGATCTCAGCACCTCACGCTATGCCACTAGAACAACGTTCCTTCATCCTGCATCTTTTATCTGCTCCGTTTATATCACTTGCGAGGGCCATATCACTCTTGACACCCTTGAATTGCATTTCATCCTGTGACTTTTGCCCTGTGCGGTCACCCAATAAAACGCTGTGACAGGCAGCAATCTCTATACAAGTCCCGTCCCCTCCGCTCATGATGGTGGGCCATTATTGTTGCCATGGAAACATTTTCAACTTTGCTGTCTGTGCTGATCTTCTCCCTCTATGCCACGTCGTCACCACGTGAGTGCATGGGTTGTTTAACTGGTAACTTCTGCCGTGCTTTGTTAAAAAGCAAATAAGTTGAAAAGGAGAGGAAATGCTGCAGCTGGCAGGATCGAGTGAAATGAAAGGTCAAGGTGGCTGTCTGATGGGGGATTTTCTGAATTAGGATAGTGGTGTCTGCCCTGTGATTTAAGGATAATCCTCTCAACAGTAACTAATCCGCGGTCCACTGGTTAGGTTGTTTTATTATTATCCCTCATTTCATCTCGTTTACCGTCAGCACTGTACCAGTAAGTCACGAATGAGAGCTAAACTCTTTGGGTGACTCTCAGAAGCAGTTTGCGTCATATTTTATCATAAATCAAAAGGGGAAAAGATTAAATTGTTGTGCATAAAAAAACCATAGCCTTTTAATGACATTATTTTCATGACACCATGACAAATCAGGAACTTATTTGCCAGGCTGAACGCATGTTTATAATAAATATCTATAAAATATCGTACATCGCTTGTGGTCTATCTTGCATTTTATTCACCACGTGATATTGATTTGGTTATGAAAATACTGCTTTGTTGGAACAACTTCCCCCTTCAAAGCTATCATATTATGTTTATTCATGGTGGTGTAGCTCCTATTTGAGTTGTCTCTTCATTATTTACTCTGGTTATACTTTTGTTTACTTTAGTATGAATGCCTTTCAGGAATCATGCTTTCAAAAGACCTCAATTTAGCTACTGTTTTTTATTTGCTTTATATTTATAAATAAATGTTCTTGCATTGCGCACACTAAAAAGGTCAGATCTTTCCATCATTCATTCTGTTTCGCACCTTATCTAACAGTTCTCCTTCCTTCCTCTGTTGTCCAGGTTTCCTCTTGTTCAAGGATTTCTGCATGAACGAGATCGACGAGGCCGTTCCGCAGCTGAAGTTTTATGAGGAGGTAAAATTGGTTTTGCTTTGCAAGCAATCATCTGTATGCTCCCTTCAATGGACTTTCTGGCATTGTGTGCATATTTTTACTAAATAGTTTTTGTATTTGTCCTGATTTGACCCACAAATGACATGGCTAATCAATAAGTTTCTTTGCCCTTCCATTGACCGGAAGAACACCATGTATCCTATAATAGAGCGTGGGATTGTCTCTGCGATGACGTTAATCTTGTTTTGTCCTTTTCAGATTAAAGAATACGAGAAGTTGGATTCAGAAGAGGAGAGGCTAACTCGCAGTCGACAGATTTATGACGTCTACATAATGAAGGAGCTCCTGTCGTGTTCACATGTAAGAAATAAATGTCAGAATCTATAAATTGGTCACTAGCAGGCATTTCTCATTTATACGACAGGGCTGTACGATTAATAAACAATGAATAAATCTTTTGCCTCTGTCACTTCTGTTCTGAAACGTGTCGGTTACAGCATCTAATTTAGATCTGCTCCTGCAATGTCAAAGCTTTCTATTTGCTACATGATTATTTGCAAGGTCAAGTAGTGATCCAAAAGCTAATCAGTGAATATGAATTCTTGCATTATATATTATATAAATTGTACAGAATAATTTTTAAGCCTGAATGCGATGTTCTATAATGCCACTAGCTGGAGGGATGATGGTTCTTATGGTCCATTATTGAAGATCTGGAGACGTCCATTCAAATGTTTTCTGTTGAGAAAACAAGAGTCCCATTAGCCTCCGTCAGTCTCCAGTCATAGCTTTTCAGAAACAGGAAGCCTGAATGAACCAACACAATGGCTTAAAGGACACTTAAGGCCTGTGTGGTTATGTCACAGTGTTTTATGTTATGATAACCAGGAATGCTTAGGAGGTTAATGTCGATGCTTGTCATTTATTCAGGGGAAATTGTTCTTGTTGTTCTAGTGTTTTGACCTCCCTTATCACAAATGTCACTTAATCTGCCTTCCTTTCTCACAGCCCTTCTCTAAGAAGGCAGTAGACCATGTCCAGACTCACCTAGCAAAGAAACAAGTTCCTCCAAATCTCTTTCAGGTAAGCCCCCCAACATTAAATAAAATTGAACCTGTTTTTCCGGTAGCAGATTGGCATTTGTGCATGTAACACAATGGAAGTAGAGTGTTTAGATAGCAGGGACTCACAACAGATCCTGATGCATGTGTTTGCTTGCCTTCTTTCAGCCATACATAGTTGAAATCTGTGACAGTCTTCGAGGAAAGATCTTTCAGAAATACATTGAAAGGTGAAAAAAAGCATACTATTCAAATGGACATTTTTGAGTTTTGTTGCTTGGGAATGATTTTTACATTAAAACCTCTTTGCTCTACAGCGACAAGTTCACGCGCTTCTGCCAGTGGAAGAATGTAGAGCTCAACATCCATGTACGATTTTTTTCCCCTTTTCCTAACATTTTGGGCCCTTGTGCTTTATTTATTCAAAAGTTCTTTATGCAACTTTTGAAATCAAGTCTTATTTAATTGTTTTATTTTTGCATGTAGTTGACTATGAATGACTTCAGTGTGCATCGGATCATCGGTAGAGGTGGTTTCGGTGAGGTGTACGGATGCAGAAAGGCAGACACAGGGAAAATGTAAGTGCTGTTGTAAGGATGAGTCCAAAAAGAGCTTCTTTCGGGTTTGGATAAAAGGATTTGCTTACTTACTGCGCGTGTGTATCAGGTATGCCATGAAGTGTTTGGATAAAAAGCGGATCAAAATGAAGCAGGGAGAAACCCTGGCGCTCAATGAGAGAATCATGCTGTCATTGGTCAGCACCGGGGTGAGTGACACATACACAAGTGCAAACTCCACGCGTCATCGTAGTCAGACTGCACAATAACATGTCTCATTTGTTGTATTCTCTCTATCTCTCTGCAGGATTGCCCTTTCATAGTGTGTATGACATATGCCTTCCACACCCCTGATAAACTGTGTTTCATCCTGGACTTGATGAATGGTAAGGGCAGCCATCACATCTTCGGTATAAAGGCTTGTTCATGCCAATCCCAATGTATAATAATGACTCAGGACTGCAATACAGACATTATCTTAATTTGATAATATCCTTAAACACATCAATATTGTTGACCACAAACTGGCAATAGAATGTCCGGTGTGCAATACCTCTAGACGTGACTCTTCTCGTCCGATGTGCAACCGCTTTTAGACTCCAAATAAAAAAAGCAGAAGTGCAATGCTCTGGATTCTTTTTTATGAGTTCAGAGGGATTTGATGTTTTGTTTTAGATTCATAAAGCATATTTTTGTGCTGAAATTTAGATGGTCTTGCCAATCCAAGCCAACACCACCCAGTGTGAGATCGTAGAAGGCCATTTAGGGCTCTCATTTTGGCCTTCCTCTATAACTCAATGTCAGACTGAACATGAGGCGGAGCTTCCTCTTCAGACACACTCACACTTCCTGTATCTGCGCTGCAGCTCGGGCCACTTCTCTGAATGTCCTTCTTGATTTGTGAAACAATCATATCACTCACTTCAGAAACAGTGTATGTAACTCAGCAAAAGCATTTAGACATAAGTCGTAATAACCCTCGCCAGAATGATAAACATTTTCCCAGAATTCTCAGAAATGGACAATGTTCAAGTGGCTGTTCATGTGACATCTCTCAATCAAATTACATTACATTAATTAATAAAAAAATCATACTGGGTAGACTAGATGATCCTTAACCGACTTACAACTTGAAATATGATTAGAGAGAATGTGTGTTTTTGCAAACTGCAATTAGGTATAAATGTCATTGCTCAAAAAACGTGAGATTAGAAATCACGTTTTCCTTACAGGAGCCCTGATGATTTCAGGGATTTATTCTTACTTTACTTTTTCAGTTGTTTGTAGGGAGCTTTAAAAAAAACCAGAAGTAAATAAGTATCAAAATAAAGCATAATACATGAATTGGTTACATGGTATGGAATCCCTGATTTATGAGATTTATTGTGGTGATATTCTTTTGATCTTATATATTTTTAACACAGTTTAATAGTTTGATTGTACCTGTGTCTTTCAGGCGGAGACCTTCATTATCACCTATCTCAGCACGGGGTCTTCAGCGAGAAGGATATGCGTTTTTATGCAGCTGAGATCATACTTGGCCTTGAACACATGCACAATCGTTTCGTCGTCTACAGAGACCTCAAAGTAAGTTAATCGCCATCACAGTCGTTCTTTTTCGTACTGTTCTCTCTTACTGGAAAACCAGTGCTTGTGATTCCCTGTTCCCGCCAAAAAGGGAAAATGAGATGTTCCTTTCGAGTTTGTGTATTTTGTAACGTAAGCTTGTATCTGTTCTGCGTCGTCGTCTGAGGTTATTTTTTATTAAGTTTGGCTGAGCTGTCTCTCTTGGCAGCACTGTTTATTGTCTTTAAAAGGAAAGGTACGTCATATGACCGAGTGAGTCGAGGTTAACCTACGGTCCCAAACGTAGCGTTTATTCTGCCATTGCGATGACCGCTAATATCACATCATTTGTCGACCCTCCATGTGCGAACAGCAGGAGTATAGTTATGCAATCATTGTGAATTATGCAATTTTAAGTGAGATGTTTGGGCTTTGCGCTGCCAGATTGCTGAGGATATGCAGGATCTTCCCTGGCAAGCTCCTGAAACGGGAGACTGCACATGTGTGCGGGGTGCATTCTGTGAGCGAACAATCCTGTTGTTTTTCAGCAGTATCAATGCCTGTTTTGTGTAGAAGAAAAACTCTGTGTGAAATAGATCACATTTGCTTGCTTATACCTCTGAGCAACGTTCCTGAAAACCATAATGCATGGGAAGATTTCCAGTGCGATATGTCTCTTACAGGGATGGTTCTGTTATTGTTTACTCATCATATTATTCCAAACCTTTATGCCGATAATAGTATGTGAAAGTAATTTTTTTAATAACCATCATGCAGATCTTTTTATACACCAGTAGTTTAATGGTAATACATGGCTCCTAGGAAATCTCATTGGTCAAAATCCCTGTTTGTTAAAGGGTACATAATACACACAGTTTCTGCCTATTTCATGTTAATCTTAGCGCCTGTAGAGTAGTATTGCATCCTTCATATCTCTGAAGATTCTTTAGTTTTATCATGTTTATAAAAGGCCGATACGCTGGACTGATTCTTTCCGAAAACAGCAGTGGGTGGAGCTAAGGAGTCACGGGGGCACACACACACAAAATACATCATGGCATTATCCCTGGATAACTTTCGATTCACTATACGTTTGTGTTGACATTATATGCACTTGTGTCGTTTGCCAACAAAACAGACATTTGATTGAGTTTCACTCACCGCATACGCTTTCGACTCATGACTGGGAACAAACAAACACACTTGCAGAACTCTGTTGCTGCTCCGTAAAATCTAACTGTATCCAATGCTTCCTTAACGCTGGGTTTTTTGGGAAGCTCACAACCAGCACATTGTTGAAGTTGTGGTCAAAAAAAAATGCCAGCGCTGTCGACGGCTCCTGTAACCCGTGCGCACAAACTTATCTGGAAGAAATGCCCATACAAGGAATTTATATAGCTTGATATATAGCTAAATTATCCACAATTTAGGATACAGTATTGAAAAATTGTTATATCATGTAGAAGTTGTTTCCTGACTGTCTGTCTTCTGCTTACGCGGTCTACCGAATCCGACACATTGTTGTTAATCATGTCAATTTTGATCAGAACAATGCACTGTGGCTTTAATTCAGGGTGAGCAGCTTTTTGCCCAAATTTCAAAGGCCTGTTTAAATTATTAGAACTAGAAGCATATCTTAACATTATTATTAAGATATGTTACATTTAACATTACATGTGTGTTAGAGACAGAGGGGAACACGGTCGCATTTGCATATAAGCTGCCCATCATAAATCAAAGCACGAGACTGACAGGGGTCGGAGTATTTGCAATACACGAGCCGCGGTTCAGCTGAGCGAGACCAACGCTGCCACTGAGAATGCACAAAGGGTGTGCACGCCTCCCTTCTGCCCTGCCAACTTGCGCGCGCGTTGTGAAGCCGGCGTTATACGGTTATTTTGCGTGAAAAGGACACCCACTGTCTGAGGTAACATACGGGCACGAGGCTACATTGCGCATCGTCAAACCGTCACGGCGCACGAACCTGCGAACCAAACGTTTTTTTTTACCGCGTCACTAATTTTTGAATCGAAGAGTGTTTTGGCACAGAAATACTCTCATTCGTCCAACTCGTTTTTTGAAATTTTAGCCATGTTTAGCATAAGAATCCCACTCTTTAACAGTGTAAATAAGTAAGAATTAATGAAATAGCATTAGACCCCAACTTTAAACATCAAAAATATTGGCTGTGATTGTGCAACATTGACAACTGTGGCTAGGCATTGACACAAATTTCATGATTTGATTTCAATTCACACGCTTTCGATTCGATCTCAATTCAATATGGATTAGTTGGGGGCCTATCAGGGACAGTACATGACAAAATTCCTCAAGGAAAATAATATCTTTCAGCTAATGCTGTAAACTGTACAGGGAACCCCAGTTGGGACACTATAATATTAATGGTTAAAATGAACTGATTTGTAGTCTATTTACATTTAAATTGCACGCAAGGAAGTTTATTTTATAATAATAACCTAATAGACTTATTTTTTAACTATAAACATTTAAATGGTGGCTGTCATAATGACTCATGACCGATTTATTCAATAATTACATGAAATAAGGAAGAACAGGTAAAGTAAAAATACAATAAATATGCAATATAGCTCATGTTTAGCAAAATGCTAATCTCTAGAGTTAATTTTTCCAGCTGACTAACGGGCTTTGAATGGCTTTTCTTTTGTTTACAAGCGGTTTATTTGACGTCTTTTGGCAGTTGAAACCCTGAATGAGTGATTACGACATAATACGGAATTGAATATGTTGTACGTTATCTTTTTAATTTTCTTCGTTTATTTCATGCTGTAACTAGTAGTAAAGCGGAAGAGACGACCAGTTCCTGTGCGCTCCATGCTGCCACTTTAACTGAGGCGCTACAGCGATCTGTCGCTCTACATTAAAGAGCACCAAACTGGTATTTGTTGTTTGAATTTCGTAAAAATGTTTCATGTCAGAAGTAACAAAGCTCAAAGCTTATTGGGATTTGTTGGATGGGCGCATTACAAAGCTTTCATTCATCAACTGAAAAGCATAGGCTGAAAGATTGCTTCTTGGGATTTAAGAATCGATAGTGGTTCATCACAATGAAAATAATATTGAAAACAAATATATATATTTTTAACCCAGTCCTATTGCGTGCGCTTTTCGTTGTGTTCATGGTCATTGTTTCTTGCTGGAAACTTTTGGCTTTGCGCTTAGACAAAGTGTTACACTACTGTTATTTTTTTTTCTTCAGTAAATGTACTCCATGTAATCACAGTGATGCTGTTTTTGGAGGTGTTGCTCATCAGTGTTCTTTATCAGGCTCTTAAAAATATGTCCTAATCTCCACATCACTTGCTGTTCCCCTCAGCCTGCGAATATCCTCTTAGATGAACACGGACACGTTCGCATCTCTGACCTGGGACTAGCCTGCGATTTCTCCAAGAAGAAACCACACGCCAGTGTGTAAGTTCCTCTTCACAAAGGTTCAAAACCTCATCTTTTATTAGTGTATTATAAAAGGGCATCTTATTTGGGGAAAGTGTGGTTGTTTCTGTTCTGACAATGTTTTTCTGAGATGACACAAGCTCTTTGTTGTCTCATACTCATGCTTTAGCGTATTGGATCTTTTTTTTTTTGCAGCTGGTTATCAAATCTTAAACCAGTAGAATTTATTATTATTATTAGTAGTAGTAGTATTACTACTATTATCTTTGTTGAAAACTGCTTGATATTTTTGTGGAAACATTGATACTTCTTCTCTGATGAATAGAAAGTTCAAGAGAACAGCATTTATTTGAATTGGAAAGATTTTGTGACATTATTAATGTCTCTTGTCACTTTTGATCAATTTAAATTGTCATTGCTGAACAAAAATAATTTATTTAAAAGAAATCTTATTGACCCCAAACTTTTGATTGCTAGTGCAATAAGCAGACAAACTGATGTTTACAAAGCAAAGCTATAAAAACGAAGTAATTCTTGTGGATAGGATGTCATAGCTGGGACAATTTTTCATATTTACCCCCCACATTTACATGTCAGCACCAATTTAATGCTCATTTCAATTAAATAAAATCAAATGTTCTCATTTAAATATAGACGATGCAATCTTAAAGACACAGTAGCACAAACACCCTAGTAAATTCAAAGGGTCGGAGAGAGCATGTATAACAAAATTTAAATGCTAATAATTCGTTTTTGGGAGTGCGGCCTTCAAATAAAATGACCTTTTTATGTGTAATGTAGCAGTTCTTTTGACTGTTTTGTATAAAAATGAGTTTTGTTTACAGTCAGTGTGTGCTCAGCCTGGGGTGCGTGTACGCTTTGAATTTAATGTGCATTAATTGCTGTGTTTGCAGAGGTACCCATGGCTACATGGCACCTGAGGTTCTGCAGAAAGGAACAGCGTACGACAGCAGCGCCGACTGGTTCTCTCTGGGCTGCATGCTGTTCAAACTCTTGCGAGGGTAAGACCGCCCTCTGCAGCGGCCCGCTCATGAATTCTTTATCTGTCTCTCTCTCTTTTAGTCTCTGTCTGTGTTTCTCACCTGTTTGATGTGGAGTGTAAGGTCTAAATGTCAGGGGTTTGGAAGCAGGAGGTCAGGAGCAGACATCATAGAGAAAAAAAGGCAGAGAGAGAGGGGGTGGAGACCACTGAAACCGTTGCTAGGTAGAGAGTGGGGGGTGAGAGGAAGATGTAATGGGGGGCGGGGTCTGGTGCATGTCTTTCCATTGAGGTGTATGTCACACACTTCAAAGCAGAATGAAAGCGGGTCAGAACAGGCATGGAAAGCTCTCTGTACATTTAAACTTTACACTCCACATAAATAAATGTACAAATAAAACGTGTGTGTGTGTGTATATATATATATATATATGTACATTATAATTACACACATTGAAACTATATATAGGAAGATATGGATATAACTGTGTATGTAATTTTTTTATTTTTTTTATTTTATATAATTTACGGGAATTTTTAAGTCTTACTTGTTCAATGTTAGTATATGTATGCTTGATTTATAAATTATTATTTGTAGTTTTATATAAATAATTTATATCATTTTATTTTTACTTTTTGAGAATTTAGTAAGTTCTCAATAATAATACTAAGAATAAGCCATCTGAAGGATGTCAATCCATCTCAATTGTTGCAACAAGTAAGACAATGATTTGCTTGTGTCTCATGGTCTACAACTGAGATTGAAAGGTTTTTGTACTCTCATGGAAACCCCCTCCCACCTACCTGTCACTGCTAAATCACCACATGTGTCTTTCTGTATGACGTTGTGAGGCTGAGCACTTTGTGTGCGGTTACATGAACTCTTTCTGCTGTTCTCATAGGCACAGTCCATTCAGACAGCACAAGACCAAAGACAAACATGAGATTGACCGAATGACCCTTACCATGGTAAGCAACTACATGCAGCTTGTCATTCTCTGTTGTTTGTCTTTATGTACCTTCACACATAATCACATGTATATAAGAGCGAGCTAATTTAAAATTGCAACCACCCAGATCGTAGTTTTTAAAGACTTTAAGTGAAATGTTACCTATTCAAACTTCAAGTTCAAACTGGAAAGTGTCTTTTGAAGAGCTGCTTTATGCTGAATGACAGATATTGCAGTGAAACAGGAGATAGATAAATGAGCCACAGCGTTCCATGGAAGTGAAGAGGGAGCATTTCACCATTGGAGCACCTGTGCCTCTACACCCACTGTTTAACAAGGGAACGCTAATGGAGAGGAATTTGCATCCACGCTTTGCATTTACTGTCCTCCTCTCACCATTGCAGTAATTTAGTCCTCACCGAGCTGCCACACTCTTGACTGTTGTACAGTCACCAGAAAGGAAGTCACTTGTTTTTTATGCTGATTTGGGACTTTTTGTAGTTTCCCTTTAAAACGAAGACACAAGTGAGCTGTCTATTTAGAAGGCAATTCTCCCAGGGCAAAAATATGCTACCTTCTGAGACACCTGGGTTTGAGTAAAATCATAAGCAGCATTGCATGCATCTTTCAGAGATAAGCCAGTCCAGAATACTTTGTGTTGATGCAATGTATTCTGGAATGGCTTATCTCTGAAAGATGCGTGCAATGCTGCTTATGATTTTACTAATGTCAGACTCTATTTCGCTGCTTATGAATGTCATTTCAAATGTCATTATGGCCTAAAACATAAAGTGCGTCTCAATTTGCATACTTATGAACTATTCTTTGACATTTTGTAGTATAAATCGTGTGAGTAGTGTGTTCACACTGACTCACACTGCACTTTAAATACCTTGAATGATGCACATTTATTTAAACAGAAAAACAGTGTTTATGCTCTCAACTTTTGCAGCGTTAATTACAGTGGTGGACAAATTATTAGAACACCTGACATATTTGAAAATACTGACCTTTTTTGCCTCCAAAACATGATTTCATTTCATAATGTTCATGAAACATGCAGAGGGTTGCTCTGACCATCAAATATCAGATGAAGTGAGTCGTACTGTTTTTATCCACTTTTAACTTTAATATTTGGTATGTACGCCTTTTGCAGCACATCTCTCTGGCATAGTGTCAATACATTTCCTCCGAGAACTACAACACTAATGTTATCCCATGCCTTCTTCAACTGAAGTCAAAGGCTTTCCTTTGAATGTACAATAGAACTGTCCAGTATTTTCCAACTCGCCCCAAATGTGCATGACGGGGTTGAGGTCCGGACTTTGAGGGAGCCAGTCCATCATTTTCAATGTTCCAGCAGATTCCTTCTGTCGCAGGTAGTTCCGGCAATAGTTAGAAGAATGTTTGGGTCATTGTCCTCTTGGAAAATAAATCCAGGCCCAATAAGACGACTCCCAGATGCCTGGTCTAATCATTTTGGCCGCCACTGTATGTAGTGGAGAGGCTATCAGACTCCAATGTCGAATGATAAAAAAACCTTATATACTATAATAACTATATATTATATCCCAAGTAGGGACGTCAAGTAGGGCTTATAGCCAACAGCTTGACAGGGTGTGCAAATGCTGCTCAAAACGCCATGTTCCTCACCAAATTCATGAGAACGGGTTTTGGTCTAAATAAAGGGATGGTAGGATTGTAAAATGAGTCGATGTGATTTATCATTTAATTAAATTACTTATTTAATAATCAAATATAATGACTAATACAACGGGTCACCAATGCTGCATCAGATGTGTGCTATTCAAAATGTGTAGATGCACTGAAAACAGCAACTAAACCCGATGAATTTACAACAATTTTATTAGAATAAATTAATGTTACGCAATATGACAGTCTCAATCATAGTTAATGTATTAGTCATGCGTTTCTGTAAGAGCTGGCCACGCTGAATAAACATCGGTTTACTGGACACTTTGCTAGCTCGTTATTTAACTCAAAGAAACACATCCTATATGAGATTAATCAGATATATACAAAATAAACATAATATCAAAAAAACATATCTGCACAAAATGCCAAAAATATAAAAGTGAACTTGAACTAAGTTACGTGCTTTTTAGAATGTGTGAATTATGTTGTGGACGTGCACTTCCTGAAACAATGTGAAGAAACACAGCAACTAAACCCAAATAATTTGCAACGTTTTATTACAATATTGTTCTCTTTATAATGTTATGTAATATGACAGTCCCAATCATAGTCATTTTTTGTGCATTGCTGTATGTGCTGTAGCTGATCACGGCACACTTTACTACTGCGTTAATTCTTAACCAAATGCATCCTATATGAGATGAATCAGATATAGCTAGGCCTAAACAAAATAAACACAATATTACAACTTTGCACAAAACAAAAGGCTGTGAATGATATTTTATAGTCATGCTGAAGGTGTAACTCCAGCTGTAAAATGGTCCAAAAAGAACTCAAGACGCGCTCGCATCATTATTCCTCGTGTCTGCTACATGTTTCGCGGTTGAGCCTGCTTAATTGACGACCGATACATTTTATAGATTAAATATGTTATCAACAATTATTCGATTGACGATTAATCGCTAACACCCCTAATCCCAAGCATAAAGTACTTGGAAAAAACTGTTCAGAAATCAGCACAAAGACCTGTCTGGTGTCCAATCAGGTGGTGTTCAGCAAAGACGTTAAACAGTTTTCCTCTGATCATGTTTTGTTTGGAAACTGGAACTCAAAGATTTTGAGCCAAGACTGACAGTGCTGACACAATGTACAGAGGTTTGATTTTATTTCCTTTTTACACTGTCCAGCAGTAAATCTTTTTTTTTTTTTTTGAAATAAGACATTCCAGTTGACTGACACAATAATTTAGCTTCTGAGGTTTGTTTTCGGATGCCGGAGAGTCGGCGACCTCCCAGGGAATATTATCTCCAGATTTCATTAGTCAAGGATTTAGAAGGTAACTTATAAAATAAGCGGTTTTATACTCCAATCAGATTTAGTTAAGATTGGACTGGAAAACTTAATCATGACGCAGAGGTTGATTGGCCAACATGGACTACTGTTCAAAAGTCAGTCAGATTTTTATTTTTATTTTATTTTTATCAAAAATGCTCTCAAACAGTAAAATTTGGAGATGTTATTACAGTTTCAAATGACTCATTTCTATTTTAATATACTTTTAAAAATATAATTTATCCTATTATGGCAATATTTCAGCATCGTTACACCAGTCTTCCGTGTCACATGATCCTTCAGAAACACTGTAATATTTTCTGCTCAAGAAAGTGTTCTTCTTCTTTTTTATGGTGGTTTATTTAGCAACTACATGAAACATGCTAACACCACTTAAACAAAAAAAAAAACAAGGTTACTGTGATGGAACCTGACAGCCTGAATTGTTTGTTCGTCTGCATTTACTGTGACTTTGGTGAATGTTGACCTTGATTTGAATGCGCAGTTGGCGCACTGCCTGTTATGTAAGCAAATTGTTTTTTCTGGTTGTCCTCACATTTATTTGTATGATTATGAGGATATTTAAATACCGTTAAGCACTCGGTACTGTTAATGCGCTGTTGATCTAGATGGCTACTAGAAAGTTTGCTGTTCCTGCATATTTACATTTTACTAATGAATGTTCTGTGTAACTGAAGAGGAAAGCTAATGAAACACAAGCAAGCACTCGCTCATTTGAATTGTCAAACACCAGACCACACTCCATAGCAAGTCATGTTTAATGTGACATCGATCAAACTCATGAGGCACTTCCTTTTCCTCTGTTTCATTAGAATGTGGAGTTGCCTGACTCCTTCTCACCTGAGCTCAAGTCTCTCTTGGAAGGACTCTTGCAGCGGGATGTCGCCAAAAGATTGGGGTGTCTGGGACGGGGGTAGGTCAAACGCTCTGTCTTAAAGATTAGACATCTGAAATACTGCTCTGTCACGTTTGATGATGATTTTTATTATTATTTTGTATTTTGTTTGTAGTGAACTACACAAATAATAAAAACAAATAGTTTGATGCCTCTTGTCTGGATGGAGGACTGTCTGAAAACATTTAGATTAGACAGAAGAGCATGCTGGGAATTATTTGCAGCTTGTTCTGAATTGCTGACACCTGCTGGTCAGAAGTGGTGATGGTTATAAAGTACATCCTACTTTACCTGTAAAGCAATATATACTCTATAAAACAGCCTGTTTGTTTTTGTTGTTTTTTCACATTTTGCTCGTGTCATTGCAAAATGTAAATTATGCTCTGCTAAATACAGCTATAAGGCATAAAAATATTAAGATATTACAAACATTAGCATCTTGATTTTCTGTAAAGCTACTTTAAAGCGGTGTCTTTAGTGAAAAGTGCTATAGAAATACATTTGACTTGTACTTGTCTGAATGTGATCTCTCTTACACGCTGTAGGGCGTCAGAGGTAAAGGAGCATGTGTTCTTCAAGGGAATCGATTGGCAGCAGGTCTATCTCCAGAAGGTGAGATCTTTAACCGTCTGTTTTCAGTATCAGCCCTAAGAAGCCTTGTTGAATTGCTCATAATGTATAGTGTGTTCGAATAAGGGATTTGTGTAACTGCAGTGTTTAACTGATCAAATTTAACTCAGTCCGGATGGTTGACTTGTCATCCAACAATTGATTAGCAAGGCTAAGATTTTTTTCTTTTTAGTGGTGCTGCTTTAAAAGGAATGAATTTAGGTGAGCATCATCGCAGAGAGTGCGAATTAGAGTGCTGACAGTGGCTGTTAGCATGCTAAAATCCTCTTCAGGAAGTTGTGACTCCAATTTCATCCCCTTTACTGCACCATCAATGCACAAAGTGAAGCCTTCAACAATACATTTTCATAAGACAATTACTGTCAGACCTCAAATCACTTCCTGTGAGCAGTGTTCCCATTAGTGTGCACAATCTGTAGATCTCTGTATGATGAGGACTGTTGTTGTTTTTTTTTATAAAAGTTTATAGTTAGTTTCTGAGTCACAGTGCAGCAGTTGGGTCACAGAAGTAAAAACTCATTCATTTTCTCAATTTTTAATGATTGCTACCGCCACAAGGTTGTCAATTGATGTTGTTACTTGTATTGTACCGATCCATTTGCATTATTTTTGACTGAATTGGTGGTGAAAAACTGCATTACCCGTGATGCTGTACAAATTCCACCAATCGGAGAGTTGTGGTGAGCAAATCATACCAAAAGAGCTTGCAGGGAACGCCCACTCCCATGAAGCACCACGAACGGCGTAATAAGGGGGGCTTTCACTCTGGAGGAACCTTTTCATAGTTCCTAGAACCATTGGCCGAAGTTCCCAGATTTTGGTGTGTTTGCACCGTAGGAATTTTGGGGGAACTAATTTAGCTGCTCCTTCAGAGTAGGGTCTAAGCCAGCACAGTAGGTGCTAATTTCTGCTCAGCTGGCGAAATTGGACATCAACCACACGGCAAACACTAATACCATTTCATACACGTCTACTTTCTTTGTACAACAGTTCTATCTTTTAGCATATTAGACAGGACTGTTAAACAGATCGTAAACTAGTGAAAACAGAATGTGAGAGCTGTGTGCTCAGTCTCTGGCATTCTCAGCGCCTTCAAAATAAAACTGCAGGATTGTGGCTCTCCAGGACCAATGTTGGCCACCCCTGCCCTATAGAGTCTTGCTATCCTATCTAAATACTTAAGAAATGTCTACGTATATAATAGTTTGAATTTCCGCATCGTCATTCACTATGCTTCATGGGATTGTAGTTCATTCCCTCACTCAAGCCGTTAAGTGCACAATCTTGTACCTTTTGTTTTTTTGCCTAATTCTCAATTACTACTTGCTTTAAATAAAAGTTAATTTTGTGATTGAACTCATAGCTGGTTGGATTGCTTATAATGCTTTAACAAAGACTTATATAAAATTCCCAATGGAAAAAATGAATGTAAAAAATACTTTCGGAACTATCGCCGCTGAAAAAGTGGTGTTCCTGATGTACATTAGCTGTAATTCTGCAAGATGAACTAGTCGGTTGTTTTGGACATTCCTGCCATGATCATTTTTCAGAAGGTTTGTTTAATATGAATTCTCTGCATCTGCTATTTGGTTGCAGTACCCCCCACCCCTCATTCCCCCCAGAGGAGAGGTCAACGCTGCAGACGCCTTTGACATCGGCTCCTTTGACGAGGAGGACACCAAGGGAATTAAGGTAAAACCAGTCACCGTGGGACCAGACTTTTCACTTATTCCATTTGGTGCTCAAGGCTGATGTCTGTGCTTCAGCTCAGTGATCATCAAAGTGGACTACTTTTTTTTCAAGTGGACCCAAGATTGTGTCCAGCGCTGTGAGAACGGTCTGAAATCTAAGAGCACTTGAGCTTGTCTTTCATGCTTGGAAATCTGGAGGATCTTTTTAAATTACTCCCTTGTAGCCAGAATTTGACTTCCAGCATAAATTCTGGTCCACATTGCGATTATTCTCTCTAAGACTGCCCATTTAGACAGAAAGAGACTGTCGAATTGAATGTTATTTTGATCTTTGTGTGTCTCTCTCAGCTGCTTGACAGTGATCAGGAGCTCTATAAGAACTTTCCGCTGGTGATCTCCGAGCGCTGGCAGCAGGAGGTGGCCGAGACAGTGTATGATGCTGTCAACAGCGACACAGATAAGAATGAGGCGCGCAAGCGGGCCAAAAACAAGCAACAGGGCCATGAAGAGGGTGAGACGCTGCACATTAGGAATTTTTTTTGGTCACATCAATTATCCACCAAATTCTCATTTCCTTAATGTACAATGGCTTATTATTATGTATATTTATGTAAAATAATATACACTATCATTCACAAGTTTGGGGTTGTAAGATTTTTTTTTTAAAGAAATCTCTTCAGCTCATCAAGGTTAAATTTATTTGATCAAAAATACATTAAAACAGTAATTTTGTGAAATATTACAATTTAAAGGAAATGTTTCTATTTAAATATATTTTAAAATGTAATGTATTCCTGTGATCAAAGCTGAATTTCAGCATCATTACTACAGTCTTCAGAGTCACATGATCCTTCAGAAATCATTCTAATATGATGATTTGCTGCTCAAGAATCGTTGCTTATTATTATCAGTGTTGAAAACAGTTGTGCTGCTTCATATTTTTGTGGAAACCATAGTTCTTTGATGAATAGAAAGCTCAAAAGAACAGCGTTTATTTGAAATAGAAATATACTGTATCATTTATAAATGTCTTTGCTGTCACTTTTGATTAGTTTAATACTGAATATCAGTATTCATTTATTTCAAAGTCTTACTTTTTTATTCTTTAAAAAAATGAATATAAAAATAAATCTAATTTTTAAATGTACGCTACAATTTTATTTATATTTTTTATTTGATAAATTTTATATCTATTTTTGTTAAATCTTTAAAAATAGCTCTGATATTGTGAAATATGTCCACCAATATCTTTTCTTTTTTTCTTTTTTTTGAGAAATCTTTTATATACACTTTCACAAGTTTGTGCCTAGAGTTTGTGTCATGGCAATGTACACAGAACAGCTGGATTGTAAAATACTGGTTGTAAACATCCTGCTTCCCGCTCTTATTCAGCAAACTCTCATTTTCTAACTTCTGAGAACTGTAGTGGGTTGTTTGGGAGTGACTTATATTTTGGTCTTCCAGAGGGTCAAGAGAAATATTTTGAATGTGTTTTCATAAAATCTAATGAACAGCCGCTCAAGGCGTCACATTGTCTGCTGCACTCGGTCATTTACCCAGATTTTAAGGGGTCCAAAAGATTGTTTTTTTTTGTTGGACACTCCAGTTTGCATTAAATCATAAGCTGTATACCGAATTGACAAGCAGTAATTTCACACAGCGGTGCCGAGAGAAGAAAACGGCCTCTGCTATGGTAGTGCTAAATTCTCCAGCATGAATTAAAGGCCCAGGTGACGTCAGCTAATCGTCTTTCACGGGTCCAGTGTCAGTTCTACCAGTGACCTGGAGGGCAGGCTTGAACCCAACGTACTTGTTAGCACTGCTGGTGCCACGTGCTTCCCTCAAGGGAAAGACACAGCACCCATCACATGACCGTCTGTGTGATGGTCAGAAATAGATCTGAAAGAGCCCATGTAATTTAGCAAGCAGTGAATTAATCGCCTGCGTCACGACCCCAAGATACAAGCACGGGAGTTTTGAGCAGGAATTGGAGTGGGTTAAACTTTGATTAGGTAATTTATTCACTCTCATGTCTTTCTAAATGTGACTTTCTTCTCCAGAACACAAAAAAATATGATGAATATGAATGAGGGAATACCAAAATTGATATTTTGGTATTCTATTTATACCGAGATTGTTGAGTGTCCAACAATTGAGCATTATGTAATTGCGAGTGTCTGTGTGGTGTTTGTGCAGACTACGCGCTGGGGAAGGACTGTATTATGCATGGCTACATGCTGAAGCTAGGAAACCCCTTCCTGACACAGTGGCAGCGGCGGTATTTCTATCTATTTCCCAACCGCGTTGAGTGGAGAGGCGAAGGAGAGTCTCGGGTAAGTGTTTTTTTTTAATGCGTTTTGTTTGAATCTTTATAAGGGGTTAATAGACCATTTTTTGAGAATGAACATTGCCTGTGTTGTCCCTGCGCTGTAGGAACATTGGACTAAAACTTTAAAAAAACATAAATTTAAGGTGAGTCTGGTGCATTTTAGATGATTCCCCCTCCTTTAATTTTCCATCATCTGTTTTAGACGAGGAATTATCAGGATTTTGTTAAATATTCTAAGGGGAGGAGGAATAGCATAACTTAAGATCGTAGTGCTCCATCCTGTTGAGAAATTCCCATAGTGACGTAGGTTCACCTGCAGCCGCATTAAGTGAAGCCGCAAACCATTAAGACGCCCACCTCTCCTTTTAATATCCTCTGCTTCTTTCCACCGCTAAAACAATCCCTCAGTCTTTCCCATCCGGAGGACGCGATTGCGTTTGCGCGCAGGTCTGTGTAATGCAGAAGTAGGGCACTGCAGATTCCCTGGGGCCGGAGAGTTTCTGCCCTGATCTGTAACTAAGATAAAGAAGTGCAGATTTCACCAGTTTCCTGCATTTTTAACTCCCTGAGCTCCAGAATCTTCAATCTGAAGGGTAAATGCACTTCCTGTGGAACATGTTGGAGATGAGATGCATGGAAACAGACAAAGAGGGAGGCCACTAACAAGTCAGATTTGTAAGCAGTGATGCTTATTCTTGACTAGATTGCAAACGTTTTCACTTTTAGAGAGGCAAACTGGCTTTAATTAATTACTTTAATTCATTTATTTAATTTGATTTTAAAGTGCTATATATTGTGCTTTTTAAACTTATGTCAGACTTAATTCATTCATTCATTTTATGTATGATCTTTTAGTTTTCAGCCATCCTGTTCCAGATTAAAATAGTTAATATTATTATTAATTTAATAGTAAATTCACTAGATTATCCAAAAGCAGCAAATACAACACGAAAATCTAATATTTAAAATTAGTATAGATATATATGTGATCATATCACAAAAATACTATTTTTCAAAATTATTTTCTATTCTGGCAACTGGGTCAGTGAACAATGTTATTGTATTTTCGTTTTATTTCATTTTACTGTGTTTTTGTACTTTGATATATGATAATATTACACTAAAATATTTAATTGACTGGATTATTTAAAAAGCCATTACAGCAGGTATTTAATATTTAAAAATTAATACATTTAAGCAAAAATAATTATATTGTCTAATTTACTGTTACCATAATATAAAACTTTCAGCCTAACCTTTAGTTAGATTTTTTCCTTCCAAAAATCACTGCATCCTTTTGTTTTGTGCAAAATCATTTTCTATTCTGGCAGCTATTCTATTCTGGAACGGTGAGCAAAAGGCTTCTTTGAAAGAAGAAAAAAAAGGTTTAAGTCTTCACACAGAAACATACATAATCAAGGTCCTTAGAAACCAGACTGAATGCGGTCGTGTCGTTTAGAGGAAAAATGTTCGTACAGAAGAGAGATGTCTTCCATTATCCTTCAGTCTGAGGGGAATCAGGTATCCGAGATCTGACGGTTACATGAGACGCTACGTCTGCAGCCTGTTGTACCAACACTGACTCACTAAGTACAAGAACAGCTTGTCATTCGTGTCTTTTCTCCCTCGTAGCCTGAGACAACCTCTAGAAGCTACACCCATAGATGCATATACCTGAAGAATAGGATAAAATCCCACCCATCCAGAGCTAGCGGGTACCATGGCGTGTTCCTCGCAAACTCTGTAGGATAGTCTGTGAGAAGACTTTTGAAGGGATGTGCTAATTAGTCTTTCCTCCCTCCAGCAAAACCTGCTGACCATGGAGCAGATCGTGACTGTGGAGGAGACACAGATCAAGGACAAAAAGTGCATCCTGCTGAGGATCAAAGGAGGGAAACAGTTTGTCCTACAGTGCGAGGTAGGGCACCTTCATGCTGTTCTCATCATGGGTTTCCCTCTTCCCCTTTTGCTCTTGTATTATCTTGCTTCACTTCTATTGTTTCCTATTCATCTGTAGCAAACTATTTTAAGTTGTCTTATGATTATAAATCAGTAATATCAAATATTATAATAAATTAGGGGGTGTAACACACAGTTTCTACCAGTCTCATGTTAATCTTGAGTACCTGTAGAGTAGTATTGCATCCTTCATATCTCTGAAGAGTCTTTAGTTTTTATTTATAAAAGACAGATACGCTGTACAGATTCTTTCTGAAAACAGCCGAACTCGTGGTGGCGTGCAGTGGGCGGAGCTAAAGAGACACAAGCGCGCACACACACACAAACTACATCATGGCATTATCCCTGGATAACTTTTGATTCTCTATACGTTAATGTTGTTTACATTATATGCACTTACGTGCTGTTTGCCAACAAAAAGTTTCACTTACCGCCTACAGTTTCAACTCATGAGCGGGAACAAACAAACACACTTGCAGAACTCCTTTGCTGCTCCGGAAAATCATACTGCATCCAATGTATCTTTAACACAGTTTTTTGGGGGGAAGCTAAACAAGGTTATCTTTCCCTCACAATCAAAAACACACTTCTTCAGTGACATTGTTGATGTTGTGGTCTAAAAACTAAATGCCAGCGCTGCCCAAACAAAGCTCGTTGTTGGGTTTGCTCTTGCTCTCGCTCTGGTTGACGTGCGCATGCTCATCCAGAAGAAGTGCCCATACAAGCGATTCCGGCCTTTATGATGTCATACAGAGCCATATTCAAAAAAAAACTTTCTGAAACTTGAATGCAAATGTCCAAATGGATTGGATCCTGAAGGAGTGTAATTGGCATTAAATGTCACACATGAGATGTCACACATGAGATGAAATCTACTGATAAATTCTAATTCGAGAAGAAAACTGGTTTCAGTCACAAAAATAGGACCGCAAAAGTAAAGCACTGACTCTGTGGGCTTCTTATACAGGTCCTTCTCAAAATATTAGCATATTGTGATAAAAGTTCATTATTTTCCATAATATAATGATAAAAATTAAACTTTCATATATTTTAGATTCATTGCACATCAACTGAAATATTTCAGGTCTTTATTGTTTTAATACTGATGATTTTGGCATACAGCTCATGAAAACCCAAAATTCCTATCCTGAAAAAAATTAGCATATCATGAAAAGGTTCTCTAAACGAGCTATTAACCTAATCATCTGAATCAACTAATTAACTCTAAACACCTGCAAAAGATTCCTGAGGCTTTTAAAAACTCCCAGCCTGGTTCATTACTCAAAACCGCAATCATGGGTAAGACTGCCGACCTGACTGCTGTCCAGAAGGCCATCATTGACACCCTCAAGCGAGAGGGTAAGACACAGAAAGACATTTCTGAACGAATAGGCTGTTCCCAGAGTGCTGTATCAAGGCACCTCAGTGGGAAGTCTGTGGGATCCTTTGGGATCTGTCCAAAAGTGTGGCAAAAAACGCTGCACAACGAGAAGAGGTGACCGGAGGAAGATTGTGGAGAAGGACCGATTCCAGACCTTGGGGACCTGCGGAAGCAGTGGACTGAGTCTGGAGTAGAAACATCCAGAGCCACCGTGCACAGGCGTGTGCAGGAAATGGGCTACAGGTGCCGCATTCCCCAGGTCAAGCCTGACCTGGGCTCAGAGAAGCAGCACTGGACTCTTGCTCAGTGGTCCAAATTTTTCATGTCATTCGGAAATCAAGGTGCCAGAGTCTGGAGGAAGAAGGAAATGCCAAAATGCCTGAAGTCCAGTGTCAAGTACTGGGGTGCCATGTCAGCTGCTGGTGTTGGTCCACTGTGTTTTATCAAGGGCAGGGTCAATGCAGCTAGCTATCAGGAGATTTTGGAGCACTTCATGCTTCCATCTGCTGAAAAGCTTTATGGAGATGGAAGATTTCGCTTTTCAGCACGACCTGGCACCTGCTCACAGTGCCAAAACCACTGGTAAATGGTTTACTGACCATGGTATTACTGTGCTCAATTGGCCTGCCAACTCTCCTGACCTGAACCCCATAGAGAATCTGTGGGATATTGTGAAGAGAAAGTTGAGAGACGCAAGACCCAACACTCTGGATGAGCTTAAGGCCGCTATCGAAGCATCCTGGGCCTCCATAACACCTCAGCAGTGCCACAGGCTGATCGCCTCCATGCCACGCCGCATTGAAGCAGTCATTTCTGCAAAAGGATTCCCCACCAAGTATTGAGTGCATAACTGAACATAATTATTTGAAGGTTGACTTTTTTTGTATTAAAAACACTTTTCTTTTATTGGTCGGATGAAATATGCTATTTTTTTTAAATCATCAGTATTAAAACAATAAAAGACCTGAAATATTTCAGTTGGTGTGCAATGAATCTAAAATATATGAACGTTTAATTTTTATCATTACATTATGGAAAATAATAAACTTTTATCACAATATGCTAATATTTTGAGAAGGACCTGTATATGATAATATTAAATTATCCAGGAAAAAATGCAGTCTCTGTTGGCTTCTCTGTTCTTCTATGAACATCTTTTCTAGGAAAAGTTCCTTATCTCTTGAAGTTTTTGAGTCTGCTTTCTGTCAGGAATATTTTTCCCATCAGCGCAGGAGCAACATCAGAAGTGCCTTACATTGATTCTAGCCAAAATTAAACCACATAAGGGGCTGATTTGAAACGCTTTTTTACAGGCAGCTTATGCCATACAAATAGTGTTTACGTTGAATGGATGAGCCCTCAGCTTGACTGATTCCAATCCATTTGGACATTTGCATGTTATTGATACTCTATGCACAAAAAATCAAAGCAACAAAATATTGGTGCATTTTTTTATTTTATTTTTCAGTAAAAATGTTCTATCAATACTTGCATGTATATTTATTCATATAGCAGACGCTTTTATCCAAAGTGACTTACAAATGAGGAATACAAGCAATTAATCTGATGCAATAGACACATGAAGTGCTAGTGATATGTTTGAGGCATCATTGAGAATAGTACAGGTTAGAACAGGGAGGGATTAAATACTGAAAGCATTCAAATTAGACACCAGTACTTTGTGAATAAAGTAGTTTTATTTCAAATGAACCTCCCTCTACTCGCTCTCGTCTGGTTTTGCCTTATCTACAAAAGATATTTTTTTCCAAAATCTTATTATTTTAAATAGTGCCTAAAATGCTGTCTAGGTAGCTCATTAGGGTTTTATCTATTTATGTGCTTGCTTTAAAATAACAAATCAGACGAGGATAAATTGCTAATGTTCTTCCTCTCCTTACAGAGTGACCCAGAGTTTGTACAGTGGAAGAAAGAACTCACCGAAGCATTCACCGAGGCCCAGAAGCTGCTGCGTCGTGCCCCCAAAGTCATCGGCAAGGGGCGAACTAACGTAGTGGAACTGTCCAAACCTCCACTCACTCACCGCAACAGTAACGGCCTGTGAGCCGCCCACCTCCCGCCACCCTTGTCCACTGCTCCTCTCCATCCTTTTCATCAACACACACATGCACACGCTCACACTCTCTCCCAGCAAAACGCTTGTTCAGCACCATCAGGCTTCCCAACCGGCACAGTGAGCCGCCACATGGCCATCTTGGAAGGTTCTGCTGGACTGTGCCCTGCTGTTCCTCAACTGTCTGTCAATCAAATGCACACACACATACACATACACACACACAGTTCCTTGGGGTTGGTGTCACTCCAGGATAATGCTCAAGAACAATCAGTGATGTCAATGCTGAACCTGGGACCTTGTTTTGACCAGTGGTGCAGGCTGGGATACTGCACCTCTGTTGTGAGCACGTCATTCTTGTTTCTTCTGTGATCCCCACATTCCCCACACACGCTGGCATGCTCGTAAATAGGCAAAGAATAAGGCCTCTGCTGTAAGGGTCCCAAAAACCCAACCAATGTCCACTTGGAGCTTCTTTCCCAAGTGACAGTGTGCTAGAGCCGGACAGTATCAGTACCTCTGCTGCGGGAGTCTGTGGATCCCTTTCGGCAAGGGAAACTAGAGCCATGCGGCCTGAGAGCTAATCAGATGAAAACAATCTCAATAGACAATGGCTTAAACGATATCACTCCCATTTTCTTGTCATGTCCTTTGTGGAAACGCCAAGGCCACCTCATGGACTGTGCCATTCTTGAAGCGTATGCTTTGCACCACTTTCTGTCAACATTGTGGGCGCATGGCATGCATGCAGTTTCATACTAAATGGATTCGGATTTGTGGACTGTTGTGGCACCCGACCCCTGTCCTGTACAAAAAGTACAAAAGTCTTCGACACTTCCTTGATACTCGCTGTCGGATTGAACAAGTGTAACCGCATGAGTTGCAAGTGTTGTGCACATCCAAGTTGTGCTCTCACAACGTACAGTGTAAAAATTAGGGAGAATTTTTCTTTTTTCTTTTTTTTTTTTGGTGCTCAGCCCTTGTAAAAACCAAATTCAGTTGGGTTGCTGCGTGCCCGTTGTGTGTGTACACGATGCAAAAAGTAGGTGTTGTTGCTTTAAAGGATATGCCCCATGTTGTCACCTGGAAGAATTGTTTTCTTTCACCTTGAATGTATTTTTTTGTTTCTCTTTGTTAAATTTTTTCGAGGGTGGAGTGATTTACGCTGCTTAACTAAATGGGAAGGAATGTGGCAGGATGTTTACGAGGACACGCCCCCTTCTTGAACCCATCCCCTTCCCCATGAACCTGCAGAAGTGCAAAAAGTGCCAATGAAATAAATGTTGACTTTGACACCTGAGAATTCCTCGAGTCCAGGCTGTGTCACCTCGATCTCCCTGTGAACGGCTCCGAGAACAGTGTTGAAAACTGAACTGCAGACCTCCAGTCGCTTGAACAGCTTCGGCCGTACATAAACGCCAGTGGACGGTTGACGATGCATGATGTCTCGGTTAGAGGGACCACTTAGGAAGTAAGCAGCAGCAGCATCCCTGGAGTCTTTTATCCGACTGTATATATGAATCCTTTCTCTGTGCATCTACAGTATAATCTTCTTGACAATGTTTGCATATATGGCGAATCTCTGTCTCTGCCTGTCTGTGTTTGTCCCTAATGTCTCAGCTTGGGGCCGGGCGGGTGGGCGGGATTCACATCTGTCATTCTGTGGCACGTGCAAACCTCAGGCTGAGAGAACTGTGCGTTCGCACCTCTTTTAGGACCATCGGTGTGAAAGAGCGGAGAGTTGGTTGACTTATCTCATAATGAGGTGCGAGAAGGTCTTCTGTCTGTCTGTCTTTGTGTGTAGTTATGCCGGCGCTTCCGAGGGCGAGACGTGCAACGCGGCATCACCATTATCCATTCACGGGCAGACACACTGTTATTAAGAACGAAGGTAGTACGCTCGCACTCACAGGTTTTCGGAAAGGTGGGCTGCTTGGATCGTGGAAGGAGAGACAACTTAAAACCATTTGTTGTAAGGCTTGATTTGAATATAGTTTAAATTTTTATATTGTTTTGAATGTGACGCAAATGCAGATTTCTATAGATTACATATTTTTTTGAGCATGTTATGTGCATTTTTGTTTTTGTTTGTTTTTTTTTGGAATGGAAAAACAAGCACAGCTTAACAGGCATGAGACGATTTTAAAGAAGTGTTTTCTTCATGTATATTCAGGTTCTTTTTTTTTTTTCTTCATGCAGTAATTTTCTGTTTCTACGACTCCCGTCTGTGCATTTCGAGTGATTTGCATGCGACGCTCTGCAAAAATTGCAGGGTTTTGGGAGTCTGACCAGTTTTTGTAGCCTTTAAGTGTCGGGGAGGTGCCATCCTGAGGATGTTTTAGTGCCCTTCAAGGGTTTTATTTTGAAACCAAAATGTTTTGAAATATTATCACTGCACTTTTCCATCACGCTTCACGGGCTGATGAAAAACAAAAATGTGCCAAACGACTGTAGGAGAATGTCCTTGAACCAATGAAAAGCTCATGCGATGCTCGTCCGCCTATTTTTCGAGACTAAAATTGGTATGGTTTAACAGGCGAGTGTCGACGATTTTGAGAAAGGGTACAAAAATGTGACCAAATTCAGGTGACGTGGAACAAGTGTGCTGCGGGGCGAACGATCCGACGTCATTGACGATACGCCTCAAAGCTACTGACGTGTATCGTGTTTCTCAAGAAGGGTGGCACCTCCGCCAGTCCTAAATATCCATGTTTTATTCAGGGGTTTTATATTTTATTTTAACGGTAGCTTTTCATTCACTTCGTCAGTGTTTGCTTCATTCAAGTGCTCGTGTGTCTGTTCCGTAGCAGTGAATTTGTCTGTGGGCGAACGCAGGTTTCGAAATGGAAGAGGACGATAAATAGGAATTAAAAGAAAAAAGAAAAACAAACTAACAAAAATCTAAGTATATGTGTATATGAAATGAAAACAAATGAGCTTAGGTTTATTTAAAAGACTTTACGACGTAGACACACAAATTGACTCGGCAAGGGATCGGGTTTGATGTGAGTTCAACTATTTGTGGTGAAGAATCAGCTCAGATCTTGCACATAAAAGTTTAGATATTGTACCTACGAGTTGCAGATTATTATTTTTGTTTGTTTAATACAGGACTCTCTTGCTCTCTTTCATATTTATTGTCTGGTCGGGGAGCTAGTCCCTCTGTGCGTGGGTTTACCTAGGGCACGGAGCTGTCGAGTATCCGGGTTTACAGTCAACCGAAACTCTTTTTCATGTGCCACAAACAAACGCAAATACTACTGTCTGGGGTTATTACCATTTAAGGTTATTATGATGATGATGATGATGATGATTATAATAATTATTGATAATATTATTCAATGAATGATAATTGTTATTAAAAATTATTTTCTTTTGTTTTTTGTTTTGTTTTTCAGAACAGCTAGGAACATGTGTGTTGGACTGCTTATAAAAACAGTTCAGAAATAAAAGCCCCTTTTTCGTGTTGCCGTGACTGTTGTCTCCATGCTTTCGGGATTCGTTCTGTTTATGTAAGAACAAGGGCAGTCGATTTAAACTAACTCTTTAGTGCGAGATTTATAAACTGAGACCTCAATTAGGCAACTTTCAGGGCATGTTAAAGCCATTTCGAGGAACTGCGGCCAGATCTCGGTGTGATTGAGCTGTACATTAGTGTTCTGGAGTAAACAGTCCTCTCTTGGATGTCCTCCTTTATCCTGCAGCGATAATCAAAGCTCCTGTGATTCTAAGGGTTCTTGACGTTCATTATCCTCCCCATATTGTAATATCATGTCCTCGTTTACCTCTCTCTTTGTGCCTAGATGTGAAAAGGCTAAATGGTGTTTTTAACTGCGCTGATTGAAACTGCAGCAGCCTCAAACGTATTTGGGGTGATAATGTCTAAATGTCATTAGGAAAGAAAATCAAACTGCTGCTAGACTTGTTCAGTCAGTTCCCCTTGTGAAAAGTGCTTTCCTTAAATTGTTTCTTTAAAATGCTTTGTTTTTGTCCTCATGCAACATTTATAGCCCCTACACATTGACATGAAAATGCACGATCCAAACTTAAATTCAAGAATGCTTTGGAATATAGACATAAGGTTGGTCTTGTTTTAAAGACATATTGTAGAAATGAAATAGAAATAAAATAAAAAAAAAAACATGTTTTACTCTAAATCTGCAAGAAAAACAAAGCCAAAACATGAACAAGTTGTTACAAATTTTAGGTTGATATCTCAAAAAATGAGCTTTCGGTGAGATTTTGTTTGGGCGTAGTACCAAACACTTCCACTAGACACTCCATTACTGACCATATAAGGGCGCCTCCCTTATATGGTTTGAGTGATCTGAACCATATATTTCCATCATTTTCATACAATTTATGAAGTAGACATCCTATTCGGAAGTAGTATTTGATTTGAATAAAACCTCTACTATAACACAAAAGACAACGCATGTTATAGCTCAACAAATATAGCGAATCTATAATATTTTTCTTTATATTTAAAACATTCAGACCTTTTTTTTTTCAACGAATTGAATGGCGGTTATCTTTTGAACTCTTATCATGAAAACAAACGGAGGTTTCTACCAATCTTTCATGATTTTTCTTGTTTGTTGTGATTTCAAACTAAAGGTCTGAACGCGCCTTATGAGTATGAAAATATTCTTGTTGCAAATTAATAAATTATTGCTCCTCTGAAAATAACCACGCTTTCAAATGATGTAAAATAGTTGTGGACAAAATGATTGCCTCCCTTGGTAAATATGAACAAAGAAGCCTATAAAAATTTATCTGTATCATTTGAAAAAAAAAAAAATCTAACCTTTCATTGAAGTAAAAGAATTGAAAATGTGGGTAAAATCTATTTATGAAACGGATGTTCTTCTCTAAAACACGTTGGCCGTAATTATTGGCACCCTTTTTTAAAATAATAATCTTTTGCCAAGATAACAGTTCTGAGTCTTCTCTTATAATGCCCGATGAGTTTGGAGAACACCTGACGTACAGAATTTCTCCAGATCCTTCAGATTCCCAGCTCTTCGCTTCAGTTCACCCCACTCATTCTCTAGGGTTCAGGTCAGGGGATTGGGATGGTCATGGCAGAAGCTTCATTTTGTGCTCAGTGACACATTTTTGTGTTGATGTTTGTTTTAAATCATTATCCTGATTAAAGATCCAACCACGACCCATTATAAAATTTCTAGCAGAGGCTGTCAGGTTTTTATTTGTAATTTTTTTATCTGCTGGTATTACCTAGGATCCATGATGCCATGGGTCTGAACAAGATGTCCAGGACCTCCAGAAAAAGCCTTTCTCAGATCCATCTGGTGCTGGGGTGGGCAATTCCAGTCCACTGTCTGGCAGAGTTTAGCTTCAACCCTAATCAAACACACCTGAACCAGCTTCTCAATGTCTTCCGGACTACTAGAAGGCTACAGGCAGGTGAGTTTGATCAGGGTGTGAGCTAAACTGCAGAACAGTGGCCCTCCAGGACTAGGCTTGCACACCTCTGATCTGGTGTGACAGCTGCCAAAAAGCTCTTTTTTTAGTTTCATCTGACCACAGAACCAGGTCCGGTTTAAAGTTCTAGTCGTGTCTGACAACTGAATATGCTGGAGTTTGTTTCTGTATGAGCGATTTTTCTTGAAACCCTCCCAAACAACATGTGGTGATGTTGGGGGTGTTAGATGTTTTAAAGGCTTTCTGACCCCAAGACTCAACTAATTTCTGCGACTCTCCATCGGTGATCCTCAGAGAGTCGTTGTCCACTCAAACTCTCCTCCTCGCCGTGCATTAGGACGATATAGACACACATCCTCTTCCAGGCAGATTCGTAACGTCTTTAGTTGACTTGAACTTCTTAATTAATGGGGATTTTTAATGCTTAAACATTAAAAATCCCCATTAATTAACAGGTCAACAATCTTTTGCTGCACATCAGAAATATATTCTAAATATATATTAGCCTTCGTGTTCCTCATATTTATACTCCCTTGAAACAAGACGTCATAGCTAGACAATTTTAGGCAATAAAAATAAATGTTGAGATATTTTACTCTAAAAATTGGTGCCAATAATTGTGTCCAACATGTTTTGGAGAAAACATATTAAAGGAACTGTAGGATTGTGGCCAAAACTGGTACTGCAATCACATTCAAATGACTGTGGAGCGGTGTATCCCCTCTCCCCCTGACTCGAGGTTGTCAGATAGGCTGCAGGAACATCGGCTGCTACAAGGAGCTTCCAAAGGCAAGTGACGAGTCCTTCACAGCAAGTTTTTTTTAAAAAAATTCTGTTAATTATGTTTATGCTTCATGAGAGGTATTTTAGGTTTCATAAAGTTAGACTATTTTTATCCAAAGAGTTTGTAGCTGCAGCTGTGGTAACTAGAGCAGAGCTGGCAACCCGGATGCCCAAACACTACTGACTTCGTGATTGGTAGATCGGTGGAGGGTGGAGCTTCAGGCCAAATCACAACATGTCAACATCAACATCAGTTGAGGGCTGCAACTTCACTTTGAAAATGACAATATCCTGGGGTCTATTGCACAAAACTAGGATAAGGGATTAAGCCGGGATATCTTGGTGATCCTGGCTCAATTTATCCGCTAATATACAGTTATATTTAATTATCGTTATTGTTCGTGGTGTGAGTGTGTCTTCAGGGTAAGTTTACACGACAGCGATGTACTAAATTTTCCATACAGATGACAAGATCATCAAGATATCCCGGCTTAATCCCTTATCCTAGTTTTGTGCAATAGGCCCCTGGCCGGACTACTGTTGTCATTGATATAAGTATTTGAAATTAACATGATTTCTTAATGTCTAGTGACATATGCAGGGACATTTTATGATTAATTGAAATGCATTTCTTACATTCAGTTCCTTTAATTTCATAATATGTTTTACCCCCAACTTTCCATTCTCAAAAGGATAAACAATGCAGATTTATTTTTACAGCCATCTTTGATCATAGTTACCTTGGGGCCAATAATTTTGACCACAACTAGTTTGTTAATATTACTTTAGGTTTTAACTAAGATATTATTGTTGTTTTAAACACATAATGGCAAACTTCCCACCGGTTAAAGTCTTCTTGAATTCAAAACGGACTCTCTTTTTACGTGCTTGTAATTCACATTTATGCATTTGGTAGATGCTTTTATCCAAAGCGACTTGCATTGCATTCAAGGCATACATTCTATCAGTTCATGCATTCCCTGGAAATTCAACCCATGCTATTGTTAGCGCAGTGCTGTTCTGTTTGACCTCAAAATGTAAACAACTTGATGTGGTCATCAGTTTTGTTTTTTTCATCAATACGCCTTAAAGAGTTCATAACTCAGTTTCTGCCAGTCTCAGATTAATCTTGAGTACCTATTGAGTAGTATTGCGTCCTTCATATCTCATTAGAGTCTTTAGTTTTATCATATTTATAATAGACAGATACGCTGTGCTGATACTTTCCGAAAACAGCCGAACTCGTGAAGGCGTGCAGTGGGCGGAGCTAAAGAAATTCGAGAGCGCACACACTCCCTGGATAACTTTCGATTCCCTATAGGTTCGTGTTGTTCACATTATATGCACTTACGCGCAGTTTGCCAACAAAACAGACATTTGATGCAGTTTCACTCACCGCCTGCGGATTCGACTCATGACTGGGAACAAACAAACGCCGGAAAAACAATTAGCATCCACTGTTTCCTTAACGCTGGGTTATTTGGGAAGCTGAACAAGGTTATCTTTCCCTCACAATGAGAAACACACTTCTTTAGTGACACTGTTGATTTTGTGGTCTAAAAACGAAATGCCAGTGCTGCCGACGGCTGTAACCTGAACGAAGCTCGTTGATGGCCGTGCTCTCGCTCTCGCTCTGGTTGACGTGCGCACGCTCATCTGGGAGAAGTGCCCATACAAGGATTTCCGCCCTTTATGACATCATTCAGGGCCATACTAAAAAAAAACTTCCCGAAAATTGTTTGAAACCTGAAGGAGAGTATTTGGCACAGAATTACTCTGTCAAAACTAATGTTTTTCAATTTTGACATGTTTAGCCTGAGAATCCAACTCTTTAACAGTGTACATAGGTCAGAATGCATGAAACACCATAACCCCCTCCATTTACTATAAAGTAAGACCTTTCGTGTGAAATTGATTTAACAGTTTAAAAAGAAGTTGGCTAAAGATTAAACCTGTTATCTGGAGATCATCTTGAGATCAAGAAGGATGTCTTGAGATATTCCTCCATGACGGCTTCATTCGACCCTTTCAAAAATCGCAATATCCATTAGCCTCCGGCGGTTCCTCCCTGTGATGATACGGTTCTGTTCTCTCTCTAATTCGCTCTGACACCTCCACCCACAGCTCTCACCTCCCACCCCCTGCGTCTCACAGCTGAGTCTGTCCGTCAAACCGCACCGGCTGCCATTAGGAAGCCTGCGGACAGTTGACTTGTGTTCTTTTTCTAGCTGTTGCCAGGACTGTGTTTTCACGGGTTTATATCTTGACGAATATCCAGGTGCACTTTTTATCCTAAAACATCTAATGGAATGGGGTTGTTCTGAACATCTGACCCTGGTTGAGTCCCTGCTGGACTGTTACGCAGTATTTCTACAAAAAGAATCTACCATGTTTTGAAATCATCTGGTTGCACAGCCAGTCATGACTGTAGCGAAATCATTTCCAGCTTCCCCACGTTTACAGCACTCTTACTGTGGCAAAGTGTTTCCCAAACAGGGTAGTATATCCCACCTCTTCTTGCTGAGGGATATTTATAGCCGGGTCTTGTGTTAACTCAGCTGCCATGCTTATCTGTGTGTGTGTGTGTGTGTGTGTGTGTGTGTCCATGCCACTCTATTTCAGATTGTAGCTTCACCCTCTCAGTGACAGTGAGACTGTGTGCCTTGCTTTTGGCCTCTTCGTTTTTTCCTGAAGTTTCACACATACAAAACTTTCATTGGATGTATTTTTTACATAGAGGAAGCCATCACAAGGTATGCCTGTTGGTTTTTCTTATTGACACCCAAATGTATCTGTTTCTTTTGTAGATACTGTGATTTATTTATAGATCCCAGACCCTCACAGACATCCATGTCCTGTATGGCTGGTCTAGCCGGCTGGTGTTCTCCTAATGAAATTAGGAACGTTTGTCTGTACGCCTAGGCCCAGAAGTTGAGTGTTTTGTCCTGGTTTAGAAATTAAAGGCCTTCTGTTTGGATCGACGGGATATTCTGTGACTAAATGCGAAGCTGACTCAAGCTGAAATCTGAGCTCTGTCTCCCAGGATCATTTTCAGCCTCTGACTAATTTGTTTTGTTGTTTGCCGTGTAATGTCGAAGTGGATGACAAGATGTCGAGGTTTGGCAGAGTTTGATATGTTTGCATGCAATGTCATGATCCTGTGGCCTAAGCTTCTCATCAATCAGTGTTTTGTGTGCATTTGCATTAAGATGAATTGATTTGCAGGAGAAAAGCAGGTTACTTATAATTACAATACTATCTCCAGGTTACTTATAATTACCATACTATCTGTTCAAAAATCATGGTATTTCCGTGGTACCAAAGTCAGAAACTAGTAAAAATGCCCAGGAATTTAAAAATTAATGATTAATGAGTTATGACAACATATGTGACCCTGGAGCACAAAACCAGTCATAAATGGCACGGGTATATTTGTGGCAATAACCAACAATACATTGTATGGGTCAAAATTGTCCATTTTTCTTTTATGCCAAGAATCATTATTAATTTCCTACCGTAAATAAAAATGTATTATTATTATTAATATGCTTTTCTAGGACTTCATTTGGACAACTTTAAAGGCAATTTTCTCAATATTTCAAATTTTTTCACCGTCAGATTCCAGATTTTAGTTGTATCTCAACCAAATATTGTCCTATCAAACCATACATCAACGGAAAGCTTATTTATTCAGCTTTCAGATGAGTATTTATAAATCTCCATTTAAAAACTTAAACTCATCAAAATAAGTTTTGATTTAAGTCAGCTTATTGTAATTTAAGTTGAAATGACTTAAACATCCAAGTTTGAATGTAATTAATTTAAGGCAGCATTTTTTTTTACTATTATTGACCTAATTGTGTATTTAATGTAAAAACAACAGCAGAAATTATTTAGATTGAGAATTGACAATGAATGGATTAACATGAGGCATAAAAAGTTGGGAGCATTTTTTATATTGATAGAAAAATTTACCTGAAACACCCAAAAGTATGTATGCATGTATGTATGTATGTATGTATGTATGTATGTATGTATGTATGTATGTATGTATGTATGTATGTATGTATGTATGTATGTATGTATGTATGTATGTATGTATGTATGTATGTATGTATGTATGTATGTATGTATGTATGTATGTATGTATGTATGTATGTATGTATGTATGTATGTATGTATGTATGTATGTATGTATGTATGTATATGTATGTATGTATGTATGTATGTATGTATGTATGTATGTATGTATGTATGTATGTATGTATGTATGTATGTATGTATGTATGTATGTATGTATGTAAAATCTCATGGTGCCTTTTACAGTGTATAAGAAATTAAATGGTAAGCAGTTAGTTTTTATTTATTTTTTTATTTATTCCTTTTAAACAACTCTGCATGCAAGGTTATCAGCTCTGAATTTGTATTATTTTTATATTATTTATTTGATATTTTGTGAACACAGTATTTGTTTGATTTAACAAATAATATAGATTTTGTTCATCATAATTTAAATATAACATTTTAATTTCAGCTATTAAAACGGTAAATCCATTGGAGCTGTTAGGTTTGCCAAAAGTGGTAAAACTGAATTTTCAGACATGCAAACGCTTACAAGACCTCACATGAGCAAAGTGTCAACAAAGTGAAACCCATTTCTAAAATGAAAAACTGCTGGCTGAACGTTGACATGGTAATGAACCGCAGATCTGTGCTGTTTCCAGTCAATCCCTGCCATTTGGCCTTCATTAGAGCCGGCTTCTGGGTTTGTTTTCATCATTTGTTTGTGTTGTTGAGCGGGAGGTCTGTATTTATCATGGAGCGAATGCTTCACTGAAGACTGTAGAAGAACATAATCTCTTTCATTTAGTGTGTTATTGCCTGAACAAGCTCAGTTGGATTTATCATCAACAGCCTAATTCTAGATTTGACATTTTCTGAATATTTGCCTGTGCAAAACGCATTGCCTTGATACCAGGCTGTTTTGGGTGGTTGCCAGGGTGTTGCTTTGCAGTCGCTAGGGTGGTTTCTAAGGCATTGCAAGGGCATTACTCCTACCCCGAATCTCTATGATATTAAGTTTCCAAAATATGACTCGGTTCTCTCCTTACTCCTTAATGAATGTTGAGTTACGTGTTGAGGTTTAATATTTACGTATCAGCAACAGTATAGTGATCTTCTGGTCCTTAGCAACCACCACTATTAATTACCCTCAGAAGTGGGCTTGGGCTTTCATTCTCTCCTTCTGCCTGTTGAGAAGAGCAAATAGGGAGAACTTTTGTTTCATTTGAAGTGATGTAATAAATATCTTACACCAGCAGATTTTCACATCACTCATCTGCTAAAGTCTGTTTCACCAGTTTACATATCACACACAAACTCTGGATTTTAAGAAGACATGTTTTTTTAGAGGTGATCTCCTCACATAATATATCTGTAAATTATATATTATATTATTAATTATATTATACTACAGAGGCTGTTGAATGCTTGGATCTGATCGGTTGATGAACGTATTAAGGTGTGTAATTATTTTAAGGGAAACTTACGGCTAAAGTAGTTCCAGGCAGTTCTTGACCGCATTACAGTTCCAAATCACTTCACCAAATGATTTGAATTATTTCAATGGTTTTTACAGCCGACAACAGCAAAAGAAACAAAACCCACAATTACACTGACCAAGCAAATAAATATAGTAAACATTGCAATAGGATAAAAACGACAAATTATTTCCATGTTTTTTTGCAACAAATACATTTTATGTATGGAAAACACATACTCTCTTTCTCCCACTCTCTCTGCTCTCCCATCCAAACGCACACACATACGTACGGAAACACACTCGCACAGAAACGTGTTGTCGATTATATCAGTAAAATAGTTTAGCAACTTAAAAGCTACATGACATTTCAAACTAGCGAGCGCTGTCCTTGAAGCAGATAACTTTACAGTTTGACTATTAGTAGAGACGCTGGTGACGAACACTGATGAGACACAGACTCAGGTAATTCATACACGCTTAATCTCTCTCTCTTTAATAACTGCATTAATTAACTGTATTAGGCTGGCCACACACATGCCCAAATTTGCACCAAAGACTATATATAGGAAGATGAATGGGAGAAAGTGCAACGCCCAATACAGCGAACAGAGACTGTCAGATTTCAATTTGATGTTTCCCCATTCAAAGAGATAGAAGCTGCACTTTCATGCCCGAGAGGCGTTTCAAAGATGGCCTCCAAGTAAAATGACATGATCAGATGCCCATTTTCCACAAGTTGGTATGACTCTATAGGGTCTTCATGTAAAGTCTGTAACATACTTTGGTTAAAAGGGGTACTTCAGCACTGAGAAGATGAATCTGTATTTAAACTGGGTCATTAATGTAGTAGAAATGTGAAATTATGTTTGAATTTGGTGCCTTCTAGACTGAGAAAACACAGAAAATTATTTTTTGTCTCATGGGGATAAAAGACAAAAACTCCCAGAATGCACTTTGCTGCCCTGTGAGGCCACTCTAGGCACGGCTACTGGATTACTGGATCACTTGCCCACCGCGTTCATTTTCATAAAATCAGTTCAGTTAGAGACACTACAATTAAAAACTGAACGTGTCTGTTCAATATAATGTGAGTGAGTTGATTGAGTATCACGGCACAAACGCAGCAGGAGTCGATTACATTCATCACATGAGCTGAGTTAATCGCGGGATTCACGGCTGCGGCCGCATTCACAGCGCGTGATCAGTCTGGCGCATTTTCAGTTCATGTCTTAGGAAGCTTAACTTTAATAGAAAGTTCATTTTAAAAGTTGAAACACTCACTTTGCTCTCCACCGCTCCGTTTACATGAATCTCCGCAGCTCCACGAGCCGAGTGCCTTGAGTGCTGTGAGTGTGATGTTGAAAACATAAGGAAATAGCGCCCACTGCTGGCTGTAGTTTTTAGCCTCTGGTGATGCAAAATGACGATATTTGCATCATCTGAGGATTTTTTCCAGAAATAAAATACATAATTCTCTCGTCTCAGGGGGATATGAGGGGAGAAAGTACAATAATTTGAATATACTGCCGTGTTTCTACTCATACAAAGCTTAATGCTAATTGCTGATGTAACCCTTTAAAATTCCTCAATGTTTGTGTAAAACAACACCCTTTTTACCTCCTCCACGGTTACCTGTTTCGGTGCATGTCTCTTTAAATGATAATGAGCTACTGCTCACCCCACCCATCTCTTCAGTGGGGTGTGTAGACGAAGCGGCAACCTCCCCCAGTTTCTCTTGAAGCCAATACGGAAGTGCAATTCATCGTCTGGCCACCAGGGACAGGCTCCAGAAGGGTAGCAGAATATCTTTGAGCCCCATGTTAAAATGGCCAACTTTACAGCAGAAAAAAAACATGTTTACAGCCTGGTACAAATTGTGTTTCTGGGGCTGTATTCACAAAACATCTTAAGGCTAAAAGTAGCTCCTAACTTGCTGATTTAGGAGAAACTCTTAAAAGTAATGGGCGTGTCAGTCCTAATTTTAGGACTCCAAAATTGAGGCAATAGTGATAATAAATGTATCTTTAATAAAAAATGTCAGATTATCTGTGGTAGTTGTTTTTAGAAGTTCACACTTACAAATGATTTAATAAAGTAAAACAATATAAGTGTATTTAAAAGCGTATGAGGGCTCCAAGCCCGGAATTTAGCCCAACCCAGAGTTCAGCCCCGCATTGCAGACCGTGAGTGAGAAACGGGGTGGCGGAGGGATGCAGAAAACTGTGGAGGTAACTTGGTGAGTCGGCTCTCAGATGTGTATATACCTCCTCTCGCGCTGATTAGATAGACCATTTGAACGTGCTCCTCATGAACTTTGTTTATAAAACATCTCTTTCGCTTGAATTCTGCAATCTCTCGATGAAGACATGTACGAGGCTGACAATTAGCTGATCATATAGGCCTACTAGTTTAATTTGTGACACTTGGCCTACTTTTCAAAATCTTTATTTGAATATGGCAACTTTCTTATTTAAAAAAATAATATATAATATATATATATATATATATATATATATATATATATATATATATATATATATATTTTTTAAATATAATTCATTCGTTTACATTATATAAAGTCTGCATAATTAAGGGCGTGGTCACTTTGAGTGACAGGTGGATTGCCGTTTGTCTGCTGTCTGTTAGTGATCACATCAGCCGTCTTTGAATCTCACTTTATGACATAGGAGCCACGATTACAGAAATTGCCACGATTGTTTCATGATGGCAATATTTCGTCTGGGACAGCCGGGAATCGTGCAGTGTGTCCCGGGCTTTAACGGAACTTAATTTGCAAGCCCAAGCACCACGACGTCGATCGCCCTCCATCAGTTCTTCTTCTCAAGTCTCGTTTGATCTCGCGAGTCTCCTTGAGATAACGTCGCACTGTGAAAATATACTACAATCTACAGGACAGACAGGTGTGTGGTCTCGTGTTCCGCACGAATCTTCTGCTCCGTGCATTCGGAGGATTCTAATGCTAGGTTGAAACTGGTCTCTCAGTTTTAAAATCGATTAAGATTAGAACATTGTCTAGTGTGTCCCTTAGTCTGCTATCAGTAGCTTTAGCCTCCTTGCCTAGCGTTTTGGAATTAGCAACGGAGGTTCGGGATTAGATGCATAAAACATACACACACGAGCGTTTAAAGTACAAAAACCTGACAAATATCTTGAAACAACATCTGATCAATGTCATGAGGTGTGGTAACCGTTATATTAATTGTAATTCAAAAGCCCTTCGTCATTTATCCATAAATTGTATTATTCATTAATTATTAGTTATATTAAACTATCAATTATATTACATAGTGAAAATAACATATTTTGGTAATAAAATGTCACAAATTCCAGATTTAAAAAAATATATTTTCAGTCTATTCAGAGGGAATTTTCACTGTGCAAAACATTTATTATATTATAAATGTAATATTACAATAATTGCAAAATGATATTTAATAACATTTTTATTATTATAGTAAAATGTTTATATATGTATATGTATATATATGTATGTATATGTATATATATATATATATATATATATATATATATATATATATATATATATGTGTATATATATATATATATATATATGTGTATATATATATATATATGTGTGTATATATATATATATATATATATATATATATATATATATATATATATATATATATATATATATATATATATATATATATTACAATTTATTTTGAGATCAAATATGTCCCAGACATTGCTTTATGAGATAAAAATGATACGCAATATTCTCTCATGTTCTCTGTCTCTTTCTCCCTTGGCAGGTCCACAGTGTCACTGTTTCCATTTTCTTTGCTCCACTTTGTCCTCCTTAGCATCACACCTGGCTGAGATCTCCCTGCCTTCACCCCTCGTCCCATCATGGCGCTCTCCTCACGCTTAAAACTCTGGGAACAGAAGGGAAGTGCAGGACGGCTGCATGCCGGCAGTTAAACTCTATTAACCCGTCTGGTGCTTGACTTACAGTTTATTAAACAGCACAAGTTCAGCGATTAATCACTGTCCTTATGGAGATGCTTGTAGTCTGTCCTCAGTCTTACACATGCCACTCACGGTCAGCGTCTCTTTAAGTCTCTGTATTACAGGTGTACAAGCACTGCTTCTATGAGAGGGGAAAGACTGAAATCTGTGCTTGACAATCTTACATTTCAATTACATATGTGAAATCTAACAACATAAATGTAGCTTATTTTCCTCAAATCACAAAATATGTAGCTATTTTCAGGCTAGACTTACTAATGTATGTCATAAGGTACAAAGAACAGCCAAAAATGTGATGGGCTGTTCCTAAGATTAACTGTAAAGATAGTGCTCAGTTAATTTCCTACAGGTCAAGCTCTTTTTCATTTGGGTGGCTACCAATACACATGTTTTATTTTGGTGAAAATATATGCTATACAGTATTTTGACATCACTGCTGACAAAAATATATATTTTTCAATTTTAAAATATATTAAGTTTAAACCTTCGTATATTAGAAAATGTCATTCGAGGGGCAAGAAAATGTTCTTTAAAATACATGTTTGGGTATATTTACAGTGGAGATATATATATATATATATATATATATATATATATATATATATATATATATATATATATATATATATATATATATATATATATATATATATAATCTCCACTGTTTTTGTAGAATATATATATATATATATATATATATATATATATATATATATATATATATATATATATATATATATATTCTACAAAATATATTGGGAAATATAACTTTATTTGTTAGCTGTTGTTGTGTATTTAAAAAAAAACAGTTATTTTGAAATTGTTATATTTAAATAAATATATATTTTAAGATATTTCAGATGAGCAAACACTATAAAAACGACATCTTGCAGATTAAGATGCACATATCAAATAGCATCTCCTTGATGTGTGTGCGCTATCGGCGTAGATAGATGTATGGAATAAACATTCTGTTTGACTGCAGAAGAGTGAATGAGTGAGTGTTTAAAATATGTGTGCCTCTCACCAAATGTGTCCAACACCAAATAATTCATTAATATTTCATAACAATTTTAAGCAGGCTTTAATTCTCACAGTGTGACCCCTGTTGCTGCTATGCTGGTCTCTATGGTGGTCCGCTCCCTATTATGCGCTAAGATTCTTAGCATCGGTGATGTTATTTGATGTATAGTTACCTCTCTTGAATCTGTCATTAGGTCTTTAATATTCTAGAGCCCACCTAAATTACCTTTCCAGTTGTTCTCAGCTGCCATGTGCATATAATTATACACTGTAGCATACATGCTAAAGCGCTCTATTTCACAGTTAGTTTTAGCTAGTTAGTATTGTAGAATGCAAACGGAACTATTTCCACTGGCTAGCAGTGGAAATAATTATACAAATTACTCTTTATATAGTGTTACAGTTCTGTTGGCCTCCTGAAGGGCATCTACTGCCCTCAGCTAACATTTAGCAATACACATATCACTGCATGTGCTGCTGATACTGTGTCAAGGGCAGCTGCAGAAACTGTCAGAGCGTTTATGGGATGCTTACTAACAATACTGTGTCTTAGAGTTCACCAGCATTAAATCTACCATAGTTTTACTATAGTACAACTACCTTGAGTACTAACCACTGAATTTTGTCTGAAGGCTCATGCTAAATAGTCATGCTAATATTATGGGAGTAAGAGCATCATTTTCACAATACAGTATAAATTGTACCAAATAGCATTGTTAAATGTTATATATTAATTTTACCCGTGTTTACTATGGTCTTACTACAAATACCCTATTCATGTTTACTATGCATGAACTATAGTAAATTTGAAATGAGTGATGTATCTAGCTTGTTAGTACAAGTACTCTAGCAAGCTATATACTGAGCTTTAGGAAGTTAGCATGCTGAATAAGTGAAGGGTTTTGCTTTGATTATTTTCCTCATCAAAAATGTGGTATTACCAAGTTTGTTTGGCCATGGCTCTTAATAACACGGTATATGAAATCTTGCATTGTCAATCATACATTACCTTGGTCTTTAAATTATTATTAATATTAATATATTAAAACAATGGCTATTACCATTTGATTTACTACGGTGTTTCCCGGATAATAATATAAAATATCATTAAAACATAATGCATTTATTTATGTAAATTAATTTTTAAATAAACCTCATTATATTTTGGGTTTTGTTTTTACTATAGCAAATAATTTGTAAATAAATTTTAATCAGTACTTCTATTTGTTTTCCAGATAAGAAATAAAAAAAACATCCTTAACACAATATTCATAAACCTTCCAATGGAAAAATGTTCAATTCAAAATGAATTGTTTTTAAATGTATTTTGGATATATATACTTAATATACTTACATATACTTACATGGATAAATATACTTACATTGAAAATGCATTTTAAAAAGGCAACATTTGTAAGGAAATATGAAGAAACTTATCAAAAATTATATTTATAAAATATATTTTAACATCTATATTGCAACATATGTTTTAGTAAATTTTGTAATATTTAAAAATATTTAACACTGGTATTTTTACGTACATTTTAGAAAGGAAAAATAATCAAAACATTTTTTAAATAATTGTTTTCATTATATTGTATTTGTTTAGCAGAAAAAAATATAAACATCCATTACAACAACATGCATTCACTTATGTAAATGATGACAAAATGTCAAGAAAATGCATGTTTGCAGTGGGAATGGTACCTTTTAACCCCTTTTCATTTGATTTGTGTCAGTCAGTTAGACGGGCAGTTTGTTGAAATGGAGTTCATGACTGGAGCTCCTTTTTCCCCCATCTGTGAACAGATCAAGGAGGAGAAGACGACACCAGCCGCCGTCGCCGCACAGCCTCCTCCACCTCCTCCTCTCTCCGCCGTACCTGGAGGATTCCTCAAACAGCTGGTGAGGGAGACCGAGAAAGAGACACGCCACAAAGAGCCAGAGCTCAAAGAGGAGAAGGCGGTGAGATCTCACTTCAATCGGTGGGAATCTGCTGGTAAAACCCAAGTAGTGTTCACTGCAGAGCCCAATGACATCCAGCTCCCCCCTCTCTGGATGTCATGGGTTGAGCTAGTCCAGCACCACCTCAGTTTATCTAATGGGTGGAGGGATAGAGTTATGGCTAGGGTTAGGGTGTGGTTGGTAATTCTAGCTCCACCTATTACACCCAAATTACATCTACAGAGGTGGAGCTGGACTTCACACTCCATCCATAGCTCTGCAATGAGCAGCCTCTCTCAAAAAAATACAAAAAAATACAAGTTTTATATGGTCAAGTTGTTTTTTAACAAGGAAACTGGGGGTCGACTTGATTCATAACAATTTCTTCAAGTCCTACATCTTACACTGAAACGGCAGTCTCTCATGAACGTGCGTACGACAGTTAGCGGAAGTTAGAGATTACAGTTTGTAAAGTTTTAATTTTTTTTTAAAGTTTTTTTTTTACACAAACACATCTCTTCGCTTCAGAAGGCATTTATTAACCCCCCAAATCCGTGTGGAGCACTTTTATAGATGGATAGATGGACTTTAAAACAGAAACAGCCATTCACTGCCATTATAAAGCTTGGAAGAGTCAGGACATTTTTTGTATTCGTCTGAAAGAAGAATGTCATACACCTGGGATTACTTGAGGGTGAGTAAATCATGGGATCATTTTCGTGGGTGAACTATCCCTTTAAAGATGCAGTGAAAAAAAGACAGTTTGAAATAACTGGTGTTTCTGACATCACAAACTACCTTGTAACTGAAAGGCTGTAAAAAGTAATGCCAGATTGTCTGGTGGAGAACAAAGGACACTTTTTGCTGACAACGTCATGCTGTGTGAATCAACTAAGAATGGCTCTAATTTACATGTATTTCTTTCACCTGCTTCTTCCCCCATCCTACTTCACCCCCTCATGCCGTGACTATAGGAAACATATTCAAAATCTATATTATCTAAAAGTGAACAAATACTACACAGTATATATGTGTTTGATATCATTGGAAATGTCTTCGTGCGACTGGTACAAATATCTCATCTCCACAGAAGCAGACAAGAACATATTAAAGGTTTTAAGAGTTTAAAGAGATGTTGCATAGGTGTGGCTTTCAACCATTTGATCTTTTGTCAATACTACAGGTCTGAGACAGCGATTACATCTAAATTCCCTTTGTTGACATATGTTTCCATTTGAAAGAAGTGACTATCTTGCTGAGTACTTAAGGTGATGTAGCAGAAAGTTCAGGGCGCAATATTGTAATTCAGATTCGGCTGTAACGTTGTGTGTCCAGCCAACGTTACGTATGGAAAGTCAGCAACGCATCTCTCACTCTTTACTTCAGAGTATTTGATGTTATGTATTGAGGATCTTTGAATTGATTATGTAATTGGAATTATACATATACCTGACTGTTTAATAAATTGTTACATTTTGATTTATTCTGACTTACTCCACGTGGGTCAATGGGTACTTTCCACAAAGGGTTAAACGGAATAATTAAATGTGTAGCTAACTATTAAATATAAATGACCCTATAAACAAAATGGCATTCTAATCTAAATTCTAAATTATGTATAAATTGAGTCAGATAAAGAGGAATTGGAATTAAATCCATGTTGCCCAGCTGAGAGCTCTTCGCTGCCGCCATTGGAGCGAACTCAGCGGTCTTAACCAATCACGTTAAAGTGTGATCATCAGCGAGTGGATCTCAGAGCTGGTGCGAGTGAGTGGAGGCGGGGCTAATTTGCAAATTCATATGCAACCACGTATACTAAATGAAATTGGTATAGGTGTAGAATTACATTCAGCTATTTAAGGCACGTTTAAATGTCATTTTGGTGATCAAAGATGAGTTTTTAAGGGATAAAATGATTGACCACAGAGTGACTTTAAGAATACAATTATTCATAACTGCTATTTTCCTTCTCATTTTCCAACTTAAAGTGATATTTCACCTAAAAATGAAAATTGTCATCATTTACTCACCCTCATGTTGGTCCAAACCTGTATGAGTTTATTTCTTCTGCTTAACACAAAAGAAGATATTTTGAAGAATGGCAGTATAACCAAAAATATGATAGGTGCATTACTCTGCTCTTTATAGATTCTCATCAGATTTTCTGTCCAATCAAATGCTCTCTAGAATCTGAAGCGTCCCGCCCCTACACTATAAATAGACGCTGAAGCTGCGGCTGAAATCAGTCACACATTTACTATTTTCTACATGTCTAGCTAGCCTTTGTTTTGTTTGACAACACTTCGACCGTCAACAAGACGTTACTCACCCAGATTGCTTAGAGCACCTTTAAGAAGACTTTCGTGAATCCAGCTCCAGGTTCTCCTACCTGGCAAAACTTTTAGCACTTATTAACTCAACATTATCAGCTGGTTTTAGTTGGGTTTACCAGCAGGGGAGGGTCTTGTTGTCATGAGAATCTGACTTACACCAGTCTCCTTGTGGTTTATAATGCCCGTCACAGCCCAGGAAACTCAGCGACAACCTGGTCCAGAATTTCTTACTTCCCGACCAAACTCCACCCATACTGGAAGCGGAGATGGCACTACGAGCAGAGCAGTTAGTGAACGGGGAACGGGGCCGCCACACCGCGCTGACAGAGAAGAAAACGTCCTCTCCCAGGAGGATAATGTCACCCGAAAACCCCAAAAGTCCAAGAAGCGATTCAAAGTCCACAACTCCAGAGGTCAATCACCAGGAACAGGTGCCCAGCCCCAGCGCAGATAAAGCTAAATCTCCAGGTCCACCAATGGAAAAAGAATTGAAGAAGGAAGAAGTAAAGGTACAACAGGGAGTTAAACTGCTGAAACAGGAAGTGAAAGAGCTGAGGCAAGAGCCTGAGGGTCAACTCACTGTAACCCATGTAAGAGAGGAGCCCAAGGTGCCAGTGGTAGGTACAACCAGTGTTACTTCAGCATCATTGAGATACTATTATAGTATTTTTTAAACTTTTTTATTTTAATATTTCATTTTAATTTTAGTTAAACTTTTTGTAATTTTGTTGTGTTTCTGTCATTTTTGTCGTTATTTCAATAGTCCACTTTAGACATTCTACTAACTATGAGTAACTTTACAAATACATGTCAACTAAAGGCCTGTTCACACCAAAAATGATATCTATGAAGATAATGATAAAGCTATAGTTCTAAAAATCGTTCTAAATTTAAACGAATAGCAGAGTTCACACCACAACTATAATGATAATGGCACAGAGAAACAACATTATTGGAATCACTTATAAAACTTTTTTTTGCAGCTGATGAACAATAAAAACATTGACAGCCAATTAGAATCCATTCTGCTTTAAAGAGCTTGAGCACTTAAAGAGACAGACGACAAAACTGCAGCGGACGCTTGAAACAAACAGAGGGGTATGTTAGCTGCATCCCAAATCCCAATTCAGAGGCTGCATCCTTCAAAAATTGCATTCGAAAGTCGAATGCGCGTCACCGCTGCATGACAAGGGCTTTCCCAATTTGAAGGTTCCTTTAAATGCGGCCTTCGTCCTCTGTGAAATAAAGGATGCAACGGATGGATCCTTCGTGGCCTTGCCTACCACATAATTCATTGCGTGCCTGTGCGACAGGATTTTTCTTTAAAGAAATTGCCAATTACACTTTTAAACATAAGTATTGGGTTTTCAACTTTACTTAAATATCTAATGATACAAATGTAAAAATAACTTTAAAGCGGTTCAAATGTTGACTTATATCTTGCCCATATACAATTTTATGTAGTTTATACTCTTTATTATGGACCAAGGTGAACATATTTAGACAGGTTGTGAGTCCTGTTTAGTTTTTTACTATGTTAATTATGTTACTGCAACTGGACCTACTTTATATTAGGTGTCCTTAACTACTATGTACTAACATTTTAATTAATAATTTGATACATTGCACTTATTATGTACATACATGTTTTTACATTGTACATACATTTAAAAAAAAATACCTGCTTGTAATTACATCTGTAGTTATTAAATTTGTAATTACACAGTTGACACTTCCCTTACACCTAACCCTACCCTTAAACTGACCCATCTCACCACATCTGTCCCTAACCCTACCCGTATCCCACCTCAATATCAGCAAAGATTTTGCAACACAATATGAACACAGTAAGTACATTGTACTTATTTTTTTATGTAAGTACATAGTAGTTAAGGCCACCTAATATAAAGTGGGGCCTTGCCACTCGTCAACGGCAGCTGTCACAGTTGCTAGGCAACAAGAAAAATCCTCGGTAACGCTCAGTCCGACCTTCATGGCCTTCGAAGGATGCAGCCTGAATTGGGACACAAGTGATTGAAATACATAATTGAGACTTTGGCTCACAATGTGACTTAATATTTCATGTGTGACTTTATTTCTCACAGTAATGTGAATTATGTTTTTATTTTTTTTACTTTAAACTTAGTCTCAAAATTGCCTCTTTGATTTATTCTGACTCTGAGATGGAAATCAACTTAATAATCATCAAGGCAAAAAATAGATTGATTTTATCCACCAGGAATTGATTATATTATGAGATCACTGATATTAACTTCATTTGTTATACATATTTTGTATTATTGTTGTAACTGTTGTTACATTTACAGTCATTTATTGTATTAACAGATGTTGTAGCATTGTTATTTGTTATTTGTAGTGTTATTTTATGATTTTTTATTTACTATTCTAGTATTTATTAATAATATTTTATATTATTAATTTTATATTTATAATTTTATATTTTTATTTATTTAAGTTTAAGTATTTTAGTATATTATATATATATATATATATATATATATATATATATATATATATATATATATATATATATATATATATATATCTCCACTGTAAATATACCCAAACATGTATTTTAAAGAACATTTTCTTGCCCCTCGAATGACATTTTCTAATATACGAAGGTTTAAACTTAATATATTTTAAATGTGAAAAATATATATTTTTGTCAGCAGTGATGTCAAAATACTGTATAGCATATATTTTCAATTTATTAAGCATTATTATTTTTTTTTAATAATTGCTATTTTTATTTTAGCATTATTTAGTATTTTTATTATGATTTACTATTAAAATGTTTGTACTTCAACTTTAAAGGCACAATATGTAAGATTTTTGGATTCAAATATCCAAAACCCACTAGAACGGTGTTATATATTTTGATGACTTTTATACTTACATTATTCCAAATGTTTCCAAGAATGTTTAAATCCAGAGAAATAAGCTATTTTAACCAGGACACCAATCAATGACATCATACCCGCGTTACCCTCGATTTCGGTTTTATTTTGTAGAAACCATTGAAACACCAAAGATGCTTTAATATATGATGTGTTTTATTACACAGGTGAGCAACTGTTTGGATACATTCATCGAAAAAAAATGTATCATTGATATACAGCTCAACACAGTCTTATTGTTTAAATCTTGAATCTCTTTTCTTGATTTACCACGAGTGAAATGTTTTACCATGCCTAATATCATCTAGCTCACTGCAGTGTGAACAAGTGTCTCATAGCAGCTGCAGAGTGAATGCACAGAGTAGCATTATACCATAACTTTCAACACAATCAAATGTATATAATATGATGAAACAGCGCAGCGTTACCACACATACGCATGAGCGGAAGAAGCGGAAGTGGCGACTGTGGCAGAATAAAAGCTCCGCAAAATCAAAGCGCCATCAAGCTATGCCTTTGTTTTGAGTAAGCGACCTCTGGCGGTGAAAAATTACATATTGTGGCTTCAACTTATTTCATTTAGTAACCAAGGCAACAATTTTCCAAAAATCTTTTTAATAGTTTTATTTTAGTTTTAGTTAACAATAACAGCACTGTTTTGTAGAAAGGTTGTTTTACCTGCTTCTGCACTGTTTCTGGTCTGATTCTCTCTTGCTCTTTCTCTCTGCAGAGGGACGTGTGGTATGAAGCTGGTAAGGTGTGGTATGCTCACAAAGATGGATACACACTCGGTTAGTCACCTCTTATACCTGCGCTTGAGTGTCCACCTGACATTGAGAGAACAAATTGTGTTGTAAATGACGCATCGACTGGCATTTTCAGTATTTGTTCTGGTTTATTATTCCTGAATTGTATGTCTGAAGGCTAGAGCAGCTCTCCTGTGGTGTTGAGTTACAGGTTATGAATAGCGTGTTGTCTTAGAGGATGCTATATTTACATGTGGCCTTATTATTGATTTTGAGACTATCCCAGAGATCATTGTTTTCTCTTTATGTAAAAGCCGCCCTATTTCCTTATTTTATCTTAATATTGCTTAATACACAGCTCTTGTGTTTAAGATTCTCCTCTTTGCATGAAAGGATCATAAGCTCTACTGTGTGAATTGTGGCGTGTTGCTCACAGGCTAATCTTCTTCCTGCTTCAGTTTAGTGATGAATGGGTTTAGTGTTATTATCTTATCAGACTCATAGCCTCGCTAAATCTACGCGCCGAAGCTGCCATGTTATAAGATTCAAAGATTAGCAACTGCAACAAAAAACACTCAGTACTACAGTGTCTTCATTATAAGAAAGTCCCTGTGATTTGTTGTGTCAGGTTTGACGTAAATGATGCAGAGCGCCAATGGTTTGCACGTGTCAACGTGGCATGTTTCCATATGTGAATGCGGCGGAAGGGAAGATTTAAAGTTACAATATTGTAATGAAATTGTCTTGTTTCTTGTTCCCCACTGAGTAGAAATTCAATCTATGCCCTGTACACAATTGACATTGATTTGCATTGAGTATGACAGTCACCTTTGACCCGCCTGACCTCTGACTTGTCACAGCGACTCAGCTGAAGCCGGACGAGGGCACACCGGAGCTCCCTGACGGCAGGGTGAGGGTTCGACTGGCCTCAGATGGATCCGTCCATGATGTAACCCAGTATGAGATCGAAAAGGTGAACTTTATAAGATGTTGTCATTTATGGAAGCACATGGAAAATAACCATGCTTTTGTAAATCATAATTATGACACAAAAAGTCAATTTCAACTTGATCTCATACTTTCAACTTATTTCATAATTGTCATAATTTCGACTTTTCATCTCAATTAACTTTGTATGTCATAATTATTACCTGCGTAATTTAAACTATTTGTCATAATTGACTTACGTCAGAACTTTGACATTTTACTTTTTAATGTCATAATTAGGAATATAATTTCATAATTTTGACCTTTCATCTCATAGATACGACTTTATTCATAATTTCATGTCATAATTGTGACTTTGTATGACTTTTCAATTCATAATTGACTTTCGATTTGAATTTTTTAAGGCAGCGTTTTGACAACAATTCAGTTTGTCATAATTTCAACTTTTCACCTCTTAATTGCCGTGCGTCATAACTATGACTTGGTATATACATTTCAACTTTATCTGATATCTCTTATTATGTAACAACTTTTTGTCATAATTGACTTTTTAAGCAATAATTTTAAGTCAGTGTCATCATTTCATCTTTTTGTCATAACTATAACTTAGTGTCATAATTAAAACATTTTTGTCATAATTAAATTTTTAAGTCATAATTCTGATTTTGTGTCATAACTGATTTAGAATGTCAATTTCAACGTTATCTCATAATTTTGATTTATGTCATTATTACTTCAACTTTTTATGTCAATTGAGTTTTGACTCTTTAATGTCATAATTATGATGTTTTAAGCCATAATTTTAATGAAGTTTGACATAATTTAGACTCTTTATCTCATAATTGACTTGCATCATAACTATGACTTAGAATGTCATAATAATGACTTCTCTGGTTTCACAGACAAGGCTGAAAGTGCAGACTAAAATGCATGTTTGAGCTGTTTTAACTAAAAGCTATTTGCATGGACACATCTTAAAATATGTCAGTGCCATTGTTTTGTCTCAAGATGCACACCAGTAATGTTTTTTTCTAAGTCACGTCCTAATTAAACTGAGGCCTAATCCTGGCTTATTCTAAGCCCTGTCTGTGGAACCAGGCCAGTATGTCATAACTCTGACTTTTCATCTCATAAATATGACTTGAATCATAATTTCAACAACAGGCTGGATGTGCATAATCCTTTACTCAACTCATATGATGTGCATGACCAGTGCTGATATCTTTCATTGGTTGTTCAGCTGAACCCTCCTGAGCTGGACCTGTGTGAGGACCTGAGTGACCTTGTGAGCATGAACGAGTCGAGCACCCTTCACACGTTGGCCAGTCGATCTAAAGCATATCTACCCCTGACCCACGCTGGGCCCAATCTGCTGGCACTGTGGCCTCCTCTGTCCTCGCCAGCCAAGGTAACATCAGTGCATTTATAAAACCGTTTATGTGACCTGTATATTTATCTTGACATTAGCTATAGTTGTTATATACAGCACATTAGTTGTACATACATATATTATACACCGATCAGGCATAACATTATGACAGGTGAAGCGAATAACACTGATTATCTCTTCATCACGGCACCTGTTAGTGGGTGGGATACGTATATTAGGCAGCAAGTGAACATTTTGTCCTCAAAGTTGATGTGTTAGAAGCAGGAAAAATGGGAAAGTGTAAGCGTAAAGTGAGTTTGACAAGAGCCAAATTGTGATGGCTGGACGACTGGGTCAGAGCATCTCCAAAACTGCAGCTCTTGTGGGGTGTTCCCGGTCTGCAGTGGTCAGTATCTATCAAAAGTGCTCCAAGGAAGGAACAGTGGAGAACCGGCGACAGGGTCATGGGCGGCCAAGGCTCATTGATGCACGTGGGGAGCGAAGGCTGGCCCGTGTGGTCTGATCAAACAGACGAGCTACTGTAGCTCAGATTGGGTGTCAGAATACACAGTGCATCGCAGTTTGATGCGTGTGGGGCTGCATAGCCGCAGACCAGTCAGGGTGCCCATGCTGACCCCTGTCCACCACCGAAAACACCAACAGTGGGTCCTGATAATGCGCCCTGCCACAAAGCAAAATTGATTCAGTTATGGTTTGAGGAGCACACGAGTTAGAGGTGTTGATTTGGCTTCCAAATTCCCCAGATCTCAATCCAATCGAGCATCTGTGGGATGTGCTGAACAAACAAGTCCGATCCATGGAGGCCCCACCTCGCAACTTACTGGACTTAAAGGATCTGCTGCTAACATCTTGGTGCCAGATACCACAGCACACCTTCAGAAGTCTAGTGAAGTCCATGCCTCGACGGGTCAGGGCTGTTTTGGTAGCAAAAAAAAAACACAAGGTTTTTTCCTTACAAAAAAGTACCATGGTATTACTGTGTTTTTAGACAGTACCATCAGGGGTTGAGCATTATTTAAAATGGACAATTACATGCTGTAGAATTAACAATGCCTTTTAAATCCAGTTCCATTGCAATTAAAATATTTAGAGTTCAATTAATTTTTTATATTATATTTATTGTTACCAGAGGCTATAGTTATATATATATATATATATATATATATATATATATATATATATATATATATATATATATATATATATATATATATATATATATATATATATATATATATATATATATATTTATTCAATCATTTATTCGTTCATTCATGTAATAAATTGACTTTCATTTTATCCTACATTGAAAAAGAGGTCATGTCCTAGAATACTCCAGTTTGAAGATGAAAACTTGGTATGACATGCAGAATTAGGTTAGTTCACAGTGCAGTAAACAGACCTTTTGTAGATTGAAATGTGTTTGCTTTCTGTGTCAGGGGCTTCGGAGCCGACGCTGGGAGTCCTGGGAGGCCCCTGGCCCACTGCAGGCTCTGGTGAGGAGGGTGTACGTGTCCATGGTGGGTCAGCGGAGGGACCAGACTCTGGTGGCTTTGGGCCGCAGTGGCACAGGGAAGACCACTTCATGTCAGTCATTTTCCCAGGAGCTGCTCAAGCAAGCGGGAACAGCGGGAGGACGCCTTACGTGTGAGTGGATCCACTTTTGTGTTTATGACCCAAAGCTACAGAACACAACAGAAAACCACAGCGCTAGAGTACATCTAAAACATACCTATAGAAATGAATCAAACAAGACCTTGAATAATTTGCCTTGTCTTTGCTGAGTTCTGTTTCTCAAAGAGCCTCTGGTAGTGTTTACCAGCTCCTATCCAGTAATTAATTACAACAGCATCTTCCTCTCAGTGTGACATGTTTTGCTCCAGTGAATATCAGTGTGTGTGTGTGATTGCTGAAATGCTATAGCAGTAATTTAAAGGCTGGTTAGCCCTGTCTGTTGTCACTTTGTAAGCTGTAAGTGTCACACGTTGTGATGGTTTGTGTGTAACTGCAGTAGAGCGTCTGCAGGCAGTGTTTACAGTGCTGCGCTCTTTTGGGTGTGTGAGCTCGTCTCACAGTGAAGCCTCGACTCGATTCGCTATGGTTCTCTCCCTGGACTTCAACCACGCTGGACACGCTGCTGCCGCCCATCTGCAGGTGCTCCAGTCTGCATTTCTATCTATCTATCTGTCTGTCTGTCTGTCTGTCTCACCGTCCGTCCGTCCGTCCGTCCAGCTATCCGTTTATCTATCTATCTATCTATCTATCTATCTATCTATCTATCTATCTATCTATCTATCTATCTATCTATCTATCTATCTATCTATCTATCTATCTATCTATCTATCTATCTATCTATCTATCTATCTATCTATCTATCTATCTATCTATCTATCTATCTATCTATCTATCTATCTATCTATCTATCTATCTATCTATCTATCTATCTGTCTTTCTGTCTGTCTGTCTGTTTAACCATTCATCCATCCATCATCTATCTATCTATCTATCTATCTATCTATCTATCTATCTATCTATCTATCTATCTATCTATCTATCTGTCTGTCTATCTGTCTGTCTGTCTGTCTGTCTGTCTGTCTGTCTGTCTGTCTGTCTGTCTGTCTGTCTGTCTGTCTGTTTAACCATCCATCCATCCATCCGTCTGTCCGTCTATCTATCTATCTATCTATCTATCTATCTATCTATCTATCTATCTATCTATCTATCTATCTATCTATCTATCTATCTATCTATCTATCTATCTGTCTATCTATCTGTCTGTCTGTCTGTTTAACCATCCATCCATCCATCCGTCTGTCCGTCTATCTATCTATCTATCTATCTATCTATCTATCTATCTATCTGTCTATCTATCTATCTATCTATCTATCTATCATCTATCTATCTATCTGTCTGTCTGTCTGTCTGTCTGTCTGTCTGTCTGTCTGTCTGTTTAACCATCCATCAGTCTGTCCGTTTATCTATCTATCTATCTATCTATCTATCTATCTATCTATCTATCTATCTATCTATCTATCTATCTATCTATCTATCTATCTATCTATCTATCTATCTATCTATCTATCTATCTATCTATCTATCTGTCTGTTTGTCTGTCTGTCCGTTTATCCATCCATCCAACCATCCAACCATCCGTCTGTTCGTTTATCTATCTATCTATCTAATCTAATCTATCTATCTATCTATTTATCTATCTATCGTTATGTCTGTCCATCCATCTATCCATCTGTCTAAATCTAATATTTTCTCTCTCTGTCTGTTTTAGACCATGCTGTTGGAGAAATGGAGGGTGTGTCAGAGGCCGGATGGAGAGAGTAACTTCCTGGTGTTCTCCCAGATGCTCGCAGGCCTCAGCACAGATATGAGGTCAGTTCGGTCCCTGGAGCTCTCTGTGGTCAGTCACACTCAGTAGCGGTTTGCTTCTTGTATTTTGAAGCCTCTTTCTGGTTTCCTGGCTTCTCTCCTCACAGGCTTGAGTGCAGCATTATTAAACGGCGAAGATAAAGTTGCCGTCATTAAACCCCAGATCATTCACCCTATTGTTAGGGGTTTGTTTTTGGATTCGGTTTCCCCTCAGAGGCACGCACAAGCTCCTCAGCGAACGCCGTTTTGGCAGAATGCCTGCTGTTTTCATAGCTTTGCATTAAAACAAAAGCTCCAGAGAGCTTGAAGGGGCAGGATCTCGCCTGATGTCATTTCCTGTTTAAATTTGAGTCCTGTTTAAATCCTGTTCTCTCATCACAGGACTGAATTGCAGCTGCACCAGTTAAAGGAGCACAACTCATTTGGAATCACATGCCCAACCAAGGTTTGAACTGTTTAAACAAACAAAACAAAAAAGTGTGGAAAAAGTCATGGACATTAAACCTTCCTGCCAGATTAGTGCATGTGCTTTGACATGTTGAGTTTTGGTGCTCATGTCAGCAACACATTGTGAAAAGCGCTATACAAATATATTTGAATATTTGAATTAAGCAACATTTCTTGGATTCTGTTCTCTATGATATACAGAGTGATATACAGTATACTATATCGCAAATGTCAGCTCCATGATTGTTTATATTGTTGCAAAATGTAAATATATTATTGCACAGCTCTATATATAAAATTGGATATACAAATATATCCAACTTTACCCGCACACATTCAGTACACTCACATTAAATATCCTCATGGGACCCAGGAATAGACTTTTGTCCAGTGTAGTGGACATTATATTTTAGTGAATTTCTCTGACAAGTCTGGATGTCCTGTAAAGAGCACAATCAGGGCTTTTCAGAGACGCCTTTTGTTTTGAGGTTTCACCATGACAACAACTTCCCATTGGTCTTTAAAACCAATCAAATTTAGCCCTTTTATGGAAAGATGACAACATTTTGTAATTATCATTTAAATGTGACACATTTTCAAATGTTTTGTCATAAATCAATGGGGTTATGGGGTTTCTAATCAAAATATGACTTTATTTTACAAAACAGGACATTGATTTTATACATGTAAAGTCACAGGCATTTTGGAAGACACAATAAGTGAAATTATATATCAATATTCCTATGAAATATTAGATATTATTATGAAAATGTTGCCAATCATTACTCCCATTATTATGGGATACAATTCTTTTTTCATTACATGTTGCTCCAAGAACACATTAATATGCAAATTAGATACAGTGTATTGTATTTAATGGGACAACCCATTTATGGCCATTTTACCCACATATTGCATAAAGTAAAATGGTATATCAATTAATTCTATTATATATTTCATAACATAGTTGAGAAAAATTTATACAAAGTTTGTTTAAAAAAAGATCCTGAAAATCTTTTTATTTGGTGTCCACTACAGAGGACATAGCATGACACATGAATAAAATAACTTTTCAAAAAAAGCCTAACAATATTATGACATGAAAAAATACAAAATAAAAAAAAATCTGGTTCTCAGGAGGATATATTTATACCACATAGATATAAATCTCAACTGCCTGATTATATAATCGCAAAATGTGAACTATATTATCGCCCAGCTCTAATATGCAAAATGTAACTACTGTAATAAGGCATGAAGATATTATAAACATTACCATAAAGATTTTCTGCTTTTCTGTTTTTTATAACATCTGTTTCCTTTTTGGCCTTATTATTGTTATAACTTATGACAGACTTGAACCTGTCTCCCAAATGAGCACCATTTTCCTCTAACTTTTCTCTAATAATCAAAATTGTTTTTCATCCCTCTCTTCAGGTGGATGAAAAGCAGAGAGCTTTAGTGGGTTTTGGGAAACTGCTGGCCGCTATGAACACTTTGGGATTCTCCGTGGATGAGCAGAAGGCCATTTGGCATGTTTTAGCTGGAATATACCATCTTGGTGTCGCAGGAACATGCAAAGGTAAGACAGGACTACACTGATCACTGTATTTTGTGAAGCGAAAAGAATTTGGTGAGTCTTTACTCCTTTTTTTCCCTTTCATCTCTGGCTTCAGTGGGCCGTAAGCAGTTTATGAGTTTTGACAGCGCGCAGACGGCCAGCGCCATCCTGGGTTGTGAGGGAGAGGAGCTCCACACTGCCGTCTTCAAACACCACCTGAGGCAGTTACTGCAGAGAGCGACCGGAGGCGTCAGAGAGCGCCGCACCGCAGAGGAACCAGAGGAAGGTCAGAATACAGTCTGTCCCTCTTAAACCCACCAGAACCTTGAAGATCCGAGCTAAAATACACTATATCCGCGTTTCCACCGCAGGAACTTTCCCCAGGAACTAGGAACTTTGGGGTGGCACTCGGTGTGTTTCGACCGCAGGAACCAGGGTCTAAATGAAGTTCCGGGTAAATATTTCCCCCTCCGATAGTCCCTGCTCGCGAGGTAGTACTTTTTCAAAGTTCAGGAACTTTTGGGGGTGGAACTTGGGTGCTGAACATGCTGATTGGTTGAGTTCACGCAGCATTTTATTTCAACCGGCATTTTTAAAAGTACCTTGCTCTTTAAAAGTATTGCTCTTTCTGTCCGGTGGCGCGCGTTCGTCTCGCCATCTCACGGTCATAATAGCAGATAATAACATACGTCGTCTTATTTTAAATCTAGCTTTACATGCTTAAAGCAGAATACGCTTTAGTATCAGTGCTCTCTTTTCCGCCGTTTTGTAACTAGGCTACCTCTTTAGTAAACCAGTACATAACCAGCAAAAGCAGCGCTGCTTGAATCTCCTCCATACTTGTTATTGTTGCATACAGTGTCACGCAAAAATTATTACTGTACGTCTGTGACTGGGAGGAGCAGTCGCGCGCAGTCCTACATTACCGGACTAATTTGCCTAATCTTCACGGTACTTTAGACCGCGGTGGAAACGTAGGCAGTAGCAGGTCTGGGGGGAAAAAAGTTCCTGGTACAAATTGTTCCGGGTAATTTCGGTGGAAACGGGGCTTATATTGTCAAAAGTATTGGGACACCCCTCCAAATCATTGAATTCAGGTGTTCCAATCACTTCCATGGCCACAAGTGTATAAAATCAAGCCCCTAGGCATGCAGACGCTTCTGCAAACATTTGTGAAAGAATGGGTCGCTCTCAGGAGCTCAGTGAATTCAAGCGTGGTACCGTGATAGGTTGCCACCTCTGCAATCCATTCGTGAAATTTACTCACTACTAGATATTCCACGGTCAACTGTTAGTGGTATTATAACAAAGTGGAAGCAATTGGGAACAACAGCAACTCAGCCATGAAGTGTTAGGCCACGCAAAATCACAGAGCGGGGTCAGCGTCGGTGGCCAGAAGTCACCAACTTTCTGCAGAGTCAGTAGCTACAGACCTCCAAACTTCATGTGACCTTCAGATTAGCTTAAGAACAGTGCGTAAAGAGCTTCATGGAATGAGTTTCCATGGCTGAGCAGCTGCATCCAAGCCTTACATCACAAAGTGCAATGCAAAGTGTCGGATGCAGTGGTGTAAAGCATGCCGCCACTGGACTCTAGAGCAGTGGAGACGTGTTCTCTGGAGTGACCAATCATGCTTCTCTGTCTGGCAATCCGATGGACGATTTGCATTTCAGCGGTTCCCAGGAGAACGGTACTTACCTGACTGCATTCTGTCAAGAGTAAAGTTTGACTGGCCTGCACAGAGTCCTGACCTCAACCCGATTGAACACCTTTGAAAATCAAAAATTCCCATAAACACACTCCTAAACCTTATGGAAAGCCTTTCCAGAAGAGTTGAAGCTGTTATAGCTACAAAGGGTGGGCCAACTCCATATTAAACCCTACGGATTAAGAATGGGATGTCATTAAAGTTCATGTGTATGTAAAGACAAACGTCCCCAAATTTTTGGCAATATAGTATGTGTGTGTAGAGGAACCAGCGATATCATACTGGAAATCATCCCGCTTTCTTATGAAATTAGGCATCTTTACACAGCTATGTTAAGGCTGCTCTGTGCCTGCTTATAATTCTGTGTAAATATTTTAATTCTGTGTTAAGTGTTTTCTAACATTAGCAAAGATTAATAAAAAAAGTATTGCTCATGGTTAGTTCATGATAGTTAAAACTTTAACTAATGTTAACAAATGAGACCTTATTTTGAAGTCTTACCAAAAATATTGAGCAGCAAAAATTTGTTAATATTGATAATAATAAGAAATGTTTTGAGCAGCAAATCATCATATTAGAATGATTTCTGAAGGCTCATGTGACACTGAAGACTGGAGTCATGATGCTGAAAACTCAGCTTTGATCACAGAAATACATTACATTTAAAAACATATTACTATAGAAAACAGTTCATTCAATTTGTAATATTTCACAATATCACAGTTTTAACTGTATTTTTGATCAAATAAATGCAGCATTGGTGAGCATAAAATACTGTATTTTTATGTCTACTGTAATAATAATTATCTTAATTTGAAAAATAGTCCTTATTTATAGAGCTTGATCAACATATGTGTGTTTGTGTGTGTTTCAGGTCCAAAACTGAGTGCTGCTCAGTGTGTAGAAGGGATGGCAGCTGGTCTCTATGAGGAACTCTTCACCACTATTGTGTCTCTCATCAACAGGTAAATACACAGTGTCCTAGTCAATTATGTGTCTCTAAAGTGTTATTGATATAGCAGTGTTTCTGTTCTCTCACCAGAGCGCTGCACTCTCAGCAGCTGACGCTGGCCTCTGTGATGGTGGTGGACACACCGGGCCTGAGGAACCCCAGACACAGAGGGGATGACCGGGCTGCCGGCTTCTCCGAGCTCTGTCACAACTACTTACAGGAGAGACTGCTGGAGCTTTACTTCAGTCACACATTCACACAGACGCTGGAGCGATACACACGGGTACTGTTGCACGCCACCTCCTGCCTGGGAGACAAGCGGTTCATACAGCTGTGCTATGCCTCAAACTAATATTTAATATGAATATTAATCTTTATTGATTTAATCTTGAATCAATCTTGATTTAATTAAATTACATTTCATTTAAAAGTAATATATCAAATAATTTGATAAAATTATGAATAAATATTTTACTGCCCTTTTGTTATTTTGTTAATGAACTATATCGACAAACAAACAAATGGATATCCCGCACACTATCAATCCTTGCAAAAATCTAAATCTTTTATTAAGCAACGTTTCGGGCATATGCCTGATGAAGGTCATGAGACCGAAACGTTGCTAATAAAAATTCCAAGGATTGATAGTGTGCGGGATTTCCATTTGTTTGTTTGTTGATTTTTGGATCTGGTTATGCTTCGTCCTACGAACCTATCTATTATCTACAGGTGTGCGATGGTAATTGTGCACTAAATGAACTATATCTAAAAATGGCATATGACAGCCTCAAATAAATAGTGAATATACATTTTTATTTAATTAATTTAATTTTATTATTTAATTAAAAAATAATATAAATTAATATTCTTATGAATAATATGTATGTTTTACTGCTCTTTTGTTATTTGGTCAATAAACTTTATCTAAAAATGGTGTATGTCAACCATTAATAAATATTGAATATAAAAATTCAATTAGATTAAATGTAAAAATAATATAATACAATTATATATAAATATATATATATATATATATATATATTATTCCTATGCATATCTATAGCTTCTATATCTAAAAATGCCGTATGACAGCCTCAAATAATGAAATTAATTTTTAAAGTATTTTTTTATTTATTTAATTTAATTAAAAATAATATAACTTCTATTTCTCTATGTTTTGCTGCTATTTTATATCAATAAAAGCCGCATGACAACCATAAGTAAATAACCAATATGAAAATGAGCCTTGCTGATTAAATGTTACATTAATTTAGTTTAATATATATATTTTTTAATTTAATTTGAAATTAAATTAAATTTTAATTTAAAATTAATAAAATAAAATAGTATCACAAATATAATTCCTACACATATTCATAACTTCTATTCCTTTGTTTTACTGCCATTGTATTATATGGTCAATTAACTATATCTATATATTTTTTTCATTGCACCACATTCAAAAAAATTGTTTTTATCATTGATAAAAACAAATATTGAATATTTTTTATTGACAACCTCAAACAAATATTGAATATTCCCCTTGCTGAATTCATTTAATTTATTTAAATATATTAAATAATATAATAACATACTTCCTATGCATATTTATAACGTCTATATGTTTCACTACTAAAAATATTATTCATAGCATTATTCATATTATTCATTTTTTGAATAACGTTCTGAATATTTTCCACAGGAAGGAGTGCCTGTAGATTTTGCAGCTCCTGAGACGAGCCCATCAGAGGTTGTGTGTGCAGTTGACCAGCCAGGACTGCAGGTATCACACACCGGTTCTTAACACGCTTCTTACAGACCTCAACCGTGCCATGTCATTTTACACTGTGTGTGTGTGTGTGTGTGCGCGCGCACTTTCTCAGGTTCGAGCACCAGAAGGCGACTCTCGAGGTCTCCTGTGGGTTCTGGATGAAGAGATGGTCACTCCTGGTTCCACCGAGAGCACAGTTCTGGAACGAGTGTGTCAGTACTTCAGCGGCACAGGTACTTCAGTCTGATCCTGACCTTCTCCTGTGATGATGTTTTTTGAGACGCTTTCTCAACTTCCTGTTTGCTTGCTTCTCAGTGCGTCAGTGTGAGCAGCCTCTGCAGTGTGAGATCGCTCACCTGATGGGTTCAGATCCGGTCCGCTATGATCTCTCAGGCTGGTTCAGTCAGGTCCAGAACAATCCATCTGTGCTCAACGCCAGCTCCCTGCTGCAGAACTCCTCAGTGTAAGAGAATACAGATCTCTGATCAGGCACTTATACACTGCTGTATGGATGCCGTTTTCTAAAGACACTTTCATACTAGAGCTTTTCCTGAGACAAAATTCTGAATATTATTATCTGGAAAGTTAATTATCAAAATCAAATATAGCAGGTATGACATTTAGATCAAGTTTATAGAACAAATAGCAAAAAGGCAGTACAATATAAAGAAATACATGTTCATTTGACAAATATGGGTGGGAAAGTTTTGTTTGAATTATCTGGAGTTCATGTGAATTCTGCAACGTTTGGAAAATTCATAATAGAAAATATGAGGGAAAATGGGTGGGAATATTTTATTTATTTTATTTTATTATTTTATTTGTCAGTGGTGTTCTCTGGTGTTCTTTGGAACATTAATTAATTTGATTTGATTTATTTTTATTTTATTTATAAAAATGGGGTATGGAAAATAAATATTAGAAAATATAACAAACTAGACAAAATATGGGTGGGCAAAATATTTTATATTTATTTTTAATGGACTGATGTTCAGTTCAAGTGAACTGTGGCATTTAATTTAATTTAATTTAATTTTTATTTTATTTTATTTTATTTTATTTTATTTTATTTTATTTTTTTAATTTTATTTTATTTTATTTTATTTGCTGGTTTTAGGTTCATGTGAACTCTACTAAGTTTGGGAAATACCTATTAGAAAATATAAGGAAATAGACCTTAAATATGGGTGATAATGTTTATTTATTATATATATATATATATATATATATATATATATATATATATATATATATATATATATATATATATATATTTATATATATATATATATATATATATATATATATATATATATATATATATATATATATATATATATATATATATAATTTTTATTATTTTATTTTATTTGTCTGGTGTTCATTTCATTTGATCTCTGGTACATTTGGAATTAGTATAACAACCGTCCGTCCTCACTCACAGAAGTGAACTGCTATTGATGACTTACTGTATGAATTGCATTTTTGCATTCCTCCATGTCTCATTTAATATAGTATAATGCTTTTCTCATAGCTGCTCGTCTCTGAATAAATTGCCTTTGGAGAGCAACTTGCATTCTTCGCGTCTCTTGCAGTACGTCTGCTGCAGACAAAAGCAAGTGCTGTGTGTGAGTTTAGGTGGTAAATCAAATTCAATAACAGTGATACTTGCGCCTTGTCCTTCTTAGCCGTTACTTAGTAACAGCGGTATAAACAGCTGCTGCTAGTACTCACGACGGTCAAGTTGATGACGTAAACGTACCGCAATAAAGGCAAGCTTGAATACAGCCGTCTGCAGCATCAACATGAGGGCTACCGTGAGCTTGCTATACAAGATTTACTGATGCATTCTTGATGCATTTCTGATACTAATGCTAATTTCTGATACTCATGGTTTTCAGAGATGACTGGAAATTAACTTTTTGTTAATACTAATGACTTTACATCATCAGTACAAAACATGGCAGTGTTAACCCATTCTGTTGTGAACGTGAACTGGAAACATCTTACAAACAAACCAAACTATGACAATACACAGAACTGGGTTCAAACGACATGCTTCCGTGGGAAAACATCCTAATTCTCTCGCTCTTTCTCTCTTCGCAGTGGTGCGGTGAAGGCCCTGTTCAGTCCACGGGCCTCCGTGCCCCCTCTCTGCCGGGGTTTGGGTGGTGTGGAGGGCGGCTCTCAGCGCTCTCTGGAGAGGAGTGGCACCGTGCGGAAGACTCTTAGCGGAGGGATGGCGGCCCTCAGGAGACATTCCCAGTGCATCGCCGTCAAACTGCAGGCGGTGAGAAACAAATGAGCTGTTATGAAGTCGTTTCCATCTGCCTTTTGTCTGTAGGTCCTCTTCACTCTTTCCATGACTCTCTCTGAGCAGGATGCTCTGGTGAATCTGATTCGGCGAGCGCGGCCGGTCTTCCTGCAGTGTTTGAGTGCTAAGACAGATGGCTGTGGCTTTGATGTCCCAGCACTGCGTGTACAGCTGCACTCCACACACCTGCTGCCGGCACTGCAGCTGTACCGAACAGGTCTCACACACACACACACTCATTCTCACACACAACACATGTCTGGTTCGCCATCTTTCTGGGGGCTCTCCATAGACGTAATGGTTTTTATACTGTACAAACTACTGTATTCTCTCCCCTTACACTAACCCTACCCATCACAAAAACTTTCTGCATTTTTACATTTTCAAAAAAACTAATTCTGTATGATTTATAAGCTTTTTTTCTCATGGGGATCTCAAATTATTCCACACAGTGACACGAGTCCCCATGAGTCTGTGTGCTTGCAGGCTGAAGACCCCAAGAGTACCCCAGCACACTCTCTCTCTCTCACACACACACATTCACACACCCTCTCTTACACACACACACACACACACACACACACACATCTGGTTTACTGTAGAATCTGTATATTCTATCCCCTTACGCTAACCCTACTCCTAAATTTACCCCTCATAGAAAACTTTCTGCATTTTTACATTGTCAAAAGAACTCATTCTGTATGATTTATAAGCTTGTTTCCTCATGGGGATCTCAATTTAAATTTCAGTCCCCATGAGTCAGTGTGCCTTCAGGTTTAAAACACCACCGGGATAGAAAAACATGAACACACACACTCACTCACTTACACACATTCCCACACATTCATTAAAGCAAATTAGCTTCTGGCATACAAAAAATAATTATAATAATTTTGTGTAAATCATCCTGCACTGTTTATGCTACAGACATGATGGATACCTTTGGTTGTATACTGGACATTTAGCATACAGACTGTGCACGCTCAATAAAGATATTACATACTGCAGAAAGAGCCATCTCGAGCATATCAAGCATTTGAATCACTTCTCATCATAAGGACCAGTGTCTAAAGTATATTTTTCAGGATTTACTATCAAATGTCCTTACAAAGACTGCAAACTCTTGCTCTCCGTCTCTGTGTCTGGCAGGCTACCCTGAGCACATGTCCCTGGGTGATTTCCGCTGTCGTTTCCAGGCCCTCTCTGCTCCCATAATGAAGCGATACGGTTCTGTCTTCATTACCCCAGACGAGAGGAAGGTCTGGACGTCCTGAATCACCACGACACACACACGCCTCATTACCCTCTGTTGAATTGTCATTTATTTTTAATGATGTGAAATGATGACGTTATTTATTTCCCTGTTTATTAGTTAGTTTATTGATTAGCCGGTTTTTGCTTGAACAGCCCTCATTGATTTGGAGAAGCTGATGTTCCAAAAGAGGGCCTGAGATCTGTTTGTGTTTACATCCCTTTATATCAGGCCGTGGAGGAATTATTGACTGATCTGGATTTGGACAAGAAAAGCATTATTTTGGGAGCGAGCAGGGTGAGCAAGAGTCTATCTGTCTGTCTGTCTATTCGTTTATCTATCTATCTATCTATCTATCTGTCTGTCTGTATGTCTGTCTGTCTGTCTATCTGTTTGTCTGTCTGTCTATCTATCGCTCTATCTGTCTGTCTGTCTGTCTATTTGTCTGTCTGTCTATCCATCCTTCTACCATTGTTGAAAATAACCCAGATATACTTATAACATAGACAGGTTTAATTTGATCGGTTTTAAGTTTTCGGGTCATTCTCACTCTGCTGTGTGTGTGTGCGTGTTTGAAGGTGTTTATGAAGCGTGGTGTCCTGAGGTCTTTAGATCAGCAGAGAGATCGGTTGTTGAGCGGCTGGCTGGTGCAGCTTCAAGCGTCCTGTCTGGGTCACCTGGGCCGCCAGAAATACCGCCGCATGAAGGTGAGTCTTTCCTTGTCCTCTGCTGAAACAGGCACTGTTTATAGATCTGCGGATGGGGGCTCAGGGATCACTGTGTTCCTCTCAATAGTGACTAAATGTTCTGCGAGAGGACATAAAATGGGCAATCAAACTAAAGAATGACATTTCTACTGCAATAATCCTTGATTAACTACAGGGGTAAATTGAAATTCTAGGAAAAGTGTAGAATGTGGCCACTTCAATAGTGCTACAGTCTTATGTGTAGTTGTATCACTGCGGTCTGATGAGGCGTCTAATGTGTGTGCTGATCTGGGATCAGGTTCAGCAGATGGCAGTATGCTGTATTCAAAGAAATGTGCGAGTCCTCACTGCAGTGTCCCGCTGGAGCTGGTGGAAGCTGCTGTGCAGAGTGCGCCCCCTGCTGGACGTCAACATGGATGACCAGCGGCTCAGATCCAAAGAGGTACTGGCCCATTCAAAAAGGACATGTTCACAAAATACATCACATTTAAACCACTGAATGATCACATAATCTAGTACTCATCTGTACAATGTAAGTCGTGCAATTAAAAAACTAAAATTAAAACTATATTTGGGGAATCGCACTTTTAAAACTACACTTATTTATTTATTTATCTGTCTGTCTCTATCTATCTATGTGTGTGTGTGTGTGTGTGTAAATCTGTCTATCTGTCTGTCTGTCTGTCGTCTGTTTGTCTGTCTCCATCCATCCATCTGTCCGTCCGTCCGTCCGTCCGTCTGTCTGTCTATCTGTCTGTCTGTCTATCTATCTATCTATCTATCTATCTATCTATCTATCTATCTATCTATCTATATGTCTGTCATTCTATCTATCTATCTATCTATCTATCTATATGTCTGTCATTCTATCTATCTATCTAACTATCTATCTATTGTTTGTCTGTCTCATCCATCCATCTATCTCTCTGTCTGTCATTCTATCTATCTGTCTGTCTGTCATTCTATCTGTCTATCCATCTATCTATTTATCTGTCTCTGTCATTCTATCTGTCTGTCTGTCCATCCATCCATCCATCCATCCATCCATCCATCCATCCATCCATCCATCCATCCGTCCGTCCGTCCGTCCGTCTCCGTCTGTCTGTCTGTCTGTCTATCTTTCTGTCATTCTCTCTATCTATCTCAGGAATTTTAAAGGTATTCTTCAGGTTAGCATTGTAGATTGTGATGTTTTGTATGAGATTTGTTTCACTCCATTATAATTGTATGACATTCTGTTGATCAGGATGAGATCACTGCTCTGAGAAGACGTCTGGAAAAGTCAGAGAAAGAACGAAACGAGCTGCGTCAGACCGCAGACAACCTGGAGACCAAGGTATGTGTTTGTGCCGAGCCCCTTGAGCCCCATATGAAACGATACTGTCAGATCATAAATCCCTGAATCAAATTTCTTGGCGGTCGGTGTTCACAGTGATGGATGGAGTCTGGTTATGAATTCTCATCAGTGAAAGCATATTAACACAAACTTGCTTGTGATCGGCTCATGAAGCGCTAATCTCTGTCATATGACTGCTGATGATAAATGAACAGCTCTTCTGCTGAGACTTTGACAGATGATGGTGTGTGCATGTGTGTGTGTGTGCGTGCAGGTAACGGCTGTTGTATCTGAATTAAGTGATGAGCGGTTCAGAGGGGAGGCCATGAGTCAAGCTCTAGACACCGAGCGCACGGAGAGACTGCGTTTCACCAAAGAGAACAAGGAACTGCAGGTACGAGTACAACCCAGCCATTATCCTGTCTATCTGTCTCTGTTTCCCTGTCTGGACACCACATGCATAATTAAACACGCAATAAAGTGAGGTCATGAGATAAGTAGCATACTACAGTTTGAAACGTATATTTTTGAATACTTCATCCAAAAATAGGCAGAATAGACAACTGTACATACTGTAGAAGATGTATGCTATTATTTCATTATGACTGGCTAGGTTTTTCAAACTAGCATTTTACTCTTACTATTTCTGCCATATAAAGATATGCTATTTCAGTTTCATCCACTTTCAAATAAAATACTAGCGTATGGGGTACTGTGTAGTATATACTGTATTGTGCCTACTATTTTATAGAAACAGTAAGAATTATTTGAATAGTACGTTTTAAACAGTATTCTACATGATCATGCACTCACCTAAAGGATTATTAGGAACACCTGTTCAATTTCTCATTAATGCAATTATCTAATCAACCAATCACATGGCAGTTGCTTCAATGCATTTAGGGGTGCGGTCCTGGTCAAGACAATCTCCTGAACTCCAAACTGAATGTCAGAATGGGAAAGAAAGGTGATTTAAGCAATTTTGAGCGTGGCATGGTTGTTGGTGGAAGACGGGCCGGTCTGAGTATTTCACAATCTGCTCAGTTACTGGGATTTTCACGAACAACCATTTCTAGTGTTTACACAGAATGGTGTGAAAAGGGAAAAACATCCAGTATGCGGCAGTCCTGTGGGCGAAAATGCCTTGTTGATGCTAGAGGTCAGAGGAGAATGGGCCAACTGATTCAAGCTGATAGAAGAGCAACTTTGACTGAAATAACCACTCGTTACAACCAAGGTATGCAGCAAAGCATTTGTTAAGCCACAACACGCACAACCTTGAGGCGGATGGGCTACAACAGCAGAAGACCCCACCGGGTACCACTCATCTCCACTACAAATAGGAAAAAGAGGCTACAATTTGCACAAGCTCACCAAGACTGGAAAAATGTTGCCTGGTCTGATGAGTCTCAATTTCTGTTGAGACATTCAGATGGTAGAGTCAGAATTTGGCATAAACAGAATGAGAACATGGATCCATCATGCCTTGTCACCACTGTGCAGGCTGGTGGTGGTGGTGTAATGATGTGGGGGAGATTTTCTTGGCACACTTTAGCCCCCTTAGTGCCAATTGGAGATTGTTTAAATCCCACGGCCTACCTGAGCATTGTTTCTGACCATGTCCATCCCTTTATGACCACCATGTACCCATTCTCTGATGGCTACTTCCAGCAGGATAATGCACCATGTCACAAAACTCGAATAATTTCAAATTGGTTTCTTGAACATGACAATGAGTTCACTGTACTAAAATGGCCCCCACAGTCACCAGATCTCAACCCAAAAAGAGCATATTTGGGATGTGGTGGAAAGGGAGCTTCGTGCCCTGGCAAGATGCAAGATGCTATCCTATCAATATGGGCCAACATTTCTAAAGAATGCTTTCAGCACCTTGTTGAATCAATGTCACATAGAATTAAGGCAGTTCTGAAGGCAAAAGGGGGTCAAACACAGTATTAGTATGGTGTTCCTAATAATCTTTTAGATTAATGTATTGTCACATGACCTGATCAGAATGCATGTTTAATTGAGTGAATGGCATCCAGTTAGCAGCTTTCATTAGTTATTTTGTATTTTTAAATCACTTCTGTGTACAAATACATTTACTTTTGACTGTACAATCTAATAATGAGTCAAAAAAGTTATTAAACATTAAAAACTGTGGATTATGTTACTATGGATTGCAGTGTGTGGAGTCAAGTTAAGGGCAGTGTATTACACAGTGTTTCAGCAAATTTAGTTGGTAATGCAATTAATTCATGCATATAGAAAATGTGCATATTGTGCACAGTATATATGCAATATAATGCAGAAAAAGTAAGATTAGTGTGCTTATCCAAACATAGCCTGTCATATTGTCCCAAACGCCTCTGGGCTTCTGTTGTATTGTGGGTGTTTATTCTGTGCTGTGTCTCAGAGTCGTGTGGACCAGAGTAAAGTGTCTTTGGAGGCCCTCGAGAGGCAGTTAGAGGAAGAAAAACAGAAAGTCAAGAATAAAGAAGCTCTCAGCGGAGTGGCGACAGGTAAGACAGGCTTCAGCGTAGATGTAGATGCAATCAAACATGCTGGCGGAAGAAAGATAATGACTCTTTGCGTGGGTGTGCATGTGCACACAGAAAGTCAGCTGCAGCTGGAATGCGCACAGACGGAGGTGGAGTTTCTGCGCAGGCGTCTGCGGCAGACAGAGGAAAGACTTGAGGGTGAGAAAGAAGCCCGTCAGCTGTTGGATACAAAGGTATGAGACCCATTTCACCTGGTGTTAATTGTGTCAATTATGGGCTGAGCATCAATATTCTCAATTCCAACTCCTGACTCGCTACAGTGGTTTTGACCGAACAAGATGTTTTTATACGAGGGGCTGAGCCTGTGCGAAGGGCGTGGTGAGTTTGTGCCGGGCCATGGGTAGTGAACCGTTGGAAGAGCCGTCACGATGACCTACAATGTCCAATAGGAAAATTCAGCTGCAGTATCCACCATTCAACCTTAAGGCAACACTCAGCCTTTTTTACACCATATATTATAGAATTAAAACACTTTATACCCAAATGACAAAACATTTACTCAAATCAATGAACAGCACTAATAAAGCCCAGTCTTGCAGATCATTAACTAAAAAAAGTTGTTTAAGGGTTTACTTACCCTTTAATGGTCTTGTTCAGTGTTGGCTTAAACTAAAACTAAAAATCGTTTTCAATCATTGAAAGCTGGATTTAAAAAAAAGAAAAATATTAGATGAAAAACTTAACTTAAAAAACTTTAAGTTCTTAAACTTGAAAAACTAGTTGCCTTGGCAACTAACTAAAAATAAGTTTAAATGCTAAAACTATTCAAACTGAAATAAAAATACATTAAAGCTAATTCAAAATCTATGCAAAAAAATATTTAAAAAAATTAAAAGCACAACAAAATTACAAAAACTTAACCAAAAATTTTAAAACAATATAAAAAAATATATAAGCCAATTCAAAATATTAATAAACACTATAATAGTATATAAATAAACTTAAGTAGTCAAGTCACAAGTCCTGAATATTTCTGCCATTTAATGCTCAGAACAGAGACACAATTTAAGGTATGTTTTGCTATGGGAATTGATTTCAGAATGTATTTTTTTAATTATCTACAGTAAAAAGCCATCTTTTGAACATATCAGCAATTTATTTATTTAATGGCTTTTAAATAAAATGTAAACAGTGAAAGAGTTATAAAATACAAAACAATTAATGAAACAACAAAAATGTAAAAGGTAAAAAAAAAAAATTATAATAAAAACTACAGTTCAAATCTGTATAGTATAAGTGATTATATATTGTACATAAAAACATAACAACATTTGAAACATAATAATTATATATATATATATATATATATATATATATATATATATATATATATATATATATATATATAATTTGAATTATTTTATGTTTAAAATAATTAAATATTGATTTAAAATAATAAAAAAGTAAATATAACTTGGTCCATGTCTCTCTTAGGTTAAATGAATGATCCTGTTTGTTTTGTTCTTAAAATAATGAAATAATGAACATATTAAGAGCTCATATATAAAACATTATAGATGAAATGTTTGTCTTTCTATCTCCCCTGTGTGGCAGGTCCAGGAACTGCAGTCTCAGCTTGATCAATCCAAACGCTCCGTGACAGAGCTAAAACGCCACTGCCGGCGGCTGACCTCCGACCTTCAGGACGCCCGCGTGCTGACAGACAGCCTGCAGGGCCGCGCTCACGAGCTGGATAGGAAACAGAGGAGGTCTGTCTCATTTTCATATAGCATTAATATTCAGTGCCACGCTCTCTGGCTGCTTGAATATAAATTCTCAAGCCTTGTTTCTCCCTTGCGTCTGTGTGTGTGTGTGTGTGTGTGTGTGTGTGTGTGTGTGTGTGTGTGTGTGTGTGTGTGTGTGTGTGTGTGTGTGTGTGTGTGTGTGTGTGTGTGTGTGTGTGTGTGTGTGTGTGTGTGTGTGTGTGTGTGTTTGTAGGTTTGACAGCGAGCTGACCCAGGCTCTGGAACAGGCTGATAATGAGAGGGAGCAGAAGGAGAGAGCCATCCAGGAGAATACCGTCCTCGGCGCAGAGATCTTCACCCTTCGCAAGACGCTGAAGGTACGGGCCGAGGTCAAAGGTCAAGCATCCACCATCTGCAATGGTGCCCGTGTACTCTGGGTGTCCTCTGTCTGTAAACTAAATGAGTTCCCAAAAATCCCAAATGAGCAAAGGAGAAAAGTTCTACTTTGAGTCTATCAGATTATGTTAGTTTTCAAGTTTATGTGTAAAGCACTTTTTACAAAACATTTCAAAGCAGCTTGACAGAAAAAGTCATTTCAGTGTTACAATTTAGGGAGTATTCTGTTATTAGTCAGAGATGAGTGCATCAAGTAATGTCCATATGGCATACGAAGCTGTAATATAAAACGTCATGTTGTTTGTAGGGCAGTCAAAGTGAATTTGGAATACATTATTTGCAGTAACGCATTAAAAATGTTTAACGCAATTATACATGCTGCGTAGCATCTGTTTTTTTCTGTCATTTGGCTGCGTTACAGTTATATGATCACGCTATCGTTCATTCAAGCACGATAAGACGCAAAAAAAGAACCCAAATCTTTACTGGTGAGCATCTGTGAGGCGGCTCTCTGTGAACAAACACCCGAAAAGCACACAAAAAGCCGCTTCAGACAGCGTGTCTACATGCTTGAATGGACAAAAACACAAATTATGATGACTTTGTCGAGTATCCTCATAAGCACAGTCTTAAACGGGTTAAAAAGTGTTAGATTAACATAAAGATTTGTGAGAAAATGTGATGTGTATTAGATCCGGGTCATGTGCATCAGGTCTTAAAGTGACAGCAGCCTAAAAACCCACTGCTTTCTGTCATTTATGCTAATCAAAGAACAAAAGACAAAGAGTAAATCTTTCACTGCTCTTGATTCAATAACATTTGTAAATTTAATAAGTCCAATTTTTGTGTGTGCATCTACTTTTGTGTGTTTATGATCGTTTATGCGTTTGTTTGTATAATTGTTTGTGTTTTTGTGTGTGTATCTAGTGTGTGGATATTTATGTTGTTGTGGGTATTTTTTTTGTGTGTGTTGTGTGATTTTGTGTGTGGTGTTCGTCATACAGTAGGTGTGAATGTTGTTTTTATGTATTTATGTTTGTATATGTGCATAATTGTGTGTTTCCAGGACAGTCAAGTGGAGGTCACGGACCTGCAGCAGCAGAAGGAGGAGTTGTGCGCTCAGATCCGTGACATGCGTGTCCCTCTCCATCTCACCTCCGACTCCATCCCTGAACTAAAGAAGCAGCTCCGTGAGCTGGAGACCAGAGACAAGGAGCGCTCGGAGGAGATCAGCCAGATGACGGCCAGAATCAAACAACAGGAGCAGGTACAGTAACCTGAGAAGACCTGCACTACTAAATGACATTTTTGAAAAGGTTATGACTTCATAACCATGATCACATTACAGGGAAATTCTGTCATCATTCACTCACCCTCAAGTTAAAAACCTGTATGAGTGTCTTTCTTCTGCTGAACACAAAAGAAGATATTTTGAAGAATGTGGGTAACCAAGCAGTGAATAGTCCCCACTGATTTCCATAGTATTTTTTTCCCATACTATGGAATGAAGTGGGGTCCATCAACTGTTTGGTTACCCACATTCTTCAAAATATCTTCTTTTGTGTTCACCAGAAGAAAGACAGTCATACAAGTTTGGAACAACTTGAGGGAGAGTAAATGATGATAGATTTTGTGTTCTTGGGTGAACTTTCACATTTACATATGGAAGTCTGAACATTTTGGTTAATCATAAGAGTCCATTTACATAAGTCATAAAGGTACAGTAGCACAGACAGTGATGAACTGACCTGAGCTTGATGACAGAGGCTTCTGTTGAGCTGCTTTATAGCTGAATCAAATTAGTTTCGTAATAATGACAAATTATTTAAATGAATTAAATCAATAATGAGCTAAATGAGGCTATTGTCTTCTGTAAAGCTGCTTACAGCTGAACTGAGGTCATTTCATAACTGATGGACTTTACACTTTTATTGTACTGAATCAATCAACACTAAACTGAATAATGAATCTTGTTTAAAGAGATATATAAATAAAGGTGACTTGACCTCTGATCTCTGTTCTCCACAGATGCACCTGCGCTTTGAGATGGAAATGGAGAGAATGAAGCAGATCCATCTGAAGGAGCTTGAGGACAAGGACGAGGAGCTGGAGGACGTGCAGAAGTCCTCACAGAGACGGGTGAGGGACACAGAATAAATTACAGCTCGACGGACCACCTTGCAACACTGTCTCAAACATCCTTTCCTGTCTGTGTCTGTGTGTGTGTGCAGCTCCGACAGCTGGAGATGCAACTGGAACAGGAATATGAAGAGAAACAGATGGTGGTTCATGAGAAGCATGACTTAGAGGGGCTGATTGCCACACTGTGTGAACAGGTAAACACACACTTATTTGAACAATTTTATATACATTATGTAACATGCACCCGCATAATGTGATTATAATGAGATGTAAGCAATATTGCGATTAAAGTTTACCTCATGTAAACACAACACTTTAATGAAATTGATACGATTAAGCTCATAATCAAAGTAAAATATGTGGCGTATGTAAACATGTAATCAGGCATGTTAACACTTTAATGGCATCTATTCCACACCAAAGTGTGCATGTGCTTGTAACGTAGATGGAAGATGTTAACATAGCGGTATAGAAGGCATCACGTGTTTGGCGTGCTGAAGAAACTGTTCATTTAACATGAATATAATGCAGTATAGATGGTCGAAAACATTGAAATTAAGAAATGTAGGCGCTTCATCAAAAAAAATCCAATACATCCATAGAAATGTGTTTTGCATTTGACATAGAAGGTAGGTTAAAACAGTGGCCACTAACACACCTACTGTAGTTGTAATGACTGCCCCGCTGAATCCAACTAACTTTCATTACATTCCAGGGGCCTATTGCACAAAACTAGGATAAAGGATTAAGCCGGGATATCTTGATGATCTCGTCATCTGTATGCAAGATTTAGTACACCGCTGTCGTGTAAACTTACCCTGAAGACACACTCACACCAAGAACGATAAAGATAATGAAAGATAACTGTATATTAGCGGATAAATTGAGCCAGAATCACCAAGATATCCCAGCTTAATCCCTTTTCGTAGGTTTGTGCAATAGGCCCCAGGCGTGATATTTATTAAAACCAGTATATGTGGGTCATTTTTTTTGGACCAGAAGCGCTGCATACTAGATCACAGTTACAGTCACGTCGGGGCTTATGAGGATCTGTAAAGCTGTCATGTCCCTCTCTGTTCTGATATAAGAGCACTACAGACTGCCTGTCTCAGTGCCCAGCTCTGAATCTACATGAACCTCGTCCATCAGGGCTCTTCATTCCAATTTGTTTGTGGGAATATTAAAGCTAAGCAAACGTTCTCAACTTCATTTGTATTAATGTCTTAACGGCTAAGTGAAATGGAAATTGTAACCCATTTTACTTCAGTAGTGTGACATAATCTTTGGGGCAGGGCTCGGTTATATCCTTTGGCAATTGACTGGATGGTGAAAAGTTTAATAGGGTCCAAAAGAAGGAATAGTGCTGTTGGCCAAAAAAGAAAGTAATTTCATATGCAGAGCTACATTGTATTTGTGTTATAATATAAAGTTACAGTAGTGGCCAAAAATTATGTCCAGAGGGGATTTTTTTTTAATGAGCCTACAAGTTTGAATAAACCATCAAAATATGAAGAAAATATTTAATATTTTTTTGTTCTTCAAAAAACGGAACAAGTTTGATCCATGGAGGGTCCACCTCACAACTTACAGGACTTAAAGGATCTGCTGCTAATGGTTTGAGGAGCACAACAACAAGTTTGAGGTGCTGACTTGGCCTCCAAATTCCCCAGATCTCAATCCAATCGAGCATCTGTGGGATGTGCTGAACAAACAAGTCTGATCCTTGGAGGCCCCACCTCGCAATTACATGACTTAAAGGATCTGCTGCTAACATCTTGGTGCCAGATACCACAGCACACCTTCAGGGGTCTAGTGGAGTCCATGCCTCGACGGGTCAGGGCTGTTTTGGCAGCAAAAGGGGGACCCACACAATATTAGGTCATAATGTTATGCCTGATCGGTGTATATACACAGACATGTACAAACACGTATATATATATATGTACATATATATGTATATATATATTAATATATATATATGTATATATATATATATGACATTTATATATATAATGTGTAAATATTATAATATATTACACACACATATTATGTAAACAAACCTTTTAAGTTAGGTGTGATTAATGGTGATTAATCGATTTGACAGCACTAATAATAATAAAATATTATATATATATATACAATATAAAAATATGTGTATATTAATAATATGCATTGATTTTCATTATTGTATAACAGTTATATAAATATTATTATTATTTATTTGTTTATGTTTTTAGTTCAAGTTTCAGACAACACATTATTTAGAAGATTATGCACTTATGATGTTGACATTTCAATTTTATAATTATGTTTCTGTTGTTGAATGTACAACATAACTATAAAAATAATTTGTTATACTTTTAACAGCATTCAGAACATATCAGATATAAATAATATGAGGGCGTTCCATTAACATTATTTTATTTTCATAACCTTTACAAAATGTTTGCTGGACTATATTACTTTGTATGTTGTTAGTTTTAGTAGTTATAGAGGATTTATAGCATTGGACATGCTCTCGCTCATGTGCCCTGTGCTAAACTTAGCTAATATCTTGTGGCTACGCTGAGAGGGGTCCTTTAGAGACACTGTACACGCACTGACCTGAACGTCCTGCCCCTGGGCCATGGTGAGCTCTCTAATGTGACTGTGCTCTGGAAGCGTGATCGCTACCGAGATCGATATGATGAAGCTACTCATCTGCTGCTGTTAACAACGACCCCTGGTTTATGACCCGAGCTGCACGTAAACACTGCTGCTCAAAATCACTATTGTATTGAGTAAGAGGATGTATAACGCTCCTGCTTTTCATGCATGTATTGACCTGCTGTCTCCTGCTGGATTTTCCAGGGCATGTGTACTCCCTGCCAACCAAACCTTCCTGACCTTAGAACTTATTATTTTGTGCATTACTTGAGATTTCACATTCAGAATCCGTTCAGTAAATAAAATTAATAATGATTTTAATACATGTTGTTGCTGATCTTACTGTGCATATTTTTGTCTTTTTAGTCTTTAATATAATATAATGGTATAAATAATATAAACACCCATATTAAAAAGCCCGTATCTCTCAAGCACTAGTTTGAAATTCTCATTCCTTGCGTATCAGCTCATATTTGGAGCCGTAATGATTTATTGAGCTTCTGAGATTTGCTGTTTTCCACAAGCAGGAGTCTGTTTGTCTCTGTGTTCACGTGTCCAGCATCATTACTCAGTTCCTATGGTCTTAACTGAGTCTAAAAGTCACCTCTGGTATCCAGAGATGCCCGTCTGTCTCCCAGAACTCTTGTGAAGTGATGTGAAGTGTGAAGGCTCTCTGTTTGTGCTTCAGTGTGATGTATAGATTTCTCTCTCTCTGGTCTCAGGTGGGCCATAGAGACTTTGACGTGGAGAAGAGGCTGAGGCGAGACCTGAAGCGCACACATGCTCTGCTCAGTGATGCCCAGCTGCTGCTGTCCACTGTTGAACAGCCCGGGCAGGGTCATGACCCCGGTGCCAAGGAGCAGCTGGAGAGACTGCGCTGCCAGGTGCTGCTGCCATCCCATCATTATCTCAGCATGGCTCACACACTGCACTGCTGCATTATTGGTCTTCAAATGTCCCACCGTAAACCCCTTAAAGGGATAGTTCACCCAAAAATTTGAATTCTGTCATCGTTTACACCCTCAAGTTTTTCCAAACCCGAATTAATTTCTTTCTTCTGCTGAACACAAAAGAAGATATTTTGAAGAATGTCAGAAACCATCCAGTTGATGGGGCTCCATTGACTTCCATAGTATTTTCTTCCTACTATGGAAGTCAATGGGGACCATAAGCTGTTTGGTTAACCATATTTTTCAAAATATCTTCTTTGCATTCAGCAGAAGAAAGAAATTAATATGGGGCTTTAACATGAGGATGAGTACATTTTCTCTTTTTTGGGGGGGTGGGTGAGGGATTTGTTTTGTTTTTTGTGGTGTAAGCTTTATTTGCCCTGTACGTTTTAAAGTCGGCATGAAATGGAAACTGATGGTATTTTCTTCCCTATTATGACATATATCTCAGGAAATCTGGTTCTTGAACAAGACATTTTTTTTAAGGCGGACTTGATTTTGTCCAATGGATTGATTGGATGGTTGTGGTTTGCTATTGGCCAATCTCTTATGAGTGACAGGTTGCCCCGCCCTCATGCCAGTAAACACGCCATCAGAGAAGAGATGTCGCTCCAAGTGGGAGGGGAAGTTATTTTGATTAAAGATTATGAGGGTGCATTCATTTTCAAAAAATGATGTGCACAGATAAATATTTTTTTATAACTACTACAATATTCCATAACCATTTAGATTTCATGGTGACTTAAGTAATGTTATAGCACATGTTGCTTATTTTATTGTGCATGATGTTTTTCTTTGTAGTCTAAAAGGAACATGTTTCTACAGTAGCCCTAAACAGACAAACTGCTCTACAGAGCACTAGCTACTCTCTGCTGTCTCAGACGACGACATCTTTGTCCTGTGTCAACTCTAGATGCTGCAAAAATTTACACAGTGCACCTTTAAAGGAACACTCCACTTTTTTGAAAATAGGCTCATTTTCCAAGTCCCCTAGAGTTAAATAGTTGAGTTTTACCGTTTTTGAATCCATTCAGCCGATCTTTGTATCTGGCAGTAGCACTTTTAGCATAGCTTAGCATACATCATTGATTCTAATCAGTCCATTAGCATCTCATTCAAAAAATGACCAAAGACACTTTCAATATTTTTCCTATTTAAAACTTGACTCTTCTACAGATACATCGTGTGCTAAGACCAACTTAAAATGTAAAGTTGCGATTTTCTACACCTATATGGCTAGGAACTACTTTCTCAGTCCTGCGTAATAGTTGCGGATCTTCGCGACCATACCATGGCTGCAGCGGTGCAATGATTCGTTGCTATTCTGTGAAACATGGTGGTAGTATACACCTTCGACTTACTATCACAGCCCTTTACAACACACAGAACCATGGTTAATCACACAGGTAAATCCACAACACAATTTGTCGGCTGCAAGCCTGAAACTTTCTCTGCAACTACACAAACTTAGTGCCAGTCACATTGAAAGTTACCTAGCTGGGGGCTACGTTCAGCGCCGCTTAATATCATTGTGCTGCTGCAGCCATGGTACAGCTGCGAAGATCTGCGACTATTACGCAGGAATGAGAAAGTAGTTCCTAGCCATATAGGTGTAGAAAATCGCAACTTTTCATTTTCAGTTGGTCTTAGCACACAATGTAACTGTAGAAGAGTCTAAATAGGAAAAATATTGAAAGTGTCTTTGGTCATTTTTTAAATGATACAAAGATCGGCTGAATGGATTCAAAAACGGTAAAACTCTACTATTTAACTCTAGGGGACTTGGAAAATGAGCCTATTTTCAAAAAAGTGGACTGTTCCTTTAAAGGTGCACTGTGTAAATTTTTGCAGCATCTAGAGTTGACTCAGGACAAAGATGTCGTCGTCTGAGACAGCAGAGAGTAGCTAGTGCTCTGTAGAGCAGTTTGTCTGTTTAGGGCTACTGTAGAAACATGGCGGCACAAAATGGTGACTTCACTGTAAGGGGACCTGCGGTGTGTATAGAAGGCAATAAAAACATATGGGTTCATTTTGTAAGGTCTTTATACACCACTGATAACATGGTTATGTATATTATATTATATTATATTTCTGTCAATAGATCCTCATAAATAATACACACTGCACCTTTATACAATTTTAAATTGTAAAAATATTTCCTAATATTAATTGTTTTACTGTTTGTTTGTTTTTTAAATCAAATTAATGCAGCCTTGGTGAGCATAAGATTATACTTTCAAAGGCATTAAAAATCTTAATTATTCCAAACTTTTACAAGTAGTGTATGTTTGCATAGTTTGTGTTGTCAATACAAAGTCATCTAAAAATAATAAGGATGCTGATATTGTCCAAAACCCATTAGTGGTCTGTGGTTACCTTCATCAGATGCACTTGACTTTGTGTGCATCTATTTGTATTCTAGCTGGAGGACAGTGAAGCCAGACGGATGGAGGCTGAAAGTGTTCAGAAGACTCTCGCTGCGGAGCTGGAGAACGCTCAGATCGAACTGGAGAGCATCTGCAAGCAGAAGAGCCTGGTGAGGCCCGGAGACATGAAGTGAAAGGTGCACAGGGCTGATCTCAGGTTTATCTCAGTCTGTGTCTGTCTGTTGTCCCAGGTGGATGAGCAGCTGGCTCAGCTACGCTACGAGAGGACGGACCTGATGAAGAGGCTCGAGGAAGACCAGGAGGACCTCAACGAGCTCATGCAGAAGCACAAAGCCCTCATCGCTCAGGTCTGCTGGAGCTGCATGCATGCGCTTCACTCTTGGAGAGTTGTGACAGTCGCTTTCAAAATAGTGCAGCTTTTCTAATAATGAGCTTTTTTCCCATCAAGTAGTCAGGAAGTGTGACAAAATGATATTTGCAGAGAGTTGCACTCTCTCATAAAATACCCACTCTCTCTCTCTAGTCTGATTAATTTGAGTAAATTCACTTAGCTAAATGGATGGTTCATTTCAACTGGTTAAAAAATGGTTTATCTTTTGACTTGAGTCATCACTTAATGGTGTTTCCAGTCCTTGGGCTACATCATTAGATGTTTTCTTTTTATAGCAAGATAAATATTTAAGTTACTGATGTTTATGACTATGAGAATAAAAAATAAATATAAAAATGTAAGATTATCCAGTAGGATTTGATTTGATTTTCAGAGGATTCTTATTGTTTGATCTCATTAGGGTTAGTTTCAGGTTATGAATGTAGTTCCATTAGCATTACTTTTAGGATTTCTTAATTAACATTATTATTTAATATTAATATTTTTATAATTTACGGAATTCTTGGATGAATAGAAAGTTCAAAAAGAACAGCAACCTTGTTGCTAAAATATATATGTGAGTTTGTATAAAAATATATACAGTATATCTATTTATGTAACTGATTCTGCTCAACCTGCTCCGAATGGGATTCGAACCAGCTTTTCTGGAATGGGAGGCGCGCATGCTAACAAGAACGCTAGATGCTCTCTAGCGTCAGTCGCTAGTGCACCTCTTGGGCCTGGGGGGAGTGAGGTTTACACACACAACTCTCCCATAGACCTGCCTCCCATCCGGGTCACGACATCACATGTATCCAGTCCTACTCGACCCACTCCTAGCAGGATTCGAACAGGCTATTCCGGAATTGGGAGGCTGGCAAGCTAACAAGGATGCTAAAGACCACAGCTTCTATAGCACCAGTCACTAGTGCGCATCTTGAGGCCAGGGGAGTGAAGCTTACTCTCACAGCTCTTACTAGCTGGCCTCCGTTACATATATATATAAATATATAATGTATAAGTTATGTAAAATGTCCCAAAGCCAACCAAACATGTTTGTTTATTCCAGTCTTCCAGTGATATCTCTCAGATCCGAGAGCTTCAGGCTGAAATGGAAGAACTGAAGAAACAGCGACAGACGCTACATGAGGAGGTGAGACAGACCTGCAGACAGACACACTGAGATGTGATGTCCATTAGTTGTCCAGGTGGAACTGGCACATATGGACACTTTAACATGGGCAGACTCACAGTTTGCATACTTCTAATGACCATGTAAAGTACTGCGCTTCTGTTAGTAAACAGTGCACTTTTAAGTTTAAAGTAGACATATGAAACTAGATAAAGTTTAAGAAGATAGACAATCTTTGATTTTTTTCTTCACAAAGCCTTGTCTGACTGTTTAATATAGTTTTTAAAAAGCTTTCAGAATGTTTTAGCATGTTTTAATGTTTTACCACGTTAAACCATTGCTAGCATGTTTTAGCAATGCATGAGTTAACGTACAGTACCTGTTGCTAGCATCTTTATGTTTTAGCATATTGCTAGCACATTTTATCATTTTGCTAACATGTTTTTGCATTTTGCTAGCATGATTTAACATAACATCTTGCTAGCATGTTTAAAAATATTGTTAATATATTTCTAACATGTCAAGCTCCTTGCATGTTTTAATATGTTTCTAGCACATTTTCACACATTGCTAGTATGTGTCAGCACCCTGCTAGCATTATTTGACATGCTGTTTGCATCTTTTTAGCATGCTGCATCTGAGCACCTTTAAATGTGCTTATTTTCAGAGTATTATGATTCGGGACACACTAATCCTAATCTTGTATTTTCATTTTAATTTTATTCTAAATTCACTTCCGCTGAGGAAGACTGTCGTCAACATGCAGTTGAAACAGTGTTTGTATTTTGTTTACCTGTTTCACAAGCGTTGTTAACCCAGCGGTGCTTATCTTCCCAGCTGCAGACCAGCGTAGCACGCGTGCAGTTCCTGGAGTCGTCCACGGTGGCCCGTAGCATCGTAAGCAAGCAGGAAGCTCGTATCTGTGATCTAGAGAACAAATTGGAGTTCCAGAGAGGACAGGTCAAGAGATTCGAGGTCAGTCCAGCTTCCACTTTATCCTCATTCTCAGAGAGGATCTTTATAGTCTTACTGTGTGTGTGTGTGTGTGTGTGTGTGTGTGTGTGTGTGTGTATCCAGGTCCTGGTTCTGCGTCTAAGGGACAGTGTGGTGCGGTTGGGTGAGGAGCTGGAGCAGGCGGCCCAGGCCGAGGCCAGAGAGAGGGAGAACTCCCGATACTATCAGCAGAGACTGGCGGATATGAGACTGGAAATGGACGACCTGAGTATCAGAGAACAGGAGAGCAGCCGTCGACGCATGGAGCTGGTGACTGACACACAAAAACATAACTTTCTGCTGTAGCTGATGCAGTAACACACTATTTTTCACTACGCAGTAAGATTTTGTTTTTGAAAGGTGTTTCTTATGCTCACCAAGGCTGCATTAATTTGATAAAAAAATACAGTAAAAACAGAAATATTGTGAAAGTTTTCTATTTGAATATATTTTAAAATATAATTAATTCCTGTGATCAAAGCTGAATTTTCAGCATTCCTCCAGTCTTCAGTGTCACATGATCCTTCAGAAATCATTCTAATATTCTGATTTGCTGCTCAAGAAACATGTATTATCAATGTTGAAAGCAGCTGTAATATAAAGATTTTACTGTTAAATATTTACTTACATATAACTATGATATTTTGATATTTTACAATTATCATTATTTAAATATTAATAAAACATTTTACATCTTACATATAAACTGTGATATGTTTTTTAAGGTCCTATGATAAACATGAAGTTAAAAAGAACCACATTTATTTGAAATAAAATATTTTACAACATTATAAATGTTGTTACTGTCACTTTTCATCAATTTAATTCATGCTTAATGAATAAAAGTATATATCAATATATATATTATTTTTAAAAAAGTAAAAAATCTTAGTGACCCCAAACCTCTGTATGGTAGTCGTGTGTATTTATATCAGTCAATACCAATAAATGAAGGGAAAAAATAACCTAGATATAACCTAAGAATAAAATCGAATTCAGTTGTAGTTTCTGTAATATATTGAAATAAAAAATGATGAAAATCATCATTGATCTTTGAATTGGTCTTGAGAATGTATGTTAAAATTGAACAGCTTTTGTGAAACTCCACAGCAGGTTGAACGACTGTCCTCATAACTAATGTATTCATATGTACAGCCGCTCGGTGCATTTTCCCCTTAGTGGCCGCCCACGAGCCTGACACGTTATTGCCCAGGAGAATACAACGAACTCTCCTGAAAAACCTGTAAATATTCATAACTTAACACAAAGGAGGAGTCCCTGCATCAGTACAGCACCTGCCGGCATGTGATGCATTTTGACCTGCGTTCTGAGAGTCAAAGGGGATTTGAAATGATGAATATTAGTTACAGTGTACCAATGCCTGGTCCATACACAGAGAGTGAAGTCTGGGATGCGTTCCTTCCCGATGCTAAGACACGCGCACACACATGCTGAGGCTCTCCAGGTTATTGGTTATGAAAGGGAGGGGGCATCAGCGAAGGTGTGGTTGTCATGGAGATGAGAAGAGCGGAATGGGATTTGTTGTATCAATAACCTTGAGGAGACAATGGGAATTAATCACAGACAGACAGTGGCGGCTCGTCCAGGAGAGCAAGAGACTGGGGACGGACAAAGAAGGGAAGAGGAAAATGAATCGTGTAATCAGTTGCTCCACTGGCTCTCGAGCGCTCATTATCAAATTATTCTGTAAACAATAGCTTGTGATCGATAACACAGGATTGTCCTCTAGAAAACAAGCACTTTAGAAGTTAAAGAAAAAGGCTTGCCGAAAAAACACTGTAATACAATGATTTTATTTATTTATTTCTGTGTAAATTAAGGCCAGTACAACACATATTTTAAATGTAACTTTTGTATTTTGTATTAAATTGTATTTTAAATTAAATTGAAGTATAATATAGAAGAAAATATACTTAGTACTTTATTTTCATTACAAATTCATATAAAGTACAAACACATCACATCAGAAGGCCTTTATCAACTCCCCGGAGCCGTGCGAGCAGTTTTATGATGATAGATGCACTTTTATGGACTTCAAAAATGACCCAACAACTCACTGCCATTATAAAGCTTGGAAAAGCCAGGGCTTTTTTAATATAACTCTGATTTTATTCATCTGAAATAAGAATTTCATATACACCTATGATGGCTTGAGAGTGAGTAAATCATGGGGTAGTTTTCATTTTTGGGTGAACTAACCCTTTAAAGGGATAAAATATTCATAACCTCTTAGCCACATTAATATGCTTTCTTAAGAAAATGTGAGCGGTGTAATAATGATGCCAGCCTTAGCGAGCAGTTAATTAATTGGGTATATTTTGAGATTAAACACTTGGATAATGATTTCTCTTGTCCTGTTGCAAGGTCTTTATATCCTCTGGAGATCCAGCGTGACCGTCACACGTTATCTGATTTTATCTTGTCTTATCTGTTTCTAGGAAATGCAAGTGGAAGAGCTTAGCGCAGTAAGACAGACCCTGCAAGCTGATCTAGAGACATCAATCCGGCGTATCGTTGATCTACAAGCTGCGCTGGAGGAGGTGGAGTCCAGCGATGAAAGTGATACTGAAAGGTATCGCTAGCGGCATGGGCCTGACCTTTTCTATTTCCTTTTTTGTTTGCATAACTCAGTCTAGCATAGCAAGGGGACACTAGCTGAGTTTACATGGACCCTAATAATCCGATTGTACTGTACTAGTAGTACAGTTAAAAATAAAATAGTCACTTGTAATAGGGCTGGATGATTAATCAAAAAGTAATCGAAACCAAAATTTAGAACCTCTAGCTGATGTAATTTTCCCATGTCGCCCTGTCAGTCAGTTACATCAAATGCGGTTTGCAGGCACACGGGAAGATTCAGGAGCAGTTATCTTTGTTTATACAATCTGGATGCTCAGAAATACTATGGTAATTGCATGTTTTACACAGTTTATACAGGAAAGTTAACCACTGTTCTTATATGCGCTGCTACACACGCAGACGGCGCAAGCCCCAAAGAAGCCAGATCACTTTCACTTGCGTCCTCATGAAGTGTGTCAATTAAATGCTTTTAAAGGCTTGCCAGTTTGAACATTCAAGCGATTTTACACTATTCAAAAACAACAATATGGCAAACATTTCCGTTCAGAGCTCGTGAGCTTTTTTTTGATAGACAGAGAACCGAGTCGTGTCTCTGACAACACTTTTGCCCTGAAGCCAGATCACTTTCACTTGCATCCTCACAAAACTTTGTTAGTTGTATGTGTTTTAAGGCCTGCCGGTTTGAACATTGAAGCGATTTTAGACCATCGGATGTGTATTATATTGAACTAATGCCTGATATATTGTGATACACGAACACTCATACAGACAGTAGCTCGCACATCACATGAGGATCACACGCAGAGAGGAGCAGAAACTCATTGTCAATGCTGTCCTTTGATTTATCACTAAAGTAGCTTAGAAACTCAACCGTTATTGTTTAGAATTGTCTACCTTTGAAATAACTACAAACCACAGCTTCATAATTAATAGAGACCATATGACTAATTCACACACGCAATCGCTCTCTCATCATTAATGCATTCTAATAAATGTAATGAAGGCCTACTGTGCTAATTTATCTGTATCTGATGTACAACAAACAGAACTCTGTAAGAAATGTTATGACCTATAGACAATAACTGCTGAAAGTGAGCTGTTTCCTTCAAGTATTTGGAAAATTACAAAGAAATGCATTTTTTCATTAGAAAAAAAATCCCACCTTTTAATAGTTAATCATATTTACAGTACAAACCTCATCAGTGAACTAAGAGGGCAAAAAGATGAAATATTTAACATTAATCGTAGTTGAGGTAACATGTTTAATTAATCGAGATTTAGATTTAGTTCAAATCGTTCCAGCCCTAACATGTGACCACATCATTGGGAATTAACTGGACAAATCTAATTAAAATGTCATTCAGATTGTAAGAGGTGGTTTAAACCTTTTCTAATCCGATCAGATGACACCTATCAGTTTCTATCAGATTGAAAACCGATAGAAACGTAGAAATGGTGTAGTGACATATAATGTTATAAATGACTGTCATGTTATTCTAAAAATGTCTTTCTGCTTGTCTGTGAAGTGGAGCAGGACAGCGTCTCACCAGTCCTTGTTTCGACCCACAGGCGCCTTGTTTTGGTTGCGGGAATGGGCGTTATTACTGCTTAAGCAGCACGACACAACGGTTTAAATGCTTGCTAGGACCATAAATAGATGAAAATCAAATCTGCTCTTTAAAACAAAGAAAAGAAGCGATGTAGGAGAATATTATACACAAACAGCAAGAAACTCTACAGGTCCTTCTAAAAAAAATTAGCATATTGTGATAAAAGTTAATTATTTTCCATAATGTAATGATAAAATTTTAATTTCATATACTTTAGATTCATTGCACACCAACTGAAATATGTTTAGGTCTTTTATTGTTTTAATACTGATGATTTTGGCATAAAGCTCATGAAAACCCAAAATTCCTATCTCAAAAAATCTAAAAAAATTAGCATATTTCATCCGACCAATAAAAGAAAAGTGTTTTTAATACAAAAAAAGTCAACCTTCAAATAATTATGTTCAGTTATGCACTCAATACTTGGTCGGGAATCCTTTTGCAGAAATGACTGCTTCAATGCGGCGTGGCATGGAGGCAATCACCCTGTGGCACTGCTGAGATGTTATGGAGGCCCAGGATGCTTCGATAGCGGCCTTAAGCTCATCCAGAGTGTTGGGTCTTGCGTCTCACAACTTTCGCTTCACAATATCCCACAGATTCTCTATGGGGTTCAGGTCAGGAGAGTTGGCAGGCCAATTGAGCACAGTAATACCATGGTCAGTAAACCATTTACCAGTGGTTTTGGCACTGTGAGCAGGTGCCAGGTCGTGCTTAAAAACGAAATCTTCATCTCCATAAAGCTTTTCAGCAGATGGAAGCATGAAGTGCTCCAAAATCTCCTGATAGATAGCTGCATTGACCCTGCCCTTAATAAAACACAGTGGACCAACACCAGCATCTGACATGGCACCCCAGACCATCACTGACTGTGGGTACTTGACACTGGACTTCAGGCATTTTGGCATTTCCTTCTCCCCAGTCTTCCTCCAGACTCTGGCACCTTGATTTCCGAATGACATGCAAAATTTGAGCGACAGTCCCGCTTCTGCCGCTGTTTCTGGTTCAAAAGTGGCTTGACCTGGGGAATGCGGCACCTGTAGCCCATTTCCTGCACACGCCTGTGCACGGTGGCTCTGGATGTTTCTACTCCAGACTCAGTCCACTGCTTCCGCAGGTCCCCCAAGGTCTGGAATCGGTCCTTCTCCACAATCTTCCTCAGGGTCCGGTCACCTCTTCTCGTTGTGTAGCGTTTTGCCACACTTTTTCCTTCCCACAGACTTCCCACTGAGGTGCCTTGATACAGCACTCTGGAACAGCCTATTCGTTCAGAAATGTCTTTCTGTGTCTTACCCTCTCGCTTGAGGGTGTCAATGATGGCCTTCTGGACAGCAGTCAGGTCGGCAGTCTTACCCATGATTGCGGTTTTGAGTAATGAACCAGGCTGGGAGTTTTTAAAAGCCTCAGGAATCTTTTGCAGGTGTTTAGAGTTAATTAGTTGATTCAGAAGATTAGGTTAATAGCTCGTTTAGAGAACCTTTTCATGATATGCTAATTTTTTGAGATATGAATTTTGGGTTTTCATGAGCTGTATGCCAAAATCATCAGTATTAAAACAATAAAAGACCTAAAATATTTCAGTTGGTGTGCAATGAATCTAAAATATATGAAATTTTAATTTTATCATTACATTATGGAAAATAATGAACTTTTATCACAATATGCTAATTTTTTTAGAAGGACCTGTATATGTTTGCTCATGTCAAGATATCTGTTCTGATTTTAAGCATGACATAAACGTGCACATCAACCCGATCACTTTATTTAGCGTTCATGTAAACACTCAGTTGAAACAAAATGTGTCCATGTAAATTTAACTACTGTCTGAAACCCAGTTTGCATACTATACATACTATATACAATGATCAGGCATAACATTATGACAGGTGAAGTGAATAACACTGATTATCTCTTCATCACAGCACCTGTTACTGGGTGGGATATATTAGGCAGCAAGTCAACATTTTGTCCTCAAAGCAGGAAAAATGGGCAAGTGTAAGGATTTGAGCGAGATTGACAAGGGCCAAATTGTGATGGCTAGACGACTGGGTCAGAGCATCTCCAAAACTGCAGCTCTTGTGCGGTGTTCCCGGTCTGCAGTGGTCAGTATCTATCAAAAGTGATCCAAGGAAGGAACAGTGGTGAACCGGCGACAGGGTCATGGGCAGCCAAGGCTCATTGATGCACATGGGGAGCGAAGGCTGGCCTGTGTGGTCAGATCAAACAGACGAGCTACTGTAGCTCAGATCTGGTGTCCGAATACACAGTGCGTCGCAGTTTGTTGCGTGTGGGGCTGCATAGCCGCAGATCAGTCAGGGTGCCCATGCTGACCCGTCCACCACCACAAGCGCCTACAGTGGGCACATGAGCATCAGAACTGGACCACAGAGCAATGGAAGAAGGTGGCCTGGTCTGATGAATCACGTTTTCTTTTACATCACATAGATGGCCGGGTGTGTGTGCGTCGCTTACCTGGGGAACACATGGCACCAGGATGCACTATGGGAAGAAGGCAAGCCGGCGGAGGCAGTGTGATGCTTTGGGCAATGTTCTGCTGGGAAACCTTGGGTCCTGCCATCCATGTGGATGTCACTTTGACACGTACTCACCTTCCTAAGCATTGTTGCAGACCATGTACACCCTTTCATGGAAACGGTATTCCCTGACGGATGTGGTCTCCTTTAGCAGGATAAAGAGCCTGCCATAAAGCAAAAATAGTTCAGGAATGGCTTGAGGTGCACAACAACAAGTTTGAGGTATTGCCTTGGCCTCTAATCGAGCATCTGTGGGATGTGCTAAACAAACAAACAAGTCTGATCCATGGAGGCCCCACCTCGCAACTTACATGACTTTAAGGATCTGCTGCTAACATCTTGGTGCCAGATACCACAGCACACCTTCAGAGGTCTAGTGGAGTCCATGCCTCGACGGGTCAGGGCTTTTTTTTGACAGCAAAAGGGGGACCAGCACAACATTATATTAGGTCATAATGTTATGCCTAATTGGTGTATATATATATACTGTTAGTTTTCTTCCCTTTGGATTTTAAGTTTTGCTTCTTGCTGTTACTTTTAATTGCTTTCATTCTTTTTCAGTTGAGCTGAAATGTTGAAATGTGAAGAGATTTTCCTCATGCCACAAAATCAAGGCTACACTTTGTTACTATAAACGCTTCAATAATGCCTTTCTCCCTCGACACCCATAGTAAAATGCAGTCTGATGTATCAGAGTTCACAGACTTTGATCTTCTCCGCCAGCCTGCTTAGACTTCATTGAAAATTCGATATGCTTGCTTTGCTCGTACCTCCAACCCCTTTAGCTTTCCACGCCAATCCTGTACGTCTCTGACTGCGTCTCCCTCTTCACACAGTGTGCAGACGGCTGTGGAATCGTTCTCTAGAAGGAAAGATCTGTAAGCACTCCATCCCCCATCCTGTTGTTGCTCTCTACCGTTCATTTTCTGTGTTATGCATTTGGGAATGAGCAATCAGATGAATGCCGGTTTCAAACTAGGCCACTGGTTGAATATTAGACTGGACGATATAGGGACTTTTTAAAGATATGCAATTTTAGTGATTTTTAGTCATTGATATTTTAACATAAACAATTATAAAATGCTAAACCTTCAATAAATATTAAATATATTTTTATAATTACATTATGTAATAAAATTAAACCAACCCACTAGCTGTTTTTGCTACTTTCAGATGCACTTAAAAATATTAGTCTTACCTTTCTCATACTCATATATCACTTGACAAAGAAGGATTGTGGAACTAGATTAATGAATTACACAATCTTAAAGAAACAGCCTAATATAAGTGCATTAAATTCATCAAGGATGTTGCTAAATTTTATATTGCCAGCACAAGGATTGCAAATATATTCCCTATATTTTCTGGATCTAGTTGCATAACATAACATAGTTGCATAACATACATTAACGTTTGCTGCGATTTCTTTTTTGCATATAAATGCACGGCGTCTCTTTGTGAACCGCGGCTTAATGGTGTTGGTGGAGTCTAACACGTAACCATCCTTCTCTCTTTGGTCTAAAAATTCCCCATGAAATACTACAAGCAAATGTTGATGGATAGGCCAACGCTGTGTTTGGCTGTTGATGTTGCTTGCTTAGCCTGTTGCTCAGTACTGTAAGTGTGTGTGGACTTGTGTAAGGTCACGGTTTCCTTTGACACGTCTGAATGAAGACAGACGAGTCTCTCTGTTCGGCGAATGTTGAACAGACACCTACTCGTTGGACGCAAACCACCACTTACCCACACAGCCACTTCACTTTGCTTTGTTTAAATGCAAGAAGCTTTCCTCTGTGCTAGAGAGTCCTTTTAAAAGTTCACCAGCTGTGATGTGCTTTGTCCTCTGAATAATGCATGTGCGTTAGCCGAGACCCCCCGCTTCTTTTCTCTTTCAATTGTCTGTGTGAGCGAAAAGGGGGAAAATGAACTGTGTTCAAGTTGCCCAGTCCTTTGGCTCTTAAATCTCTGTATGAATGTGGTGAGACCGATTACACAGGCAGGGTAGGAAAGAACCCATGCACATGTAAGCAAATTAACAAATGTTTTTCTTACCCCTCTCTTGTTTGTTTGAATGAGAGCTTCTGTTTGATGCAATAGCTCGGTTCCAAACGTAGTGATATGGCCGCCATTTTAAGAAATTATAAGTGTGCACACAACACGAAAGCGTTTCTAACAGGTAGATAACTTGTTTTGAGCAAATTCTAAGGCAGCATCACATGTATCCATAGATGAATGAATGCCAGAATGCACTGCAACAAGCAAGTTGAGCAGATTGCTAATTATAAATTTTTTTTTTTACTGAAAAGCACTACTAAAAACAGTGAGACATTGTCAAACAGACTGGACAAAATTCCAATAAAATGGACAGAGAAGCTAATAAAATAAATAGTTATGTATTATTGCCAGTTACAAGTGTGCGAGGTAAGCCTTTAATATAGTCCAAAAAGGACTCCCAAGTCTTATAAAAGGTTTTATGTGAGCCAGAGAGGGAGCCTCTTAACTTTTCAAGTCTAATACAGTAAAAAAAAAACTCAAAAGTCCAATCATTCACTTCTGAGGATTCATGGCTACACTCTTAAGAAATAAATATGATTAATATAACAATAAATAAATATTAAAGAAAGAAATCAAGATTAATGGCACTGACCTGCCAAGCAGGGGCAATTCTAGGATTTTCATTTTATGAGGGCTCAGCCCCCAATGAGGGTATTCATATCCCCCAATATCCTTGCAGAACTAAAGAAGAGTTAATACTATTAGGCAATTATTTCACAACCTTTATACACCTCAGAACAAAAACAGAGGTTTGACCTGGGCTGGCTACGGCCATGATTATGCACACACCTTTTGCTTCGGACGTTTGCTCTGCTCGTTGCAGCTGTGGATTGAAGAACGCTCTGAATAGCACTGACTAGACAGGACTGAGCTGAAGCCTGCTGCCATTTTCATATGAGTTTTAAAGTTGACTGAAGCGATCACAAATTAGTATACAGATTACAGTTAATCACAGCATTTGTAGGGGGGCTGGGCAGAAGTTTAGGGGGGCTGAATGTCAAGTCTTGCCTATAGTTGACCGATAGTCGAATCATGTGTGGGGATAACACTCGTAAAACGAGAATAACATGTTGAAAAAGTTGCGAGCAAAGATGATTATTTAACGTATATTTAAATAGGAAAACTATTTAAAAAATGTACTGTAAACAGCATGGAGTAATCATGTTATCTCTATAAGAATTTATGATTGGCCAAAAGCAGACTTCTTACAGCGCGTTCTGACTTTGTATGTGCTCATACCGTAATCTTCATTCTGCGTTCACACAGCGCACATTACTGGTAATTTACTGGTAATGTTACAACTTACCTTACTGGTAAATTGCCAGAACTGATTTAACTGTATTTTTGAAAAAGTCCAGTTCACACATGATCATTTACCAGTAAAGACTGTATGTGTGAAAGGGGCTATTGAGCATCCCCATACATTCACAATGGCATGATTCGACTATGAGATTGGTAGTCAAATCAGGCTCCTCCTATCGAAGCATTGAATCTTTGACTATTCAGGGTCACCCCTACAAGTATCTTGGCTCAACGATCGCAGCTGATGGAAGTCTGAAACATAAAGTCAATGCGCGAGTCAACGCTGCCTGGCTGAAGTGGGGCACGACAACCAGCTTCTTGTGCAATAGGAAGACCAGCGATCGTCTCAAGTCGAAGATCTAACGTACTGTCATTTGTCCTTTTGCTCTATATGGTGTACAGTTTTGGCCTGCGCGGAAAGAAGTAGAACGCCGCCTCTCTGGCATCACGCACTTTGACCACGTCTGTAAGGATGAGCTATGCAAACCTGTCTTTGGTGGTACGGCCGTGATCTGCGCACTGACCATACAACGCTTGCCAAAATGGGCTTCCAGCTGGAAGTCAGCGGAAAGCGACCACAGAAACGACAGAGGCAGCACTGGCTCGACACTCTGCACAACAACCTCAAACTTACCGGTTTGCTCCCTGTTCAAGCCGACAATGACCAGTGAAAAAAAGCGGACCCTGCTACCAAACAGGATAAACACTAAAGAAGTAGTTCTTTATTGGCATTGATGGTTCCATGAAAAACCTTTAACATCCATGGATCCTTTTAATTGCACAAAAGGTTATTAATATTGAAGAAAAAAAATCTTCAGATTTTTCACATTAAGAATAGATGGTTCTTTTAATAAAGGTTCACAAAAAGGTTCTTAAGCAAACCCAATATGATTCTTCTATTGCATCGCTATGAAAACCCTCTTTTTAGGGTAGGATGCTCCATTAGACGGTTAGCTGCCTGTTTAGGCAATATGCAGCAAGGCAGCTCACTAGCTCTTGGATCAAAGCTTATGTTTTGGGATCTCAGGCAAACAGTTTTAGTAAGTCTGTAAACAGGCTGTGGATCAGTGCGTTGTGCCCCTACGAGCCCTGATAATGACAACGCTCTCAAGACTAATGAACTCACAGTTCACTGAACACACATGGCCTGCTGGGTAGCAATGAGGATCAGAGCTAATATCACCCCCATGTGTGGCGTTACAGCACCCATCAAGAGAGATCTCCTCTCGAGCCATGTGCATGATCATATTCATGTAGGTCATATACTGTATGCATTGATATGGGCTTATATTGATTCGATCGCTTGCGCTGTGAGAGCATGTTGCACAACTGTTGATCATTCCGATAAAAGGCATTATATAATTTTTACTTTAATTGAGTGACTTGGGGTTTGAATTTCAGCGACACTATGTCCAGTGTCGGATCCAGTGTGGGCACCGAAGACGTTGGTGAAGGGATCCGTCATTGGGCGGGTGTGCCGCGAGGGGGCCGAGGAGGTGGAACTTCTCCTTACGCAGGAAGCAGCTCTGGCCGTCAATCTGTCACCGACACCATGAGCACCTACAGTTTCAGGTAACATAGCAACAAAATTCAATCAGTACTGTTGTACTTGAATAAACAAGGTAACGCAATCAGGCCAGATTGGGTAAGTAGCAGACACAGTAGAACCTTTCTCAAGGGCATGTTGGTGATTTTTTTTTTTGGGGGGGGGGAACACAAAAGGAGAAATGCTGAAGAAATCATTATTTTCGTACAAAGAAAGTCAACTCTGACAAAAACCCAATAGGATTTTTCTATTGGCTTTTGGATTATTGCAGCAAATAAGCTGTTACCAACAAAAGTTTATGATTCTCTGTTTTTTTGTATCATAATAATCTTTTAACACAAATTAACACAATTAATTTTGAAGCCTAAACCAGAAGTAAAAGCTAAATGTAGACTATATACAAACTACATCATAGCAAAGTCCCTTTAAGATAACTCATTTAACTCGGCGGCAATCTTTGAAATGACTCTCGGACATGCAAGTGCGGCTCTGTCTTTGAATGGGGAAAAGTCAAAGTCTTTGACCTTTACCACCAGCTTCAGACAACTCTTTCAGTCTTTATTTAAAAAATAAATAAAAATAAAAAACATTTTTGAGTTAGAATAGTTTGCAAGAGCGTGATCATAAATTCAATGAGGCTGTGGAAGCAGATTAGTGAGTAAATGTTTAACTGATCGCAGTGATGATGTTTAATGTCCTTGACAACCTGTAGTCCCTTTTAGCCACTTGTTAACAACCACCTTTTTTTAAGATAACCATATGTCATTTCATTCAAGATTGGCATTAAAAAGTTCAAACAAATAATAGTGAAACAGTCTGCATTAAAACACATGAGCAACTAAACGCTGGATTTCAGCTTCGCAAACTTTGAAATCTAGTGTTTAGTTGCTAATTGTCATGGACCTCGTGAACAAGGCTTTGATTCCTGGCAGACCATTACAGATTTACTGTAGACTTTTGATTTTGCAGTTTAGTCTGCCATATGGATCAGAGATTTAGCAAATGGAGTGTAGACTATGTACATGACTATGTAAGGACTGACATAAATGTTGATTAATCATGTCTTGTCAGATACTTTAAAACATCTCCTTTTGTGTTCCATGTAATCAAGAAAAGCAAATGGGCTTAACCCTCTCTTTAGTTATATATGCATTGCTATTGGCTTTTATTTCCTATGATAGATCTTGCACGCAAGACCTGGACGAAGATGTCAAAGAAAGCTCTGGAGTTCTTGGTAGAGCATCGTCGTCCACAGCCCTATCTGAGCTTCTGGAGGGTCTGAGGAAGAAGCGCGCTGGGTGGGAAAGAGGCTCTGAGGCGGGCGAGGGTAGCACAGTGTCCCTTCCCATCTATCAGACGACAGGGGCCTCCACCCTACGCCGCAGGGCCTCAGCGCTGTCTCTAGAAGCAGAGGAAGGTCTTGCAGACCTGCCTCGACCTGGCATACTGAAACCTCCCAGTCCCCACATGCCCCGTGCCTCCAGCCTCCGCTCCCTATCCGAAGCAAGCCCAACATCCACCACCACCACAACCACCACAGGAAAGATGAACCGCTTCAGCTCCTGCGAATCCCTCGCCTCCGTGACCTCTACCTCAAGTTCACGCCGCCACTTGTCTAACCTCGCCATCCCTGAGGAAGGGGAAGAGGAGCCCATTTCGAAAGCCATGCCTCGTCTTGGCTCCTATCAACCAAACCGCCATCGTCTACTTGGTGGCCTGGTGGCCGAAACCGAAGAGTCACAATTAGGAGCAGAACCCCTTGTGTTCCAGAATCGTAGACTCCTTGGGAATCAGGACAAGGAGAGGGCCGGAGACGATGCCAGCTCAGACATTCTCCCAGCTATCCGACGAGCGCAGTCCACCAGCAGTCTGGCGTCTAGCGGTTCCAGAACGGGCCAGAGACGAGCTCTCAGCGTGCACTTTGGGGAGTTGCCACCATCCAGAGCGTCACGTAGGGAGTCCGACTCTGACTCTTCAAGTTCTGGTGGATCTCAGAAGCGCCGTGGGCCTCAAGGAGAGAGGCTGGAAGCCGAGGGCAGCGAGGATGTCAACTCCGTGATGAAGAAGTACCTCAAAAAAGCAGAAGTCGACTAGAAGACTCAACAAGGTTAAGCTTAAAACTGCACTGGCCTGCTTTACATTTAAGGGGGTCATATGAGGAACCTAATTTTCCTTGATATTTTGATAGTTTGTACTGAAACACACTGTAACTTTGAGAACTCAACTTCCTCCCAGTCCCAAATCCAGGGATATTATGAAATTCTTGGATTTGTATTGTCAGAAACATTTTCTGTTGTTTAACAAATTAAAAGTATTCCTCTAGACTAGAGAATATTACCAGCAGTTTCGGCAATCTTTTCTTTGTGGGAATTGTTGGATTGTTTTGTGAGTCTATCACAATGTCAGGAAGGTTATTGCTAATTCCTTATGCAAAGTGGATGTTTACATGGAAGTCTTAAAAAAAAATTTTAGGGTCATAGAGGTGGTGGTAATGAAAAACGTTTTTGGCCTTATAAAAAAGAACATGACCCCTTTAAATGACAGCAAATAAATATATATAATTGTGAAAGGATGTGAATCATTTAGTCAATCTTTTTTTCCCCTCCTGACAGGATCGAAGGTGTGGAGAATTGCCCCTGTCCAGAATGCATTTAACTGGAACCACAAATACACAGGATTTATTTTGAGCACTGTTTGTACACATAAAGATGTAAAAGCGAACATATTTAATTCCTAAAATTCTCACTGTAAACATGCCCTTTATTTGAGCTGTGCTGATACCCACGGGGGCTTCAGGTCAGGGAAATGAATCTTGACCAGCGAGCGCTCTTTCCCTCTCAGCAGTCAGTGCAAATTTGTTGAACTCCAACAGATGTAAATAAAAACGTCAAGCAGAATCATTGGTATTTGCTTCTGACCTTTCAAAGGAGAGCAGAATCACATTCACAGTGGGAAAACATCTGAAATTGAGCAGTTTTACAAAGCAGAGGATGTCCAAAATAATTGTAGAAACCAGGCCATTCTCAATTGAGTCATTAACTTATTTGCCAAGGAACGAGTAAAAAAAAAAGTTTGGAACAGGTTTTGAAACCACTAAACAGACACATGACCTATAGCAATCCATCAAGTTGTTTGGCAAGAGAACAGCATACATGATAGTTAAATGTTCCTTGTTCAGATTTAGGTAAAAAAATAAAATAAAGCATTTTGGCATGCTAAATTACCACAAATACTCATTGTTTTCTTAAAACAATTAAGGTTTCAGTGAGCCGCTTTCAGAAATAGGGCCAATTATGGAGGTTTTAAAAGCAGAAATGGGATGCGTATTTTATAAAAGCACTAGAATTCGTTTGCATCATTTGAACTAACTCTGGTCATGGCAATGAAGTTGTAAAATTGGATAACCTTTTACATTTATTCATTAAGCAGGTGCTTTCATGCAAAAAACAAAAGAGAAACACAAGCAATTCATCTCAGCCATTCATAGCATACAAATTTTTGTAGCAAGTAATTTGCCTTAGGTTGTGGGGTGGTTTCACGCTTACAGCTATTTTCATACTAAAAATCATGTTTAACATGCATACCGTTTATGTCTTGTGGGTGTACCATTGAAAAAGTGAGAATTTTAATGGTTTCAGACTGACCTGTTTTGCTTCTATTGTAAATCGTGTTATTGTAGCCCAATTTTCCACTTGAGAAACTCTTAAATTGGTGTGCCTATTGCATTAACAGCAGCAGACAGATTTAAATAAGCGCTTTTGTTGCATGGAGAAAAATAAAATGTCAGACAAGTTTGCTCTTCCCTCCAACAGTTTTATTGATATGAAGCATGGCTACATTGGGACAGTGGTGAGAAATTTGAGCTCCCAACTCAAATGTCCAGCAGCGGCCTTCAGGGAATGCAGCACTTCCCATCCACATCTGCAATAAGAGAACATGATCAATGCTTGAGTCACTACCTGATCAAACTAGTGTAGTCATCTGTGGGTCCTTGCCTTGTCACACCTTCGCAGCTTGCGCCTTCCTCCCCCTTCCTTTACCCTGAAGGACACGAAAACAATGTTATTCGTTTGTGCTTAAAAAAATAAATAAAAAAAAACCTTAAGAGGCACCTTTTTAGGTGGATTGTCACCATCTGAGACTTCCCTGCATTTAGGAAACATTTGATTAGTTTGCAGTAAAAAAAAAAAAAAAAAGTGTTCAGATTTAACTTACTCATCTTCTCCCTTTTCTGGCTTCTTTCTCTTTAAAAAAATAAAAGGTTGCAGTGAGAAATAGCACAAATTTTAATTTCAATGATTTGTGATCTATGAGATGAGGCCTTACTTTGCCAGCACCATTTTTTGTGACTTTCTTAACCGGTGACTCCTCAATATCTTCCTCCTCTTCTTCTACCTCCTCATCCATTTCTTCATCCAGCTCTTCATCGGAGTACTCCTCCACTGAGAGAGATTTTGGCACAGGAATCAATGACGTGTATTAGCCTAACTAAAGAAAGTAGTTAAAAATGGAGCTAGTGGCCACTCACGGGCCACATGTTCAGCGCCGACATACACCGGCCCAGAGCCATGCTTCAGGCGAAAAGTCACAGGTGGATGAAGATCCAAACCAGAGAGGTTGACCTGATGGAGAATGAGGTTGCATGAGGAACACAGGTACTGATAAGTACAGCACCGATCAAGAGTAGTCTCTTAAATGTCACCAAGGCTGCATTTATTTGATTGAATACAGTAACATTGTGAGACATTACTACAGTTTAAGTTTAACTGGTTTCTGTTGAAATGCATTTAAAAATGTATTCCTGTGAAATCATTCTAATATGCAGATTTGGTGGTAAAGAAACATTTATTATAAAATGTTAAACGGTCGTGCTGCGCCATATCGTCAAGGCCAAAAGTAACATCCGCTACTAGAGGCATTCTTTTACTGTCTATGGCATTATTATTTTTTTAGCTAGCCAGTCTTGTGCTGGGGGACAGTTTAAACGTTTAAAATACATTGATTATTTATATATTAAATGTTATATTATATCAAATAAAGTAATATATCTTACCGTAGGCATGGATTTAGCGTGTAGTGTTGCGATGGGAACAGCTTTCGCGCTGCTTTTGCCTTCGCCAGTGACCAACTCGACAATATTAAACTCATCTTTGGCGGTGTGACCCAGACACATCTTCAAAAGTAAATATTAACAGATTAACGGTAACCAACACCGATAAAACGTCAAGTTTACCTCGATAATCTCTGAACCAACCGTTCTCAATGCCAGCTGGTGTTGATGGTTCGTATCATCCGTCTTGAAGGACTCTTCTTTATTAGATTCACTGAGTTCACAACCTAAAACAAAGCGTCATGTATCGATTTAAACATCCGATATGAGCAAGTATGATGTTTTACTTCAAGAGAATAAAGCATAAACTCTTACCCCAAAGGGTGGATAAAGGTTTCTCGGTTTTGCTCATTTTGATACAAAAACAAAAAGCTAAACGCACACAGTAAATGTGTTAGTTGAATGTAATGTGAATTACTTAGGAATGCGTTTTATATTCTCACCAGAAATTATCTTCAGGGCTGTTTCTAGGACAGCATAAGATAAGCAAGAGTGAGTTTGCGCCCTGTGAACGTTTAAAGTTGATGTTAATTGCTCATCAGGTGACAGTAATTAAGTCTGGATCACTGCAGGTTAATTATGGATACGACCTGCTGTAAAGTCACTTCTTTATAATCATGTTTTAATCGAATAGAATTAAGCTGACTCATAATTATGCATTCTAAATAGCTGTTTTTTATATACATCATAATCAAATAACCGGGTTTTATAAAATGTTTATTTTAAATAGCAGTTGTTTAGTATGTTAATATAAAACCAATGTGAAACCAACACTTTTTATGAAACAGAGTTGAACGATGGCACATTAATTAAAAAAATGGTGTGCACTGTGCACGGATAAATAATTTATAATGTAATATTTCATAAAATAAGATTTTTTGATTTCATGGTGACTTTATATATCCAATAGTACATTTTATAAAGTCTGTGTCAAATAAATAGCAGGTTTCCACTGTGACCACTTATCCTCTATTGGTGCATGTTGTCACAAATCTATTTCTATAAGTGTGGAAATGTTGATTCACTTATTTTGTATTCAAGACATTTGTGTCTATATAGAAATTGACCCTTAGAAATATTCACTGTAGTAAAAAGTGTGAAAACTATAGCCTCAGTATATTGCCAAAGTTTTGGGAACGCCTGTCTTTACATGCACATGAACATGACATCCCATTCTTAATCCATATTGAGTTGGCCCACCCTTTCCAGCTATAACAGTTTTAACTATTCTGGGAAGGCTTTCCATAAGGTTTAGGGGTGTGTTTATGGGAATTTTTGACCATTCTTCTAGAAGTGCATTTGTGAGGTCAGGCACTGATGTTGGACGAGAAGGCCTGGCTCACAGTCTCCGCTCTAATTCATCCCAAAGGTGTTCTGTCGGGTTGAGGTCAGGACTCTGTGCAGGCCAGTCAAGTTCCTCCACACCAAACTCACTCATCCATGTCTTTATGGACCTTGCTTTGTGCACTGGTGCGCAGTCATGTTGGAACAGGAAGGGGCCATCCCCAAACTGTTCCCACAAAGTTGGGAGCATAAAATTGTCCAAAATGTCTTGGTATGATGAAGCATTAAGAGTTCCTTTCACTGGAACTAAGGGGTCAAGCCCAACCCCTGAAAAACAACCCCACATCATAATCTCCCCTCCACCAAACTTTACACTTGGCATAATGCAGTCAGGCAATTACCGTTCTTTACACCACTGCATCCGACGCTTTGCATTGCACTTGGTGAAGTAAGGCTTGGATGCAGCTGCTCAGCCATGGAAACTCATTCCATTAAGCTCTCTACGCACTGTTCTTGAGCTAATCTGAAGGCCACACAAATTTTAGAGGTCTGTAGCTATTGACTCTGCAGAAAGTTTGCAACTTGTGCGCCTCAGCATCCGCTCTGTGATTTTACGTGGCCTGCCACTTCATGGCTGAGTTGCTGTTGTTCCCAATTGCTTCCACTTTGTTATAATACCACTAACAGATGACCGTGGAATATTTAGTACTGAGGAAATTGGACTTCAAAAATGGACTTATTGCACAGGTGGTACCATATATATATATATATATATATATATATATATATATATATATATATATATATATATATATATATATATATATATATATATATATATATATATATATATATATATATATATATATATATATATATATATATATATATAGGACTTGTATTATATTGTATTATACTTGTATTATTAAAATATGAGCCGGAATGTGTATTTCAGTTCGTTTAACTTATATTTGCCATGGCAGTTTATGTATCTCAGATCCCCCCCAGTTCCATATGTGGATCTCATTCTAGACTTGTGTGATCTATTATTAACAGACCCCTTTGCACCCAGATCGCTCAGCCTGTGGATTACAGAACGGAGAGAACATGGGCTGTGAGTTTGACCGCCGCTCCCCTGGGTTCCACTGCCAGCCCCTCGCCGCCATCAAAGACCACGAGCTGCCGGATGAAAAGAAAGTAGAGGAGGGGCCGAAGATGGCATGAAGACAAAGAGACTGTGATATTACGAGGTGTGGGGGTGATGGGTATATCAATATTATACATACAAATATTATATATTGACATTAGGTAGTATTGTGAGGCTTGAGCAGTATTTTTAATATAACTTTATAATTATCTTTGTCTGCACACCTGTGCTCGGCTGCTCGCCAGAATGACATGCGAAAAATAGAGGCAAATGCCTTGTAAATGAAATGTGAAGCCACATGGGAGCTCCACTCACACAATCTCCACTCCTGACGGCGTATAGGATGGTTTAGAGAGCGCGTGGGAGGGCTGAAGTGAATCCTCGGTGTGTGTGGGCCCCGTTCTCCTCTGTGAAACACTCACACACAAAGTCTAAGTTTAAAAGCACAAATGAACCCAGTGAGCATTTGTTGGCTATTATTAATGGTGACTAAGAGCAGTTGTGGGCTGTCTAACGCAATGAATGACACACGTGGTGCACGGTGCCAAGCACCTGTTCTGAAACGTGACAAGTGTGCTTTAAAGTCAACATGAAATGAAAAATGACCTTTTTACTTTCTTTATACACATTTGAAGTCTTATTAAGAATGATTTGCGTGAAATGTTATTATAAAGAATGCTTGTTTTCTTATACTTGCTCTGCCTCTCAAACATCATCCGTGAACTAGGCAAGGGGTTTTCAAACTTTTTGATGCAACGGACCACACAAATGTAAAGATTCCGATTTATATACAATTGTTGGGGAAAGTTACTTTTAAAAGTAATATGCTACAATATTTTTCTCACCTGGGCTGAGCTTGCTTGTTTGTTTTTTAATAGCAAATGAAAAATAAAAGTTTACATTTTTGGGCAAATGTAAGGGTGCGGAGCCCCGCACATGACATGCAAGAAAAAAAGTAAATTGTGTGCATCATTTACTATGTCTTTCCTTTAGATTTGCTAAATTGTGCACACAGTTTATAAATCGAGAGAACGAGATAGTAAATTGTGTGCACAATTATCTTTTTTTTCTTGCATGTCATGTGCGGGGCTCCGTATAGACCCTTTAGTAGAGGGCGCAGCTCAAACAAACATGTCGGGAAAAAAGAAACAAAAATGTGATGTTTATCTAAAGCAAAGACATTGATTACTAAAGTGAGATTAAATACATAAAGTATATGTTGGGTGGATAAAATATATGTGTATTATTTAACATATTTGATTATCAAAGGTTTGCATAATCTTTCTTATTTATAGTTTTTATTAATTTTGAGAAATACTGATTCTGTTTTTGTGCAAGCGAGACAAGTAAATCCCTGCTCACATTTAGTCTAGAAATGCAATTTACTCCACTTACACTCTTGATTTCTCTGAACATGGGGACAGGAGAGCTTGCAGTCAATAAATGGGAAAAACAAAGTAACTAGCATTACTTATTTGAAAAGGTAACTGAGATATCTTTACCGAATACTGGTATGGGACTCCCAGGGGCCCACAAGGACGTTCTTAGGGGACCATGGTAAAGCAAGGTATAAAAATGTAAAAATAACATTTAAATTAGATTAAAACAAACAATACTTTACTCGTCACTTGAAAAAAAGTAATCCAATTACTTTTAAAGGTGCAGTGTGTAAATTTTAGAGCCATCTAGCGGTGAGGTTGTGAATTGCAACAACTCACCCCTCCCTTTCGAAGCACATAGAGAATCTACGGTGGCCGACGCAGGACAAACATGTCGTCATCTGAGACATCAGAGAGTAGCTAGCGCTCTGCAGAGAAGTTTGTCCGTTAAGGGCTACTGTAGAAACATGGCGGTGCAAAATGGCGACTTCACTGTAAGGGGACCTGCGGTGTGTGTAGACAGAAATGGCTCATTCTAAGGTAATAAAAACATAACGGTTCATTATTTAAGGTCTTTATACACCACTGAAAACATAGTTATGTATATTATATTTTGTCAATATAAGATACATATTAAACAGCTATAATGCATTACCCCAAAATTGCATATATATTCCATTTTTATTTATATATTTATTTCAGTTTATATTTCTATATTCATTTGTATTAATGTTTAAAGACAGTAAAAATATTATTATAAATGTGTACAATATTATCTGGAAATATATTGACATTTTTAGTTTCTATCCACAATGACATGTATTTAACATTGTATGATTAGATGTATGAAACTGAAGAGAGACATAAATCTATTAGTGTCAATAGAATAGGCTGAAATTGTATAGGTAAAGCAACCTTTCTAAAATGTTGGCAATATTCAATGCTATTTAATATTTAATATTGCTGCAATAACAGCAAATAATGGTAGATATGAAGAAGCAACACTGCTATATTTCACGAATGACAAGTCCTGCCCTACAGTTTTTGTTTTTTTTGTTCTAATGCATCACCTTACAGCAGTAAAATGGGTTGCAAAACCCATTACATGTTGACTTTAATTGTTCCTGGGAAATGCTCCAAAGGTGCTGAAAACTAAAAAAGTTTCCCATCCCTGAGGACCTTTCCACACCGCATTAGCTGTAGAATACCTATTTCAGCACTTCCTAAGTAAACTAAGCAGTGTGTGGATGTGCTCGTTTGGTGGCATTTCAGTGGAATTACAGCGACCGGCTGATAGACGGAAGGAAAATGGAGACAGTGTGGAAAATAACAGATAATCCTTAGACCTCCTCAGATCTAATTAAGATTTTCTCAAGGAACGGGAGGGATCGGACTCCTCTATAGTGTGTCAATAGAGTGTCAGTCACTTTGAGAAACCGTCGTTTCTTGGATTTTCTTCATCTCTGTAGCTCAGTGTTAAAGTGTTAAAAATGTATATTTTAAATGCAAAGTACATGGTTTTGGATGAGTGTCAGATGCATTAATACAATTAATGTAAATGTTGTTGGTTCAGTTAAAAAAATAGAAACAAACTAGTGCTGTTGAATCGATTAATCGCATCCAAAATAAAAGTTGCTGTTTACATGATATGTGTGTGTACTGTGTATAAGTATCATGTATATTTGAATACACACACATATATATTTAAGATTTTGTTTTATTTTTATATAAAATATTTATATTTCAATATAATATAAATTATATAAATATATATACAGTATATACAAGCAAATATTTCTTAAATATATACATGTATGTGTGTATTCATATATACATAATAATTATACACAATACACACATATATATATTACGTAAACAGCAACTTTTATTTTGGATGATTAATCGATTTGAAAGCACTAAAACAAATACATGTTAGTTATTTTGATGCATAAAATCCAGCAAATGTGTAGTTGAATTGCTTAAAAAAAGTTTCACTTTATCTGTTTGTAAACTCAACAGCATCATTATATTCAGCAGCTTACTTTTAACTATGGCAAACACAGCGGTTTCAGTGCTGGGCGATGATCCATACTTGTGCCATGTGTCATGCATCATTAGTCTATGAGGGTGAGTGGCATTGCCAACACTGGGCTGTGATCTTAAAAGCCTTAGAACCAGTCAGTCGATTGTAGATGAAAAGTTTAGACATCTAAAATGCTTATTCAGTTGTTATAATTTCCAAACAACATTGGACCCCATTAACATTCACTGTATGGACAAAAAGAACAAAGGCATTTTTCGAAATATCATTTTGAAGAAATGTTTTGTTTTGTTCCACATCGGAAGTCATACAGGTTTGAAACAATTTGATTGTGACTAAGGCCGTGTGTCGACCAAAGCGTTTTTAGCCTGCAGGAAACGCCAGTGCTCCTCTTAAAAATGACTTGTTGCAGGCGCTTGAGAGCACTTCGGAGGTGCAGCATTTTTTCAGTTGAGACGCTATGGGCTATTTACTAAACAGTGTAAATCCCAAAAAAACACAGATGGAAGTGGAAAGTTCTGGGTGTGATCTACTGATGACATAGACGCAGTCGGATCATTTCCATAATGGCCAATACAATCTACCAAGAGCCGCGCAGATTAGTGCCTGTTTTAAACATGCTTTTTTGGGGCGTTAATTAGTAGCGTGAATACCAGCTAATTGACGCACGTACATCTTAGTAAATCACCTTGCATGATCCATTTAAAGGGGTCATGAATTGAGAAATCAACTTTTCATTCGGCCTTTGATATAAAAAAGTTAATCGTGATATAAGCCTGTGTGTGTGTGTGTGTTAGTGAAGCGTGATTCGCAGATATGTCCACCAATCGGGCTGGCCAAGTAATAAAAAATAACATTCATATTAATTGCGGGTGGATGAGAGATAAATAATTCTGTTTGTTTGACAAAAACATTTTGCGAGCCCGTGGGCGGATTCCGGTTGCCGTTTCTCCACATTAGAAGTTTTCAAAACAATTCCCCACATGATGGGGGAGCCGAAACTCATTATTATGCAAAACTGTTATTCAATCATAGCAGTGGGCGTTTGATTCCAAGTCTTCAGTGTGGCATAAAAACTGAGCGTTTCAGAGGCCTATACCATGAAGCCGGTTTAGCTGGCTAGCCAGATATGTTTAAGCTTATTTAAGCTTAGTTTGTGCCAACCCTAGGTTTTAGGTACCATTAAAGTGGTTTGGCTTTTAGCAGTGTTCATCTCCATAGTAACTTACGCTCCGCGGCTAACCTGCTCCAGGGTTCCTGCTTCCCAAACTGAAATTGGACCAATCAGCTGTGAGCAAAGGGTCACACCTCTGATGCAATAAAGCCACTCCCCCTGTTTCAACTCCAAATTAAAGGTCATTACATAGCAAATGTTTTTTAAAGACTAAAGCGTCTGGCTTTTAACAATGCTTATTTATAATAATAATAATAATTTTGAATGATTTATATAAAATTTATGTCATTATTCTTAATCAATTACACAATAAATCAATCATTAATAGACACTTAGTTAAAATTAATATAAATGGCCTAAATAAAGGTCATTCAAATAAGCTTTAAAATCAATAAATAAAGATACAAAAATGACTATATGTGAGCTTAAATGTTCAATTCTCTCTATATATCAAGTAAACTAATTTCATAACTTTTACTTGCATTGACGTTTTAGATTTTTCTTTAAGTTATCTTTTTTCATAGACCGCTCTTTTCTTCTTCCGGTGTAAATTTGTTTAAATTCGTAATATTTTTCAATCATGTAATAATCTAAGAGAGAAATGAATCTCAGCTTCACTGATCCACAGCGTGTGATTGGCTGTTCACTACTGATGTCACAGCTAAACTCTCAGGATCAAAGCCTGAGTTGACAGAGAAAGTTGATGATCAGCATCATGGGACCAACAAAGCCTGAATAGATGTGTTTGGTTTTGTCAACTCAAAACTAATCCTGTAACCCTGAGTTTGTCAAACTACCATCATGGTACAAGCCCCAGGCGAGAGCCTCAAAACCAGTGTAGAAAATGGCCTATTACTTATTCATTATGAAGTTTTTGAATGTAAAAACCACGCTAATGTAATAAGTTGACCTCAGACAACAGTATAAAAAAAGCCATTTCATGACACCTTTAAATATTCTCCTCCCATAATTTTTGCATCTGAAAGGGAAACTCCTACGGACGCATATGCTAAAAGGTCAGCCGCAAAAATGACAGTGCCCATGCCTTTTCAGTGCAATTTTTTCACTGCGTGCTTTTAGAAAATCCTGACAGTAGTTTCTTAATGCCAAAAGAGGGTTTGCCAAAAGAGGGTTAGTAAATCTGGCCCTATATGTGCTATGATATGGAATATGTGCAGAGCGGTTACTAGTATTTTATATACAGTATATATATATATATATATGTCAGCACAATGTGATGTACTTGTGGCAAGAGTTTTGAATGAAGAGATGTGCTTGTTGTTGTCATTTGTTATCGTTGTACAAGCAGAATGTGACGGTTGGTTGGTGTGGTATTTGTCCCACCCCTCCTCCCCTGTGATTGGTTAGCTGGATAAAAAGTGACAGTGATGAACGCTGTGTTCTACCCAAAGAAGAACCTTCCTCAACTCTTGACCACTGGTTAAAAATGCAGGAAAAAAGCTGAAATAGATGTTCAGTGCCTTATCACGCTGCTGCTCCCATTGAAAACTATTAGAAAAATACAGTAGCCTCGGGAAGAAGCACTTAGGTGGACACAATAACCTAAATGATGACAGAATTTGAATATTTGAGTGAACTGTCCCTTTAAGTGGATTTCTCCTGATGAATGTGTTCTTTTTCTCTTCTGGAACACTCACTCAGAAGTAATTAACAGAGATTATCACAACACAGCTTGTTCCAGCTAACAAGCATTTGAAAACACCGCTCAGAGAAATTACTTTCTTCTCAGGCCGCTGGATTGAGAAAATAAATAAGCGCATTAAATCGTTGCATACCTCAATGTGGGCCGGAGGTCTTTATGTGGTTACTGTCCAGCTCTTCTCACATAGCCGGGCATATTCTGCTTTGATCGTGGCATCTCAAACTTGAGGTCTGTCTCGTGTCTTAGTGCAGGCCAGGAGCCTTTTAGCCAGAGATGAGAGATGTGGGATAAATGCTAACGTTGTTACTGGACTATGAATTCCCTTGACCGGTGAAGTCATGCATGATATCATATTTGGTAATGTAAGTAGAGCCTAACCTCTCCGCTGGGAGTTTTAGATTGCATTTATGGTAAAATGGAGACTGGGGTTAGTTGTCACCCCATTCTCAGAAATCTGCTACATCCCTTATACTATGCCCTAAAAGTATGTACTCTTTTTGAGAAGAAAATGTTGGTACATTTGAGTTTGTAGCAGAAGAGAATGCAAACATGTTGACTTACTACCATTTCAGTCGCAACCGACTCTTGGTGATTCTAACACTGTCCATGAATTTTCTTGGCAATTTTTTTTTCAGGGGTAGGTGCACAACCCTCCGCATTACATGGCGCATTTACACCTACAGCCAAAATGGCATGTCCAATCCATCTAACCTATAAACCGGAGCTGACACGGGGAGAACATGCAAACTCCACAAAGAAAGATCTCCTGGAAATGGGGACCTTCGACAGCGCTACCCACCATGCCACCTGTTGACGAGTCTCAGGCTCAAACATCACGCCCATGAGCCGCTGGCTGAACGTCTGACGCATATGGCACACTTAACTGGAAACACTTTAGGATTTTCAAAGTCGTCACTTGATTGGTTGAATTCTACAAGATGTCCGGGAGATGTAAGTGCCTGCAAACAAAGCGGTTGTGATGCCAAACCCCCTCATGGAAGAAGAACACTGTCATGTTTACACAATGAGTTTACACTAAAGAATGGATTTTCGAAAGCATCTGAAGTAGGTGAAAAGTTTGCGGCATATACTCTTTAAAATACGTCCAAGAGTTTTACACACCAGTCTGTTATTGTAGGGACATTGACGGTACATTTTCACACCCATAAACATGACATGAACAAATCAAACTGTGATTGGTTGCTTTACATGTCAGTCAGACGGACTCTGGGCCGGCCTTGGCCAATGAAAGCTGTGATGGAGTCCAGACCTCTGCCGTCGGTCTGAAGGTCTGGCAACACGAGACTACCCGCTGACATACACTCCAGGAAGAACCATTTTTGGTTCCCTGAAGAACCGTTTGTTAAAAGGTTCTTTAAAGAACCATTTTATTCTAACCATTTTATAGTCTAAAGAACGTTCCTACGTTACAAAGAACCTTTTGTGTAATGGAAAGGTTCTTTGGATATTAACGGTTCTTCATGGAACCATACACCTTGCCAAAGAACCTTTATTTTTAAGAGTGTACTACATCATAAAATTTGCATCTATGCATTCTGCCAGCCTGTCAGTCATCCACTTGTAGTTAACATCCACATGCATACTGTACATTTTATCATTTTATTTCATTATTTTACACTACAAAAACAATTATTTCCACCATATTGGAGAAAACAAGCAGCACATTGATTGGACAGTCATAGGTCTTTCATGTAGATAACTATGCTCATGTATGCTCAAGTATTTGCATAGGCCTGCCTATCTCTATCTATCTGTCTGTCTGTCTATCTATCCATCTATCCATCCATTAGCGAATAAGCATTCATTATTTCCCTGAACTCAGATTGGAAACTGTAGAAGCATATTCTCCTCACAGCATCAGCAACTTTTACACACACACACAAACCAGAAGGCAGAGAGAGAGAGAGAGAGAGAGAGAGAGAGGAGGGGTGAGTGAAGGAGAAGACACACTGCGGAGTTCAGCAGAGGAGAGATGAAGAGAGCTGGAGACAGAGACCAAACCGACATCACAGAGCTGTGAACACACAGGAGCTCATGCAAACACGCCGCCTGTGAGTTCAACTCCACGTCTCTGACACTAAGCAGCTCTACTGTGGACTTCAACGCCACATCTGTGATTATTCTGGTCTGGACCTCCTTTGGACTGTGTCTTAACATGCTGGGAGTTCAAAGTGGTGCTCTGCTGCTTGGCTTGATGGTTTGGATGGGAATCCTATGGGGAGAGATCACAACCCAAGGTAATGTTCATTACTGCACTGATTCATTCACATGCCCTTGTGTCTTTGATGGACTGACACTGCTGAAGCCCTCCTGGAAACTTTAACTCCACAATCACCTCTCACTTTTATTACAATTACGCACAGCCTGTTTAATAAAAGACTCGATGCAGCACAAGTTTAGTCACCCTGATGCGACGTGTGGGGCTTGCGGACAAGATCACATGAGACAAACATGCCAGTTTTGGTCAGTTTGGATCGTGCATGCGCTGCCAGAATTGTTTTCAAGACAAAAGTGGAGCAGAAACATTGAAGAAACGTGCTTATGTGCGCATCTGGTGCATAATAACGCGCGTGGACAAAGAAACGCTGCGGGATTCCAAATGAATGACGTTCATAATGTAACACATGTATAGGTGTAATGCACAGACATCGCGCTTAACATCACACTCAAGACGGGCAGAAGGACCCTTTAGACTTGCGCTTTAACTGCAATGAAATGAAAACGCATTGGTTTGTTGTTGGCTATTGTGTGCGTGTGCTTGTCCATTCATAAGCATGCTTCATTTACAAGCTGTTATGAGTTTGTGCGTGCAAGGTTGCGGTAGAAATAAATGATCTCTTTTGCAAACCATGTGTGCTTGCATCAGAAACGGGCAGTTTGATTTCAGTAAGTGTCACCTCCCCAAAACAGGAGCACTCACCCTCCCTGACCTGGTGTAATAAATGCAATGCTGTTGCATTATTCATGCAGATGCGTGAACAAGAAGTCAAATGACTGTGTTGGTTCATCCACCCGCGTTTTTCCTTCCCCGAGCAGCTCTTTAATCACTTGCTGTGTAAATTTAGCTCAGTTCCAAGCGCGTGGGCAACTCATCTTTAATCGGGACATGCGCGAGTGCATGTGGCTCCATAACACAGTTCTGTCCTCTAGTAAATAAAAAAAAAATGTGTTTATTTTCCCTCAGTGGTGTGCGGTGATCTTCAGAAATAAGAAGGAAAAGACCCCACTCTGCGTTTGGATTATTTTAGTCTATTGTAAATTCATGTTCCAGCTCTTGCAGCTTTGACGTTTCCATTGTTTCCAGGTTGAATGAACAGCTTTTCTCTACTAGCCTATATTATTAGGTCTATTTGTTTTTATATAAACATATCAAGTCTTGTATATGCGTTGCATTGCTTCAAAAATATTACTACAATAATACGTTAACAAATATATTATACTTTATTACTATAAACTGTTGTTTGTGTTTTATTATATTAGTCGTAATTTGATATATTATTTAGGCCTAATCATCAAATCTATTCACGGTCAAGCGTGTGTTATTGAAGTAGCAGAGAAGGAGGTTCAGGTTTATTTAATTTTAAAGTCATTTCAAGTTCATTTTTATTCAGATTTTACAGAAAAAAAAGTGATATTCATTAGGGTGATATATAGTGATATATCATTAGATAAATATGTAATAAAGGGTAGGCAAAATAAGCAGTAGCTTCTGCCTATACCTTTTTCGGTTTTATATATATATATATTTTTTTTTATATCTTTTTAAATATTTTTGTTTTTGTTGTTATTTTTTTGTCTTATTTTTGTCTTAATTATGGAACATTTTCTGTAATACCGAAATAAATAAACAATGGATGAATGAATATTCGAGTCAATTTTGTGGTTAGTTCGCATTCATGCGCACCTGTAGTGAACGTCGTGGGCGGGGTTTATTCCGTTGACAGCTTGATCAGCCAATAGCAGAGAGGCGGAGACAATCTCGTACGCAAGTGCGTTTAGAGTTGCATCATGTTTAACGGTCAAGGTTAAACATGCTGTTTAACAGGAATTATGTTGAAAACTATCATAGGAATCTAGACGCACCCTAGCGGCAGCAAAAATAATTTGCCGCGAGTGTAGTCTAGCAACTTTCGGTAGACCTGGAAGCTGGAAAAACCAAACTCTGGTCAGGCCTATCACAACGTCTATAGAGTCGGTGGGCGGGCTTAATATAATGACGGCAGATTTGCAGAGGTTCTGCGTGCTACTTGTCAACAAAGAAGCTGGCAAACAGTGGTCTTTCGAATCGGCTTTGGCCGATACTCTGGAAGACTTGGGGTTAAGCTTTTCTTTGAGAATAGAACAAAGAACGACACTGAAGTCATTCTTAAGAAGGGAAGATGTGTTCATGAAACACTACAGCAAAGTTTAATCTATCAACTAGCTCCTCTTCACTGGTTGGTTGTGGCGCTATCCAATTGCGTGCAGAGGGAATTTGAAAGACAACCGTTTATCAGACCCAACATCTTGATGTGGCTCTGGTTTGTCAGGATAGTTGAAAACAAGATGCTTATAGGAATTCTTCTGAAGCTGCATCTTTTGGATTGTGTTACTTCAGAAAAATGAGTCTCATGTATTGTAATATTCGATTTTTATTTTTGACTTGTCAAGGAAGGCCTACTATCAACCACTTATGACTTTATCACTGTGAATCGACATACGTTCAAGTCATGTCGAAAAAAGATTGTATTTTCGAGTTGAACACACACATTACTTCAAAGTCGGTAGAAATACGAGTGGGAAGCTTGGGATTTTCTTTAATGCTGCCTTCATGTGTTATCGAAAATTTGATAATTCCCACTTCTAAAGTCATGATTACGAGCTCTTCGCATTCAGATTTTGAAATGGGAGAGAGATCATGTGCAATTTTATCTAGGAAACTCGTATTTACCTCCGAGAGCTGGTGAAGGCAGCATAATGCTGAGTTCCTGGCAGGTTTTTTGAGTCCGTAAGTTACAACTTTAGACCACGACTCACGACTTTGTAGCGTTCCAGGCAATGCTCATTTACAATCATTTCTATTGCCAAAGGTGCTCACTCCTTGCTTATTTGAGGAAAACGGAAGAGAAAAAGTGGCGCATAAGGCAAGAGAAGCTTTTATTTTATGTTATTTGTATAGAACTTTCATAAACACTGCATCCGTAGGGGCCCCCATTGTTGTTTTGCGGGCAATGTGACGTCAAGAATGTGAAACTGGGAGTACATCGATCTAGTATGAGTTCACGGGTGAGAAATCACAGGTTTGACTGCCGTTCTAATGCAATTTCACAGGTAGAAGGTTGGAAAAACACGGGTTACCGGTTGCCAATGCGGCATACAACCCAATCTTTACCAGTTGGGGGCGTGTCAGTGAGAAACATGGCAGAATACCACAATATTTATAGGTGTTTAGCAGTTTCATTGTCAGGCTTTTTTATTAACAACAAAATAAGCTTATTTCATGCACAAAATATGAAAGCTTTGTAATATAACAATATAATATCGAACGATAAAATATACAGTGGCTTCATAAATTAAGATAGTGAGATACTCGTGATACTCGTGATACTGGCATTCTTTGTTCTTCATTTTCTAATAGGAGAGTTTAAAATACTTGTGTAGTTAATTAAGAGAAGGTACACTGTCATTTTGCTCCGAAGAAAGTGAATTGAACGCACCTGATGTCGTAAACACGACTTCTCAACTCGTAAATACGAACTTCCCAGGAGGAATTATGCTGCCTTTACATGCAATCGGAAATTTCATAATACCCACTTCAGAATTCGTGATTACGAGCTTTTTGCTTTGTGCTTTATGGTCGGAATGAACAGGAATCATTGACACCAGGTTTATTCTTGCCTATTTATTGGGAAAATCGTATTAAAGTCAAAATTATACTGTTAGTTTCCCATACACTGACAACCATATAAACATTGACTATAGTTCGCTTGCTGCCGATTCTGTAATATCGGTCAAATGCAGGTTGTTTTTGCTGTGTATAAAACATACACTTAAAATGATTATTCATATGCACAGAATTGTGGGGGAAAACATAATAAATTATACCTGACACAGCATTAGTTCTATGTTTAAAGTTTATGGCACGCCCATCTCAATAATAATTTGGGTATCAAAATTATTTCTGAACTTCTCAGTGGTAAAGTTGCCTTTTTTTAATGACCATTACAAGAGCAGAAATATTGGATACAGCCTAACTTTGCACAGTGATGAATGGTAGCCTAGGTGTTATGTTAATGCATTTAATAGTTAAGTCTTGTGTACAAGTGCCTAGCCCCACAGACTTTCATTGTGATGTTCGATTCAATTCTGAATGTGAAATATTTTATTTGACAACTATGATGTATATATACATAAAATGGCAATGCTAGCATTTGTTTTTCAAGCGTAGAGTTCTAGACATCCACATTCAAAATCATGTTGAGTTAAACTGAACACAGCATGAGAGCATTCAAAAGTATTGTCTTGAAATCATCAACATCTGTGTTAATTACTTATTATGGAACTTAAATTTGTACTGAACCCAGCTCATTCCTTTAACTAGAAGGGTTAGATTACAAAAGTTATCATATCCCCCGTGTTCACTCTGGATCAGGTCCCATAATAATAGAGCTCTCATTGTTTTGGCACACTGTACTGTTGAAGGGAACGAGATCTTACACTCTAGGTGTCTTTATTTACTGCTGGTGATATAATAGTTGGAGCTCTTCCATGCTATGAAATACATGAAATATCTATTTTACCACTTACTCAAAATTATTGTATTTTAAAGAAATAATTCACTCTATCACTCTTTACTCTCCATGGTGTTCTTTCACTTGTGTGTGAATTGTTCTGTTCGCTCTCTCCCATGCAATTACAATGAACTGGGAGCTTTGATGCTTCAAAAGCAACATAAAAGTAGTCATATGCTCTGCTTCAACAGAAGAAAGTCATACAGGGGTGGATAAATGAGTCATTTTTGAGTGAATAATTCCTTTAACTGCAAAGCTTGCTACCCCGTAACCGATTCGTAAACAGCCACAGAACTATTATCGCCTGCAAAGTTTTTAAGCAAATTCACAGTAGCTCTCCCAAAAGTCGGATTGACTATTCCTGCAGTGCTGTCAGTGTTATTTTCACAGGGCCAGAACTCTCTTGGTGACAGACTGTCTGTTCTGCACCTTCCCAAACTCACTCATCTGGAATTTGTCCTTCTCTTCTCATCACATCACTTCCAGTCTTTCTCCGCAGCTCTCCCTAGTTTCTGATTCACAAAGCCAAATCAGAATAGAAAGGGCAAGAATGTCTTGCAGGAAATGTCTGATAGGAACTAAAACAAGTGTGTGAGATGTTCTCCCAGAGGACTACAACAGGCTCAAATGTGTGTGTTTGTCTGTGGCAGTGTCCTGTGCTGTGCTGTGTATTTATGGATTGGGAAACCTATGGGGGAGCTTGGGTGGGGGGGTTAGGTTCGTTAGCAAGGAAAGTGAATATTTGTAGACATTTTAGCCAGTGGTGTATAATCCTGATGGGGTTAATTGTATTAAATATTTTTAATTAATATTTGTATTTGCCTCAAGATGGCACAAAACAATTCATTAACACTTTGTTTGTCTAATACAATGTTTAAAATAATTATTTACATATTTTATATTAAAAAAATATTTGTCATTTAATTAATGTGTATTGAAATATTAAATACATTACATGTATACAATTATGGTTAAGAAATTATTTAAACATTTTTTTTCGGAATTGCAAAAAGCACTCGACCTGTTTCATAGAATGACTCATCTGAATGCACCTGTGTGGGTTTGTTGATTCAGGAAATGTTGGGCTTCTGTCTGGTTCTGAATCCATTTTCAGGTGTTTGTTTTGCTAATATTGTCTTGCCCTAATCTGATATGAAAACAAACATTGGTGTCCGTTGAACGCTGGCATGTTCGCTAAGTTAATATCTCAAGCATAATTTGTGGGCTGGCATTATGGTATTATTTCAGTTAAGCATGTGGTGCGTTAAAAATAGCAATAAGCTCTCAAGATTTCTGTCTACATCAGGATACGGTGTTTTATGCAAGATCTCTGGCATTTTATAAGCTCTGACAGTAGGGCAGCTTGCATAATATCAGCTATCCTGTAGCTCTATACCGGCCTGTGTGCGTACAGTGGATCTTGGAAAGTGCTTTCCGCTGTAGTTTCCTCCGAACGAGAGGTTTGCATCTGATGCCCTGGAGGTTTGCTGACGGGAGGGCGACTGACAGCTTCTCTTCAGCGCCTGGAGCCCGACTCAGCATGCAGCTCCTGCTTGTTCACATAGAGGATTCTTTAGTCACTGGGATTTGGTGAGACTTTCTCGAGTTTTCTCTGAGCAGTGGTGTCCTACATTGCTAAACAGACGAGATTTGTTGCTTTGAGGAGGTAGAAGAGATGTGGATAACATAAAGATTATAAGTCGTTTTTATCCAAAGTGACACTGTAGAGGAGACTGCAAGCATTTTTCCTTAAAGAATTACAGCCTATTAGAAATCATCCTAGTCTAAAAATATGGATAAATTGAGAATCCACAGTTTTTTGTTTTAAATTGATATCAAGATTCTCCCACGATTCTGAACAGACAACTAAATAAAATAACTCAATTACTAAAGGTTCTGACAAAATATGAATTTCTGCAGTCTATTTAAAAAAAGTTGAATTAATTTAAATAAATATATATTTTTTAATTGGTTTGAATGAATTATTCAATGACTTAATTTGCTTCATTGATGAATCAGCATTTTTGAATGAATCTCTTTATTGAATGATTCATTGGGCCCTATTTTAGCAATCTGAGTGCATGGCGCAGGTACACTTTTAGGTGTGTTCGAATCCACTTTTACTAGTTTAACGATGTAAAAAAACAGTTGGCGTGCCACGCGCTTGGTCCAAAAGGGTTGTATCTAGTCCCTTAATGAGTCATGGGTGTGTTTTGGGCGTAACGTGCAATAAACCAATCAGAGTCTCATCTCCCATTCCCTTTAAAAGCCAGTTGCACTTGCACCATGGCGGATTCGCTATTTAAATGGCGGAATATAGACACACTCAACCTGACGATTCAGTTTAAATACATGTGTGTACTGCCACGATTGGTTAAATAAGTAGCCAATTTCATTGGTCATTACTGCAAATAGGTAATTCTGACACACTATCCATTATGACATTTGTATTATCTTTATGTACACAATAAGAATATTTTACATTGTAATCCTTTTATTTTTAACATTTAAAAATGTTTGTGTCCTGTGTGTGTTATAAACAGAGTGTACGAGCGTTGTGCACCTGCCTATAGGCGCATATTACTAACTCGCATATTATTAAATAACTCAAAAAATACTGCAGCATTGACTTCAGTTCGTCAAAATAGCAACGTGCCAACAATGCGCCTGAACACACCTCGTTTTTTAGACCAGCACACCCATGCATGGGCGAACAGATGGAGGTGCGATGGCATAACGTAGCGCTGGATGTGAAAATGATAACTGCGTCGGGTCGAGACTAGCAAAAAACACTTGTGTCGCACCTGCCGTCACATTGCGCTGGGTGTATGATAGGGCCCAATGACTCACTGCCCCATTGTTTCATTACTAGATGAAGCGCTGTTGGATCAGCGTTTTTGAACGAATTTATTTAATGAATGATTCAATGACAAATATGTTTTTAACAGTCACTTTTTGAAACAATATAATCAATACAATTCATTATTTGAAGCAGCAAGCTACTTTCAAAAAGGGGATCTGCAATATTTTGATCACTATACCGTAGGCATCATCGTTTATTTCCAAACTATAAACCTATAGCGCTACGTTATATAGTTTTGTAATTATTTGAATTATTGTAAGACAGAAATAACAGTACTGTGTGACTGAAAAGACTGCTTGTAAAGCAATTTCTTACATGATAACTACTCTGGTTCAGCGGCCGGCAGCACGAACACAAACAGCCGAATAGTTGGCATTTAGGAATAAGATCACTTGGGTGTTTGAATCGAAATTGTGATCTTTTAAGGGTTAACTGTGCAGCTCTAGTATATACCTGCATGTATTGTATATAGAGTATTTTCTTTTGTTTAAACTCAGTCATACAATTCACATTTCACAACCAGTTACAATTCCCTCTTGATCTCAGCTGTGATATTATATGTTAGCTGCCAGAAACAGTGTTACCTTTGTAATTTATTTTGCACGGGCAAATGCCTCTCTAGGTCTTGTATCAATCCCCCTGGAGCAATCTGTGTTTTGCTGAAGGGCAAAATATGGAAGCTTTTCTTTTTTAACCCATCAACCTATTGGTTAACAGCCGATTTAATTTGAACCATTAAACTCGCTTACCAGGTAGGCAGAGTGTAAAAGAGGCAGAGCCTGTCAAATGAAAAAAGACTTGATGTGAAATTAAGACCCTCTTTAATGTTTCCCGATGAAAACGTGAGGAAACAGTTTAGTGTAAACATTCTGACACAAGAGTTTCACAGCCGAGCATCTGTTGCCTCGGAGTGTTAATGAAATTATCAGGCAGTGTTAATCAGCCCTGACTGATCGTATTGGTCGGGTGAATCTGACAAAACTAATGAATGGCCCAAAGGATTAGTTCATTTTGACCATGGAAAGAGAATAGTGCATGTTTTGTGTTTAGTTGCAGTGGATCAGTTGATGAATTGCATCATTAAATGCACTAAAATGTTTACTCTGATAGTGGGTAAACTTTACAGTAAGGTCCTATAGTTAACATCAGTTAATGCATGAACTACAATACATTTGTTACAGTATGTATTAATCTTTGTTAAGTTAACATTATAGTTCATGTTAGTTGTAGTCCCCCAGAAATAAAAATTGAGGGGTTTTTTTGGCTTTTAGCATGAATATGTTAGCCTTACTGTTATCTATAAGCTAGTGTGCTCCAAAACAATGACAGTTCACATGTAGAAAATATAAGCATTTAAAAACTTTTTAAATCTGTCAAAATGGATCAATGATTTTGATGACATCACGCTGCACTTCAGCTTCTCATCAGATATTCTGTCCAATCAAATGCTCTCTATAATCTGAAACGTCCCGCCCCCTAAATAGATGCTGAAATCAGTCACTTGTTCACACATGAATGGCACAGTGCACTATATAATATGTTTTCATTAGAGGCAAATGAAGTCTGGTTTGACGTTAGCTTCACGTGCACTGCTGCAGCTCCGGTCCAGGGACACGAGAGCACAGAGCGGATCGCATGATCAAGTCAGCGCAGACCACAAAACGTATCGGACTCCATTGAATTCTGTACAGAATGCTGTACTTCAAAGTGAAATGGAGGAGATTATGATGAGAAATGGTTAGAGATTAGGAAGAAACTGCGGCTCTAGTCAAGCTGTGATATAAACAAAATGCTATTGGCTGTTTTAAAAAAGGGGAAGGGCTGCTTGATACGTCCCGTCCTGTCTTTTGGTTTCAGGGGAAGTTACTTCAACACATTGAATAGTCCTGCGCGGTTCAAGCATAGACTATAAACAAATATGGATGTAGTGTCCGTGACGTCACCCATAGGATTCTCCAGAGCAGTTTTGAACCATAAAGTAGGGACGAGCTGGCCGTTGCCATCTTAGCAACGCGTCATCGCGCATCACTCCCGGATAACAGAAAATGGGCAAAGAGCTGAGGTGACGCGATGACTAAAAGACAGCAAATAAATGGCTCCCCACCTGCCACTCAAATGGCCACGCCCTTAATTATGCAGAACTGTAAGGCTTTATATTATGTAAACGAATTAGTTATAAAAAAATTCACCCCCCTCACTGTTGTCATGAAGAGCAAAATTAGCCGTTTAAACCAAAACTAGAATTTGTACCAAGCTATAAACATGTTTTTTTTTGCTGTAAAGTTGGGCATTTTAACATGGGGCTCAATGAGATTCTGCTCCCTTCTGAAGCCTGTCCCTAGTGGCCAGTCGATGATCTGCAGTTTAAGTCACTTCCGTATTGGCTTCAAGAGAGACCGGCGGGAGGTTGCCGCTTGGGTTCAAGGCACTTCAGTGGGCCTTTAAATAATATAAAAGATGGAACTTTTGATTTAAAAAAATTTTGATATTAACATCAATAACTGCTTAATAACTGCTTAGTATTTTTCATTTTTAGTCCATGTTGAATAACTAATGCTAACAAATAAAACGGAAGTGTTACTGAAAAGAGTGTGAGTGGATGACTATGATTTGTCAACATGGAATAGAAATCAAACTATCAACTTTTTAAATGATCCTGGTATTATTTAATGCAGAAGAAAATTGTTTGTCTCAGTTATGAATTGCATTGGGTTGCGACCAACATTTTGTGGGTTTTGGGTTTTGATCATTATATTTCTCCCACATGTTGAGCCATGGTGCTCAAATGTGAAATGTGAGTTTGAATCTTCTTTGTTTTATGTCTTGATTTTATTTCCCCTTATTGCATGTTCTCTCTACTGTTGTGGGAAAAAGGCCTTAAACTCACGTTTACAGTAATGGAATTATGTTTAGGTAGCCCGGTCCTACCAGCCCGGTCCGACTCTCGTACATTTAATTTGTACAGTCTGGCCACTCTCCATTGACAAGCGTTAACTTCCTTGAAGCCAGGTACTCTGTTGAAGTTTAAAATTATTGGATCTGCCCAGAGCCATAGATCTGCCATAACCACTCGCTAACGTTTGGTCGTGACATATGTCAAGCATTTGCCTTAGCCAACTCCGTCACCACTAACAGAGCGAGCTGGAAAATCTAACTTTTCCTGTGGGAAGGAGGGCCACAACCTCATGGCCACTAACAAAACTCAGCAAAGATTAGTCTTACTCCGGCTTTAACTTCTGAATATTTGGCAGCGTTGCCACAGCGGACCGCATGGCTTCGCTCGCATCTTTCTCCGCCGCCATTACTAAAAAACAACTCAAACTAGCGTACAACATCAACGTCAACGTTCTCAGCATCTCCCTCTGTTCGCTGATTGGACCGGTTAAAATTTGGCCGGAGAAAACCAGCGAATATACCGCAAACCCAGACGACATACTGAAGGAAAAGGAAAAATGAGCTACGTACGTACGAGGGCGGAGGCAGGTTAATGTGTAGGACCTTGGGCCAGATTTACTAACAGCTTTAGCATACGCATTTGTAGGAGTTTCCCTTTCAGATGCAAAATGTATGGGAGGAGAGTATTTAAACGATTCACGCAAGGTGATTTACAAAGGTTTGCGCTCATCAATTTACTGGTATTTGCGCTATTATTTACAGCCCAAAAAAAGCACGTCCTAAACCAGACGCTAACGGGTAGATTGTGTTGGTCATTATGGAAAGATCTGTCTGTGTCTGTGTTCATTAATTTGAGCGTTTTCAGTAGATCATGCGCCGAACTCTCTACTCCCATCGGCGCACTTATGGAATTACGCTCTTACACTAACTATTTAGTAAATCTGGCCCTATGACTGTAGAACAAGGCTCTTCAAACATCTAACTGTTTACTGTTGCCAACAGACGCCTTGATTTAAAAAGAGAGATAAAGTTGAGGAATAGCTCATAATCGCTCCTAACACGGCTGCATCTCTAATGATGCATGTGAATGAGCGATTCAGAACGTCAGCGCTGAACTTTGAAGACGCTCCATGATGAATCTGAGCCTCTGAATATGACGGTGTCACTTCAGCCAGATGGAACGGTTGGTGCAAAGCATGCGCCATCTGTCAGGCGCATGACACCTCAATTTCCGTGGAGCATTTTACATGCTTAATATTTCAGCTTCCCTTTGCTTCAAAGCAGTGGCTGACAGGTCGCATGTTCTGAAACGTCCTAACCTGTTTCTCTGATTTGAGAGCTGCCTTCACCTGAGCACGGGCGCATTTAGCGCGTCGAGATGAGGTGAGAAATGCAGTCAAAGCATTGCCGTCAGCTCCCCTGTCTCCACGGTGACATTTGAGAGCGAGTGTTTGCCTTAACGTTTCAGCTCGATGTTTAACACACCTTCGGCTGTCGGGTTTGTTCCATCCTGTGCTTGCGAGCGCTGTCAGCCACTAATGCAGAAGGACAGTCTCAGCAGGTGGAGAGAGTCGATTTAGTGCCAAAACTTCATTTTACAGCTATTATGGAAATGACTTTTTCGGGGCATGAAGACAGCTTTAGAAAGAGCCTCTGAATTAATGTAATTTCAAACGTTTAGATCTGAATCATTTCTGAATGTGATAGTATCGTGCCTGCTGCTTTTGTAAATGAGAATTAATGTCTTAAAATGTGACTGAAGGGCTTTAATGCCTTTAAAACATACCGTACCATCATGCTTTTGATATATACCAGGATACAGAATGCTTACTTATTATTAATGTAGCATAGCATTACCCTAGTGCATGTCAAAATAACACGGCAATGCCATGGAACCCCTTAAAAAAGAGCACCATTGTATTTTAGACATTATTGTAAGTGTGTAAAAGTACCATAGTAATTTACCCTCTGATACCCTCACTTTTGTAAGGTACATAACCAAAAAAACAAAAACAAATAGTATTTGTTACATCTAGTGTTGTGTTTAATGCATTATCAAGTATTTAATTACTGTAATTTAATTATGTTTACCTTAAAAAAGAAAAGGTTTACTCTTAATTTTTCTGTAATGTAATTAGTCACTTCGGATTGAATTGCATTAAATACTGTACTAGAACAATTCTGTAACCAATATTGGATTTATGGCTTGTCTGCCATTAAAGACAACAGACAAGATTTAACATTTAACTGTAATTTAACTGTCTAATGTAAAAATGTATGTTTTTAATGTAACTAATGTAAATACTTTGGTCAGTTCAAGAATAATTTATGCAATATTTTTATAGAAAATAATTAATAGAGCAGTTTCATGTCTATTCTTGGGATTTAGGAAGTAATTACTAAGAAGTAATGCCAATTTTTTTTGTAGAGAAACAAACTAGTACAGTAATCTAATTACACATTCGAAGGTGTAATTAGTAGGTAATTAATTACTTTTTTAGAGTAACTTACCCAACACTGGTTACATCATCAAAAAATATGGTATTATGATGGTAAATATTCATAAAACCATGGTATAACCATGGTTTAACCATTTTACATGGTATTTACCTGTTACTGCAAGGTATTAATAAGAATACCCTGGTACTTTCATGTCCAAAAATTGTATATCTAGTAGTGCTACACTTACAAAATAACAAGTTTTAATCATGTAAACCGGCACTGCCATGATACTTTGGAAAAGTTCCATTGAATTCTTGGAAGTCATGGTACATGTTTTAAAGTGCCGACACCATCACTGTACTGTTACCAACACTGAACTTTTTGTAAGATACATAACCAAAAGCCATGATATTGCCATTCCTCATCAAAAACATTTTATTACCATAAATATTCATAAAACATGAAACATGTTATTGAAAATCATGTTCTATAGTATTTATTTACATGGTACTGCAAGAAGAATATCATGGTATTGTCATGTCCGAACTTTTTTTTACCTTACACCAAACTTACAAAAAAGAACATGGTACTTTAGACATGTTACATTTTACTGCCATGGTGTTTTGGTACAAGGTAATAAAATATTTTGTATTACAAGTCAAAGTAAATGTTTCAAAGTACCATAGTATTAATGTCTGATACCCTGGTACCGACACTGTACTTTATGTAAGGTACATAACCAAAACAACAGGTTATTCCCATGTTACCTCAACAACAAACATGGTATTATGTATTCATAAAACATTGGCGTTACAATTTTTGCATTGTACTGCCACAGTCATTTTTTGTAAGGTACATAACCTACAAATCATGGTATTACCATGGTGCATATAAAAATCATGGTATTATATTGGTATCATATCAAAAACATGGCATGGTAAATAATTATTTTTCTTACAAAAGTCATAGTGTCAAAGTACTTCAAAGAATACAGTGGTATTACCATGATTAAAAAAGCATGGCAATACCATGGTACGCAGTTAGCGTGAGATGTAAGGTGTTAAATATGGGTGGCCGGCTGTTTTCTGTCTGTGCAGTCTCGGCTGCGGTCGGATCCAGGTCTTTTGAGCGTGTGAATGAGCGATCGGTTGGAGGGTTCTTGGCAGGCCTGCACACTTTAGTGCTTCTCTGTGGGCAACAGTCATTGAAACACCACTCACACTCCTGACTGCCTCCCGTTCACGCATGGAGCACAAGATGGAGGAGTCAAGCCATGGAGAAGAGGGAGAAAAAAAAGAAAGCGAAAAACACTCTTTTTCATTTACCCCTTCTTTCCATCTTGCATCCATCAAATTTGCTTATGAAACCTCCTCACTGTCATGAGACTGTAAGATCTGTGTTTTGATGACAGACAAGCACTTTGATTCGAAGATGTACGGCGGGTTTCCTCTGGGTAGCATAAAGCATAAATAAATCAATAAATAAATGCAACCGCATTAATTGTATATGGAGAAGGCTTTTAAGATGGGTTGTCATGGCAATATGAATATCAACACAGGGATTCTTTGAAAAAAAACAAGAGTGGAATTCAGTTCAGTTCCATTCTGTTTTATTAGTGGAACACTTTTTCTATTCAAATTGTTCCAAAGTAGCTTTACAAAGAAAAGTACATGGTGAACATGCCAAATGCGACATTGGCATGAAAAGAAATTTAGGTAAGATGAGGAAGAAATCTCAAAATATTTTTTGAACTAACTACCCTTTATGAAAGTAAGTGCATACTATTTCTGTGCACTGTTTACAGTATGTAATGTGTAAATAAGTCTCTTATGCTCACCAAGGCTGCATTTATTTCATTTAAAATACAGTAAACCAGTAATATAAAGTATTCCTGTGAGTTTTCAGCATCCTTACTCCAGTTTTCAGTGTCACAAGATCCTTCAGAAATCATTCTAATATGCTGATTTGCTGCTCAAGAAACATATATTATTATCAATGTTGAAAACAGTTGTGCTGCGTAATATTGTTGTGGAAACCGATGTCTTTTTTCAGGATTCTTTGATGAATAGAGAGTTCAAAAGAACATCATTTATTTAAAAATAGCAATCTTTTGTAATTATAAATGTCTTCACTGTTGCTTTTGATCTATTTAATGAGTCCTTGCTCAAAAAAATCATTCATTTCTATTTTAGAAAAAAAATCATACTGACGGCAAACATTTGAACAGTTGTGTACATACAAAAGAAATGGTAGTAGTGTGCTATTTTGTGAGGAATCTGTGTTTTTGTATGCTAATGCTCAGAACAAGAGGAAAGAAGTGAGTGGGATCGTTCTATCAGTCTTCTTGATCTTTTGGATCCCGGTGCACACTTTGTAAGTTAAATGAAGGCAGGAGAGGGAGAATGGAGAGGATGCGGCCCTTTGATGTATTGTCACCCTTTGTTCTCCAGAGGAGTGGTTAATCACGCTCTCGTCGTATCGTAGAAAACGTTATTCGTTTCACCTTTGTGGAACGCACCGTCCCAAAATAACATAAATGAAAGCGAAGCAAAGGTCAGAATGTTGAGGGAGGAGCGCCGAGATTAAAGGCAGAGGAAAGAGGGAAGGATGGAGGGAGATACACATGTGAGAGGAGAGAGAGGAGTAGGACAGCTGCCTGTGCAGTAGACACACCTGTGCAGCTGCTCGGAGACGCTTGGATGACAAACGGCCAGAAGATGCCATCTGCCTCACTGTGCCAGTCGCCATCCTGGAGGGAATCCAACAGAAAGCATCAGAGAATGGATGAGATCCCTCTAAAGGCAGCAATGATTATGGAGACGATGCAAATTGTTAAAATAGTTTCTCCTGCTGTAGTTTATTATGCTGAAACAACTATGAGTACACTGGAGGAAGAAAAACGGACCTTTCCTTCAACGTTAAAACACAACACAATGCAACGTGTAATTAAAGAAATGGGTAAAACACATGTGAAAAACCAATACAGAACATTCCTTCATATTAACAGACATTTTCACACACTTTTCTCAGAGGGAAAGCCATTCAACATTGTGGTAGATCGCAAAACTTACCTCAACATAAATCTGCATTTATTTGAGCCCATTTACTTTAATACAGTTTAAACTTGCCATCTGTTCCCATTATAGTATGAAATCAGGCTGTGAGCCATTCAGAAGTGATTTGAGAATGCCTTTTGAAGTCGAGTTCAGTTCTTGAAATTGAACTGAGGTAGCAAACAGTAGGGAGAATTGCAATTCGAATTTGAACAGGTAGAATTAAAATTTAAAATGAATTTTTAGAAAATCTATCTATCTATCTATCTATCTATCTATCTATCTATCTATCTATCTATCTATCTATCTATCTATCTATCTATCTATCTATCTATCTATCTATCTATCTGTCTTTCAGTCGTTCTTTCTTTCTATCCATCTGTCTGTCCTTCTATCTATCTATCTATCTATCTATCTATCTATCTATCTATCTATCTATCTATCTATCTATCTATCTATCTATCTATCTATCTATCTATCTATCTATCCATCCACCTATATATCTGTCTGCCTTAATTTACAACTGTTCATTTTTTAATTTTGCTCAACACTAAAATAAAACATTCATTTTCTCTGCTTCACATCTTTTGCTTCTGTATGTTGTTTCTCTCAGATATAAATCACCATTACAAGCGTAAAATGAGTTGTGAATGTTCATTGCCAACTAATGAATGCTTATAACTGTCTTGCACATTACACTTGAACAGAAACATTTTTACATTTAAAATTGGACACTTTACCTTTAAGCAACTTAATATAATGTAATATAATAATAATATGCTAAGTCTTTTACCCATCTTATTACAGACTCAAGCTGATTTGTGCTGAAAAGCTTTACATGCTGTGTGAATTTGCCATCTGTACTGGATCAGGATTGACAGCTCTTATTTTCCACATCGACGGACGACTGAGTCAATCTAGAGCTGTGCAGTACATTCGGCACCAATTTGATCATATAGTCACCAGGCATTTGTCCAAGACCCTTGATGTAATTCGTACATATTTACAGACTCTCGGCAGATGATTAAGATGTTCGTGTGGTAGTTCATTGGTTTAATATTGTGTCCGTGGTGCGTTGTGCAGCACTTCAGGCAGAGATAATGTGTCATGTGGCCCATCCCAATGCGATCAATGACTGCTCCAGTTCAGCGTTAGATCTAGAGGGCTCGGCTGACCCATTGGGGGCATACAGCAACTGTCCCGAGACATCGACCCAATGTCTGTGCTGCTCTCATTAGCTTCCACTGGAAAAAGAAAAAAAAATCATTATTTCTGAATCTTCTCTGTCTCTATCTCTCTGGTGTGACTTCCTATATAGCCATTGAGCTCAGGGCCGAGTGCCACAGCTAATGAGGCAGGTGTTCAAATTAGTGAGCCAGGCCAGTGATCCCTTGGGAAAATGGCTGCCGTCATATAGAGAATTTATATTAATTAATGTTGGAATGTGCGCTTGAGTCAATAGTTCAAATATAATTAATATGCAGTTTCTTAGGTATTGTTTGGAAAAATATTGTGCTGGAGGAGTGATTTCCAAGTGGTTGCTGTAAGGTGTTCTAATTGGTTTTAACATGTTGCTATGCGGTTACTATGGTGTTCTGAGTAGTTGCTAGGGTCTCATTTGCTAGCTCAAGTCAAAAGATATTTTCCAAGTCTCTTTCATATATTCTAATCTGTAGATTTGACTTGGTCCCTCCTTAAATATACTGTACCATTCAAAAGTCAGCAAATTAATACTTTTATTTAGCAAGGACATTACGAAATCATCATATTAGATTGATTTCTGAAGGATCATGTGACACTGCAGACTGGAGTAATGATGCTGAAAATTAAACTCCCACACTTTTTTAAGTGTGGGAGTGGCGGTGATGCAAACAGCACGTCTGGGAGGTCCAACACATCTGGTGGTTTTGAACTGTGTAGAAGTGGACGGATAATGGATTGGTAGCCTGGACCTGTTTTCAATTGAAACAGTGTTTTACTTCAGGTCACCTCTTACAAGCAAAATATATATGCAGGAGTATAATTCTTAAAATATATTAGTAGTTGACCCTTTAAAAATATATTTGTAGGCTACAGAATATGATAGATCTATCTATTAATTAAGGGGTTTTACTTGCTTCTTTCTGTAGTCTGAGGAAGACAGAAGTAAACTGATCTGGTCATGTGACTTTTCACACATGACATTAATGCTAACCTTGCCCAAAGCTTACAACAACACTTTTAGAGCTTCCAGAAATAAGAAAAAAGATGCAAATGGGTTCATAAAGACTGCATTTGGATCGTCAGCCAAGTCTCAGAGCAGTGTTCCTAACTATATCCAAATAGAAAACCGTTAATTTAAATTGTAAACTTTTTTTTACAGTATTTTGGATCAAATAAATACAGGATTGGTAAGCATAAGAAACTTTAAAAAACATTTAAAAATCTTACCAACCCCAACATTTTGAAAGATAGTGTAAATCTCTGTTATTTGTATTGTCTGTCAGGCAAAAAACCTGAAACATTTGCCTTAGCACCACTAATAAGCCATGATATTTTCTGTTTCTATGTGGTTTTATCAGATATCATCTCTTTGCAAAGTGAACTGCATGCAATAACAACAGTAAGCTGTGATATCCGTTTCATGAACAGATGCCTCTTATGAACAGAGACAAACAAGCCAAATTCAGCCTAAATCCTGCTCATGGGTTTGCGTTGAATCCGATTCATCAGTATGTTTTTTATACTGTAGTGGATTTTTAAAATGTTCTTTATACTAAGAAAAATGGGTTAGTTCACCCAAAAATGAAGCTTTTTGGAAGCTTTATTTTTAACAACGAGTATATTGTGCAGCCCTAGTAACAGTCTTTTAGCAAATGCTAGTAGTTATTAAAATAGGTATAAGGCATCAGATATTCATGGTATGTGGTGATAGTGATCCCTGCGCAGAAGAACCACTGCTGTACTGCAGACCTCCCAGAATGCTCAGCTTGGCTCCAAGAACAATCGTTGGAGCTATAAAGGTTGATGATTGTGAACACCGTCTGGTACTTGTCAGTTGCCAACACTGTTATGTTTACGTTACGCACTTGTGTTTCTTTTCCCTGTGGTTTAATAATTCTCACGGACAGCTATTTAGCTAATTTCCCCCCCTGATATGTGTGATGTTTTGTAGCATGTAGTCATAAGCAATGTAGCCTTCAAACACGGTGCTTTTCCACAGCAACTGAATATGAACGGACGGGAATGTGCCTCAGGAATTTACGGTTACAGTAATTGTCTGTTTGACAGCTGTAAAGCGTGCAGAGAATGTCACCGGCGGTGGAAAGAGGAAGGGCATAAAAGCAGACAAATGTGGAGATTGAAAAGTCAAGGTTAGTTATATGTTTTTCTATTCAGCCATGCGTTCAAACCTTGACAAGCATGCAATTCTTCCCCGCATCCATACAGCCAATGGCGGTGGCCTTTATCTGCTCTGCCTAGAAACACACAGTCTTGCTTGGTCTCTCTCTCTCTCTCTCTCTCTCTCTCTCTCTCTCTCTTCCCTCCCACCGTCCTCTTTATCTCATGCAATCCCTCCTTTCACAACCACTCTGTTACTCTTTCTCTCTATGGTGGGATCATTGACACCTTTAATGAGTCAGCACACAGTCATGGCACTAAACGGTGATAATGGGATGCCGTGTAGAACGGGGGAGATGTGGAAGTGTGTGGGAAGCTCTGCTCAAATCCACGAGAGCATGTTTATTGGTTCGGTCAAGTCATTTGTAGCTTATTTTAATGCCTTTTCTTGTACTATGACTGCCCAATTTCTTTCAGTGCTGTTGCTTCCAGAAATAGTTTTTCCTATTCATTTTCGCCATAGGGATTTCAAATAAAGGGTTCTGAACCTTGAAGCGAACCATCCAGCTCCCCGATGAATCGTAACATTACAAACTTTGACTGGTGTAAATTGTGGCAGGCAATATATTCAATAATTTATATTCTAAAAATCAACTAATTTGCATTGGAAGAGGCACATTTTTTGCTTAGAAAAGAAAGTTTATTTTTAATAAAGTAAGTCATTTCTATTGCTACATTTTTTGTTTCCATGGTAAAAGCAACTTTTTCTGCGATTTCTGCAAATAAACATGATTGGGGAAGAAATCTTTAATTAAATTCTCTTTGAACTTGTAGCTTCTACAGAAGCATAGACCATCGTTCATGCTCAGAACTCACGTCGAGACTTTGGGATTTAATACGTTATTGCTAAAAGCCAGTTTTTCCTCTAGAACTCTGATGCTGCTCTCTATAGCTGCTGGCTTTTAGCAACATCCTGATAAAGACAACACTGTCTCACAGAGGTAAATACACTGTGCTTTATCAACAGCAGAGAACGCTTGGTAAATCTCTCCAGCTTGTTGCGGCAGCAGCGTCTAACTGAAAATCCTCCAACTGCTCTCTAGGCTGCAATTATGACAACTGAATGCCTCTATTTTGATTTTGGCATATTCGCTTCGAACCACTTTTGGATTTGATCCAGACAGACAAAGAGAGGCGGGATAGTAACCATCAAGCGTTGTACTCAGTTGACAGGATCTCAGGGTTCTTTCTGATCCAGATTGGTCAGGATCTTCCTCTTGTCAAGCCCTAGTGATGAAAAGACCATTGTGCCGTGTGATTGGCCCTCTTTCACCTCTGTTTGAATGTCAAAGGATGCTGCTGAGAGGAATTATATTCCTGGATTTCAAGAGACGAAAGCCCTGGAATACAGCTTGTTACTGAGACAGAGAGCTTCAGCTAGAGTAACATGGGATGTTTTTAACCCTATACTGTCACATTTCATAAAACCCTTTTGGATTATTTATATTGATGCAGATACAGTATGTTACATAAGTTGTTGTGTATTTACTTTCTAACAATAGGAACCCTTTACAAGAGTACAGTTGAGCTATTGCATATGCACTTTTTTGTAAATTATGTATCACATCTCATTACAAAAATGTACTGTGGTAAAGGGTACTAACATGGTACTAGATTACCATATTCATTTACTATGGTGTTTAACTTTTGATGGTACTAAAATTATAGTATTACCATGATTGTATTATTGTAGTACTTGTTGCTCTTAAAAGCATAATTCTAGAGTTTTAGGTGTGTGTGTGTGTGTGTGTGTGTGTGTGTGTGTGTGTGTGTGTGTGTGTGTGTGTGTGTGTGTGTGTGTGTGTGTGTGTGTGTGTGTGTGTGTGTGTGTGTTTGTGTATATGTATGTATATATATATATATATATATACTCAAAAAAATTAAGGATTGGATCCACACATTGGATCTCAATAAATTAAATATTCCATTTGAGAATCTTATTTATATACATTCTATAACACAATTCTGTTTTGTTTATGGAAACCAAAATCGTCAAAACAGGGTGTTTTCAAAATCATACCTAAAATCAATGTAAAAACTGAAGTTACAAGCTCATTGAATAACGGCAACTCATAATGTAAGTCAGTAGTGTGTATGGCCCCCATGTGCCTGTTTGCACTCACGACAATGTCTGGGCATGCTCCCGATGAGATAGCGGATAGTGTCCTGGGGGATCTCCTCACAGACCTGGATCAGGGCATCAGTGAGCTCCTGGACAGTCTGTGGTGTTACTTGGAGGCTTTGGATGCGCTGATACATAATGTCCCTGAGGTTCTCAATTTGATTCAGGTCTGGGTAATGTGAGGGCCAGTCAATAGCATCAGTGCCTTCGTAATCTAAAAATCTGCCTACACATTCTAGCCACATGAGGCTGAGCATTATCATTCACCAGGAGGAACCTAGGGACCACTGCACCAGCATAAGGTCTGACAATGGCTCTACGGATTTCATCCTGGTACCTAACATTAGTAAGGGGACCATTGGCTAGCACGTGGCGGTCTGTGTGATCCTCCAAGGATATTCCTCCCCAGACTGTTACTGACCTACCACCAAACGGGTCATGTTGGATGAGTGATGTTGCAATAGTATAAAAAAATTCACTATGCAATCACTAATTCACATGCAATCGCTCTCTCATTAAAGCATTCAAATACATGTACTACAGTAATACAGTGTAATACAGTAAACAAACTTATCAGTGAACTATTACGGTAAAAAAGCACACAAAAAAACAAAAAAATAATCGTTCAATTAAAGTCCCTGTAAAGTCAAAATTAAACATGTTCTGAGTTTCTCACACCACAGATAAATGTGTTATTAACAACCTAGCCAAATTTGAATAATAAAAACATCCACTAAGTACATCAAATATCTTATCAAAATCTTGAAAAAAGAAGCACCATTCTCTGCTCTCAAACGCTGGGGGCGTGTCCGCTTTCGGGCGCCGAAACCACGCCCACTCGCGGGAAAGCTGCCGTAAACCAAGTGGCAACCTCCCGCGATCTCTCTTGAAGCCAATACGGAAGTGACTTAAACTGCAGTTCATCGACTGGCCACTAGGGTTCAGGCTTCAGAAGGGAGCAGAATCTCATTGAGCCTCATGTTCAAATGCCCAACTTTGCAGCAGAATAAAACATGTTTATAGCTTGGTACAAATTCTAGTTTTGGTCTAAACGGCTAATTTTGCCCTTCATGACAACTGTGAGGGTGGTGAATTTTTTTATAACTCATTTGTTTTACATTAAATAAAGCCTTAAAGTTCTGCATAATTAAAGGCGTGGCCACTTTGAGTGTTAGGGGGTAGCCATTTATCTGCTGTCTGTTAGTCATCGCGTCACCAAAGCTCCGCCCATGTCCCGCCTCTTTGCCCATTATCTGTTATCCAAGAGTGACGTGCAGTGACGCGTTGCTAAGATGGCAACGGCCAGCTCGACCCTACTTTACGCTTCAAAACTGCACTGCAGAATCCTATGAGTGACGTCACGGACACTACGTCCATATTTTTATACAGTCTATGCGGTAAACACACAAGACAACACACACGTACAGCTCACGAGTCACGATGGCACCAGATGTCGGCGGGACGGGAGGATGAAGGTCGGGTCGGGAGATAGTCGGTTCGGCCCCATTCTGCAGCGGATTATCAGTGAATCCCAGTTGTTGCCGATGAAAGTTTGTTAAACTATCCGGTGTAAAGGCACTGCAGAGGGAGGCCTTGGTGGTTATCCTCAGCTCTCCATCAAGATAGCTGTTCACAAAATTAATCCACCTCTTCTTGAGATCGTCTTTTTTTGTTTTGTAGGCTGTTTTGTAAGTTGTAGGCTGTTTTGTAAGTTGTAGGCTGTTGTAACTAACAGTACTGACAGTAACTCAAAATATAGCGGATGAACTGATTCGAAATTGCGAATGTGCTCTAGTTATAGGGGAGGGGCCGTATGCTCAGTGGCTCCAGTGCGTCATCGTGCGTCATTTTAAACTTCATAACGGTCTAACTTCTGAATTCAGTACTACATAGTTCACAGTCTTTGTAATGTGCTTCAACAATACATTTCTAACATTTCTAATGTGTTTAGAAACAATTCTCAGAATTGCCTTTACAGGGACTTTAATCTTAATCGAGGTAAAAGTTCAATTGAGGATCAGGGTTTTAGGTCATATCGTCAAGCCCTAGTTGCAGGTTCTGCCTCGTGCTACAGATAGTGACAAGGACCCTAACAAAACACAAAACTAAAGACAAATCAGTCAGGAAGTATGAGGAGAGAACAATTGTCTATGGCCACCACCTGCAAAATCATTCCCTTTTTGGGGGTTGTCTTGCTGTTGCCTCTCCAGTGCACCTGCTGTCACTTTCATTTGCACCAAAGCAGGTGAAACTGATTCACAATCACTTATTTTTCCTAACTGGACAGATCGACATCCCTGAAGTTTAATTGGCTTGTATGGCTCATTTCCACCGAGCGGTACAGTTCAGTACGGTATGCAATATTTGCTGTTTCCATTGTCAGAAGTTGTGAATGGAACCCTAATTCTAAACCATACCGTACCCCTTTTTTGGCACCCTTCCCTTAGGGTACCTAGCACAGTAGTCAGGTACTAAAGGGTGGAGCTAGACTCACTGCAGAACGTTGATTAGTTGACAGAGTATCGTCAACAAAAGTATTCAGCTGTGTTTTTCCTTGCAGCCCGCAGCCTTGGCCTTCTTCTGGTGACAACAGCCACATGCCGAGAAACAAGAACAAGATCAGCTGTATGTCGCCCATTGTTGTTTACTGTGTCGCTCTCTTCTTTACGCAAGAATGACGTTGATCGCTACACCATGCCTATCATAGGGTACTGTTGGTGGTGGAAACGCAAGCCGGATTAGGGATTACGGTCAATAATTTTACTGTACTGAACTGTACCGCACTGCTCGGTGGAAACGAGGCATAAGTGTTCCCTTAATATTTTTGAGCAGTGTATATACACTCCCCAGGCCCCGGACACCCCAGCTATGGCCATCTTTCTCCTGTTTCTCTCTTTAATATCTTAAGTTACTGAAACTGTGACATTAATTGTCTACCGCCTGTACACTGTGAGTGTCTAAAGGACCGTTCCACATGTGCATGTGCAAAAATTGCTTATGGTTCATTTAGCAAGCAAGAAAAACATTGTTTAAACACTTTCCAATAAAGATCTGTGAAGCTTATTTGGGTGTTGCAAAATTATCTTTAAAATACAATATCCTGAAAAAGGGACGTTTATTTTTTAATTTTTTTTGCTGAGTTTGATTACCAGAGTCATATATTTACAATCCAAAATATATGCTACAAAAGCAGCAAAACCAGAAAAACACTAGAAACTAGATGATCAGTCCAGTTTTAGACATTTATATTTTTCGCTTGGTTTAGCTGGCACAGTTTTTCTCAGCGCTGGCCATTTATTGAATTGCATTTCTTCTGTTTCCGCCGTCACTGTCAGGAAAGCTGTCTGAGTCATAATCCGACAGAATAAGCAGTGTGCGGGGGGACGGAAAGAAGCCGAGTCGAGGAAACAAGATAAAGAAAAGACAGAGACAGCGGGAGAGAGAGAGACGGGGAGGGAGAGAGACAGCATGAGCGAGAGAGAGACGGTGAGGTTTAAGTTGATGACAGCTAGAGGAGGATTAATTTCTCAATCAGCAGCAGTGTTGGACTCTGTGCTCTTAGTAATTGCTGTGCTGGTGGGGCCCCTGTGTTTGGGGCTCATTATCTCATGTGAATGAATGGCGTTCACGGGGCCAGCTCAACCGCACTGACATCACTGCAAGGCGCATCGCTGGCTCGGCGTGGACGGGTGTTAATGTGTTTACTTGACGTGAGCAATTTCTAACTGGTGGAATAGATCATTTGTCATTCAGAGTAACGGGAAAAATAATACCCTCATTTCTGGTTATTAAAGTTGGTGCGCGTGCATTTTTCTTTTTTTTTAAAGGTTGATGTTGATAAGAGAGCAGAGTAATCCATGGGAATATATAATTCTGATATAATTATTACAATTTACATTAACAATATGTAATTTTTAATTTAAAAGTTTATTTACAAACAATATATATAAATTAGTGCTGGGGAAAATGAATTGCGATTAATCGCATCCAAAATAAAAGTTTATGTTTACATAATATATATCTGTGTGTACTGTGTATAATTATTACGTATATATAAATACACACAAATACATGTTTATATTTAAGGTTTTTTTTTATTACAAAATTATATTTATATATAAGATAAATTATATATACAGTATATACATGCAAATATTTCTATATACATAATAATTGTACACAGTACGCACACATAAACACCAACTTTATTTTGGATGCGATTAATCACAACAAAAAAATTCCCAGCATTTTTAGTGTATTTAATTAGCTTTATTTTTGCTTTATTTTTTTTTATTTGCATATATAGCCTATATATATATATATATATGTGTGTATATATATATATGTGTGTGTGTATATATATATATATATATATAATTTCCATATTTTCACAAATGAAAAATGGTTTCATAAATCATAATTTCATAAAAAATATTCATAATCATACATTACATAGATTACATACATTATTACTTGTTAGATTGAAAATTCCAATTTGAATGTATTTAATTTGTTTATATATATTTTTTGTTTAATCAGCGTGTGTGTAATTGACATATCTTGCAAATTAAAAAAGTTATAAATTCTACATTTTTTATTGTTAAATTGAATTTTGCATTTTTAATTAGATTTTTAATTAGATTTTTAATTGATTCTTTTTCATTGTAATTGTTTATGTTTATAATTGATTGCTCATTTGATTTATTAATTTACCGGTGGTTATGACATTTGCTGCTATTTCATATCCGGAGGTTGCAGACAGCAGAAAAGCGTTTTCGGTGGTGACAAGCTTTTAATGTGTCTGCTTGCAATTTCTGACTGGTGAAATAGTTCATTTGACATTCAAAATAGCAGGTTTGAAAAATAGTGTCATTAAAATACTCTCTCTCTCTCTCTCTCTCTCTGTGTGGATAATGGCTCCTGTCCTATAACTATACAACCCCGTAGTGTTTAGTGGCGCTGGAGTTTTAGAGTCAGATGGTGTTGGCTTTGTCTGACCCACTTGCTATAAATAAAAGTCTAACAGTGTAGAACAGCAATTCAACACGATGAAAAAGATCCAGTGAACAATGGAGTGAAATTACTACTCTTTGTCCCTATAGATTAAATGATTGACAGAGATAACACAGTGCACTCGCAAACAGTGATCACGGAAAGCTCTTGCCTCAGATCGAACCATTAATGGATGAAGGGTTGTTGTTGCTTTGAGCGCTGAATCGCAGTGAATGTATTATAAAATTCAATTTCTCATAGGTCAGATGTTTTAGTCATCACATATGAATACAAATCTATTTAATACTTCAATTGTTTCTTTTAGACAGCGATTAGATTAGAAGATCAAAAGGTGGCATTGCTGAAGTAGAGATTGTTCTTCTAAGAAAAAGGATCTCAAATATGTCTCCTCTAGAGTTTCAGAAGAGATCTCAAACTGCAGACTTTAGTAGCTTGGCATCTTTGCGAGCAATCAAAGGGAAAAGATGAACTCAAATACATTTCTCATAAATTTTTCCTAAGATCAATTTATCTGCACTGCTATCCACATTCATTTTATAGCTCTGCACTTCATTTTATAGTCTTGTTTTTCTCTTTTTTATGAATTAAATGTTTTAGTTTTAGGCATTTTATTAGTGAGTCATTGAGAATTCCTGAGCTATAAGCGACCTCTGTGCAATAAAAGTTCTGTTAAGAGGGTCATGATATGAGAAATAAAATGTTCCTTGATCTTTTGAAATGTAAGAGTTCTTTGTACCATTAAAGAGGACCTATTGTGCTTTTTTACACGCCCAACTGTCTTTAATGTGTAATGTTGCTGTTTGAGCATGAAAAAGCTCTGCAAAGTTCCAAAGCACAAAGTCCCTCCATTGTTATTCTCTACGTCACAATATTCTTCATTTAAATAATTTCCACCCAAAAAACACAAAAAAAAAGGATGAGGCCTGGTTCAGTTAGTAGTGTGTTGAAACCATAGACTGTAAAAAAAAATATGGACGTAGTGTCCGTGACGTCACCCATAGGCTTTTTGGAGAGTTTTTGAAGCCTAAAGTCATCCTTTGCCATCTTGGCAACGCATCACTGTGCGTCACTCCTGGATAACTGACAATGGGCAAAGAGGCGGGACGTGGGCGGAGCTGAGGTGACGTGATGAATAACAGACAGCAGACAAACGGCAATTCACCTATCACTCAAAGTGGCCACGCCCTTAATTATGCAGAACTTTAAGGCTTTATATAGACCAAACCACAATTTGTACCAGGCTGTAAACATTTTTTTTTCTGCTGTAAAGTTGGGCATGGGGCTCAATGAGATTATGCTCCCTCTAGCGGCCAGTCGATGAACTGCAGAGAAACTGCGGTTGAAACCCTCCCGCAGTCTCTCTTGAAGCCAATACTGCAATTCATCGACTGGCCACTAGGGACAAAAAAAACATGTTTACAGGCTGGTACAAATTGTGGTTTGGTCTGTAAAGCTAATTTTGCCCTTCATGACAACTGTGAGGGGGGAGAGAGAGAGACGTCAAATCAACTGTGATTTCTTTTATAACTCATTCATTTACATTATATAAAGCCTTAAAGGTCTGCATAATTAATGGCGTGGCCATTTGAGTGGCAGATGGGTAGCCATTTATCTGCTGTCAGTCATTGCGCCTCTTTGTCCATTTTCTGTTTACCGGGAGTGAATTATTTGAAGGTTGACTTTTTTTGTATTAAAACACTTTTCTTTTATTGGTCGGATGAAATATGCAATTTTTTTGAGATAGGAATTTTGGGTTTTCATGAGCTGTATGCCAAAATCATCAGTATTAAAACAATAAAAGACCTGAAATATTTCAGTTGGTGTGCAATGAATCTAAAATATATGAAAGTTTAAATTTTATCATTACATTATGGAAAATAATGAAATTTTATCACAATATGCAATTTTTTTGAGAAGGACCTGTATCTGCTATAAATCCAGTAGTCAACTGGCTTCTTGTTTGAATCTGTAATAAATTCAGAATTGCTTATATTGAGCAGAAGTGCTTGTATAACGTACATGGACCAATTAACTTTCACTAGAGGACGAAGTGGCTGTGTGCACTCCACGTCAGGTGGTTTTCTCTTGTACTCACTTTCATTACATGTTTTATTGCTCAGACAACGTCCCTGGACAACACTCTATCACTCTCTGAGGGTAATAGCTTTTTTCGCCTGTGTAATTTAATTGATCAGGCACTTCCTCTTTTTTTCACCTTGAGGAATGGCCGCTGTGGTGAAAAAGCCAACCGAGATTAGAAGTCGTATGCATCTGAATTAGTTTGTTATGGAAAGATTATTTAGTATATGGTGTTATAATGTAATTCCACACTATATATATATATATATATATAATAGAAAAATGTATAATCATTATCCCAAATTTTGAATGTGGTCTCATACTTTTGGATCCTTATAAGTGGGAGTATATATAGAGTATATAGAGCAGAAAATTGTCTAAATATTCCAATTTAAACCATGCATAAGCATGACATTGATGTCACTTTTTATGTCTAATGACACCGTTTTGGCAGAAAATGAAAGGTTGAGGTGTTTCAGCGAGCATGAGAATGAGTTCAGGCGGTGGGTTGGCGTGCAGGAGGTGAAGCTCCACATATTAACACACATAGGATACGGCGTGTCGGCGCATTTCTTACGGCGTCATTTCTCCGACACGCTTCATTTGCGTTCCAGTCCATCCGTCCCGTGAAGGACTGTCTGCAAACCTGAATCAGCAGCACAGAAAGAGAGGGAGTTTTAATAACTTACAGTCCTGGCAGCGGTCCAATCATCCGGACAGACCCAGAGTAGTGCTGTGAAAACTAGATTCTCCCTTAACTGGAACTCCTACCTCTTTTACACCGACCCCTCGTCAGTGAAACAGCTGACATCTGCCCTGAATGAATACAGCAGTGCAAACCTGCAGACTTTTCCATAACCTTATTGCAAATCATGCATATGATTGTACTTATGTGTTTGGTAAGATGCTTAGATGATGCAGAGGAAAATGTTATAGCTCACAAGACTTACATTCCACTCACATCTTGAGAAAATGTAAAAATCTATTTATCAATCAATGTTAACTATGGAGTTATTTTATAATCATTTGTAGCAAATTATTTGTGGTAAAAGTTTGTGAAGATTACTTTTTATTTATCTTTATCTTTTTTTTTTGGAGTGGAGCCAGTACAAATGGTGACAGTGATGTGTGACAGTGGCACAATGGGCCCTATTTTTACTGATCTAAGCGCATGGTCTAAAGTGCACCAGCGTAAGTGCACTTAGGGCATGTCCGAATCCACTTTTGGACGTTTAACGAAGGGAAATGGTCAGGGTGCCCAGTGCATGGTCTAAAAGGGTTGTCCCTATTCTCTTAATGAGAAATGGGGCGTAATGTGCAATAAACCAGTCAGAGTCTCATCTCCCCTTCCCTTTAAAAGCTAGTTGCGTAAAAATTTCCTTTCATTTTTCATATAAAAAAAGTTTTGTGTGCTGCTGCTGTGTGTAATAAGCAGAGAGTACATGCGTTGTGCATTTGCTATTTAAACAACATGGCGCAGGGCGTGAAAATTATAACTGCGTCTGCTGAAACTAGCAACAAACACTTGCGTCATGAATGGCGCCGCATTGTGCAGGGTGTTTATTTTGTTGTATTTTAGCTTTATTTGAATGAACAAACGTTTTTAATCGTTTTACAATGGACACTATCCCATGAGGCAACGGGGGAGGATTTATAATTGACAGTGAAGTGATGCGACTGGCGCTGGTATGTCACATGACTTTGCCAACATGGCGGATGTATTACGTCCGGATTACATTCATATTCACTAAACACATTCATATTATATAGAACATACTTTTTTTAAATGTCATGTAGTAATAAGTCAAAATAAGTGCCTACTCAGAGTATGCAATTTCAGATGAAGCCATAGAAATAGCGCTATAAAAGTATGGATAGCAGCTCAGATTATCTGATCTTGCAAGAATTTGAGGAGAAATATTCATACTGAGATCTTTGACTTTCGTTTGCACATTTGACATTGAGACCGTGATCTCTTCCGAAACTGCAGTGTCACTGGGCTCTTTCTCAGGAGACAAGTTTGAGAAGCAGAGCAAAGTCTCTTTTTGCACTCTATTGCTGTCTTGGACAAACAATTGGGATATCAGTTAAGTTTGCAGAAATAAACTTGGTTACTTCCTACTAATTGTTCTCAAATTCTTTTTCTTTGTCCCAGACGAGACTGATTTGACCCCTGCACCCAGCTTCACTCCAGTGATGCAGGTACCAGCCCCTAAAGAAACTCCCAGAGGAGTTGCATCCATGGGGCAGGACTTCCTAGAGTCTGTCCTGTCACGCAAGGATCATCTTCTGGCCCAGAAGGGTGTGACCCTTCCCAGCGGTTTACCCCCTAATCTGGTGCCTATGTTGGGAAAGGGGCTCGGGGCTGGAGCAGATGCCCTGTCACCCGACCAGCCCTTCCTGAGGAAAATACTCCCTGCACACAGTGGCACTGGCCACCCCACTTTACCTCCAGCCTACGACCTCCCCACTGAACCCCCGGAGGCCGTCGCAACGCCGAGCTGGGATACCGATGCTCCAACCGCACACACAAAGCCTTCGGTTGCTGATGTGGTTCCCACCACTGTGAACATTGAAACAGTGTCTGGAGTTCTCACCTCAGGTAAGACCAAGTTTCAGAGAGATCTGAATCATGAATGAGTCATTATATTGTTAGTTGCTAGTAGTTGTTCCTTATGCTGCTGCATATTTACATATAGTTCAATCAATCAATCACATTTATTCATATAGCACATTTAAACGACAAATACAAAATTACACAAGATTTAGCACAGTTCAATGCAAGTGAGAAAATGTTTTTCTTTAAATGAGATTTAAATACACAATCAAGACACAGTGTGTTGTGACTGGCACAGGATCTAATAGTGAGAGGTAAGCGAGGAGCTGTAACAGAGAATAGTCCTTTTGATTTTAGATTTGGAAAAGTTAACTGAAACCTTTGTACAGATCTTAATGGCAAGAGGTTCACTAATATAACTGGGTGCCAACCGATTTAAACCCTTAAAAACAAATAACATCTTATGCTGAATTCTTAATTTGTCTGGAAGCCAATTGAGGGATGCAAATAAAGGTCATATATATGCATATTTCCTAGTCCCAGTGAAAAGCACACTTCAGACTTGATTCATTAATGGAGAAATTTGGCTGCCTTCCAATCCTTAATATTATTAAAACAACCAAAAATGGACTGTAGAGCCAAAGTATCCCCCACCTTTACCACACTCATACATTGTTTCTGAAATGATCAGCCAGAGGAAGCGTGTAGATGGAAAACAAGACTGGACCCAATAAAGATCCCTAAGGAACCCCGCATTTCATTATAGCAGAATAGGATGAAAAATTTCTCATGGAAAGATACAAGGCAAACCAATTAAGAGTTGACCTCTAATTAACATCATCGCATTCCCAGCAGTCTCGCCAACTCTCATTGAAAGTGAATGATTTATGATTGCTTTGCCAATGCAAATCATTGGCTAAATGTTTCCATTCACTTTTTACGCAAATGTTCTGATATTGTATAAAAAGTGCTGGGTGGAAACCCAAAGATCTGAATAAAATAAAAATCCAGAATGCGCATAAAAATATGCTAGCTTAAAGTGGAGACATGCAAATCAAAAATGTCAAGTGACCCTGCCTCAAATCATGTGACTGAATAATTAGGTCAGATGCAGTGTTGTTTTTAGGTTTGTGCGATGCGCAGACCAATCGGTGTATGACATCTAACTACAGCAAGAGCGATTAGACAGCAGACGGCTATGCATGCTTTCGAAAACAAATCAGGCTACCAAAAGCTGTGTGTTCGCTTAATGCTAATTCCAGTACTCACCAGGTTGATGAAGCGCCTCTGCTATCGTTCGACAGCATTTATCTTTTTCCGTCGTGCTAGTCCCTCAAGAAAACATCTTAAAGGCACAAACCTTTCCTTCGTTGCATAATTCCACCTAGCAGCACCAATACCATCATCTCTCTTTTGTTTCATTGTTTATGGAAATGCTCCTGTGCTTCAATTGGTCAAATCCCATCGTGGAGGTCTGGAAAAAAAATTAAATATGCTTGTCTTTCTGTCAGGACGTTGTCACAGGCGTGAGGTGGGTTATCGTCTACTAGGACACATTATACGAGATAAAACAATTGTTTCTTGTATTCCGACGGCCATAGTCTTTTACGTATCACCACACCCTACATCAGAGGGATCATACCAAGATCAGTCTGGTATCATGTAGTCTGAACCTGGCATTAAACTTCAAAAAAGTTTCAGTTGAAGTACTATAATGGACCCTTTTCCGTTTCCAGGGTTCTCAGAAGAGGAAGTTTTCATAGTTGAGTAAACTTCATGTAGCGGTGAATGAGAGACTACAGCAAACAACAATTTTTGTATTCCCATTTGCTCCAATAGCAAATGAAAAAACCCATGATAATGTTTGCACGACTTTCTATCGTATTGGAAACACCCTCGCAGTAGCATTTGTTTTTTGTCAGTTATTACCGAATGAATAGAGTAAAAGTATAGCTTTATAAATGTATACACTTAAATATATATATATATGAAAACGTAACTATTTGCGATGCTGATAACTGTGTAAATGTGCGTCATCACTAAAGTCAATTACTAAAACTGCAATACAAATATTTAAAATGTATTTAAAATATAAAATATTTAAAAAACAAATACTATTAAAAAGAACAAAAACTTATTAAAACTTAAAATATTGAAATGAAAACACTATGTAATTTTTCGCCAGTACAGGTCTCTTATTCAAAACAAAGGCGTAGCTTGATGACGCTTTGAGTTCACAGAGATTTTATTCTGCCACAGACGACAACTTCCGCTTCTTCCGCTCAAGCGTACGCAGCGCTGTTTTATCGTATTAAATACATTTGAGTGTGTTTATGTGCTCTGTGCGTTTGCTCGGCGGCTGCTATGAGACACTTGTTCACACTTCAGTGAGCTAACGTTAGATGATATTAGAGACGGTAAAAAATTTCACTAGCTGTAAATCAAGAAAACGAGATTTAAACTGTGTTGAGCTGTATAACAATGATTCATTTTCTTTCGATGAATGTATCCAAACAGTTGCTCACCTGTGTAATAAAACACATCATATATTAAAGCATCTTTGGTGTTTCAATGGTTTCTACAAAATAAAACTGAAATCGAGGGTAACGCGGGTATGATGTCATTGATAGGTGACTCACGGACACATCTGTGTCCTGGTTAAAATCACTTGTTTCTCTGGATTTAAACATTCTTGGAAACATTTGGGATAATGTAAGTACACAAGTCATCAAAATATATAACACTGTTCTAGTGGTTTTTGGATATTTGAATCCAAAATTCTTGTGCCTTTAAGTGATTAATAATGCTGAAAAAAATAACACTGCTACTATCCAATATCTGTTGGGATGATTAACAAACATTTTGTCAGAGAGATTTGTCTGTGCGCTCCAAACTGTAATGTTCTGTTAAAAGTAATTTATGATATTTATTCAAGCCAGTGTCTATTTGCAAATGTTTTTTTCACTAACTCTGCCAACCGTTGCTCAGATATTTTATTTTTAGTACTAATAACAGGATATTATATGACATTTTGTGTTAATAGCATCTGTCACTGTTTGCATCAGTGTAAACAAGATATTTGTTGCTGATTATACTAGTTGCAAACATTATCCATTTACATTTAGCTGTAAAAGATTTATTTGGAACAATTTCCTCCAGAAGTGATTTTGTTCTCTTGAACACACAAGATGCAATTGCTGCTTTATTCTCAATTGTTTTTGTTTTTTTTACTGCATTAAATTTGCAACTTGAATGAAAATATAGCTAGTTTGAACACCTATATCTAGAAGTTTAATTAATCTGATATTTAAATGATTTCTGAAGGATCATGTGACACTGAAGACTGGAGTAATGAGGAAAATTCAGCTTTGCATCACGGGAATAAATTACATTTTAAAATATTCAAATAGAAGTGTTATTTTTAATTGTAATACAATTTCACAATATTACCGTTTTACTGTATTTGTGATTTCATTAATGCAGCCTTATTGAGTATATAAAGGACTTCTTTCAAACATATTTAAGAAATCTTAATTATTCCAAACTTTTGACCTGTAGCGCACAGCTCGATGATGTAGCTGTTCCTCCTTACTGTTGTCGTGCTTCTCAAATCCCTTTTTAGAAATTCCCAGATGAATAGTTGGGTTTTTAATGTCGTCTGTCTGGCATTTTCCTCCAGCTGTATCAAACTGCAGGGTCAATTTCACCGACCCAGAGGGCTACATCGATTCTTCAGACGATCCGCCCCTTCCAGAAGGAGCCTTCCTGCAGTGCACGTACTCAGTGACGGTGTACACTGGCTACGGCGTGGAGCTACAGGTACACTTCCAGCTCTTCGGGGTTCATATTTGCAGGCCTTTTAATATGAGGATTGAATATTGCATTCATTAATCATACTTTCCTACTCCTTCAAATGATATGACAAACTGCGCTGGATTCTCTTGACTGAACAGGCACCTGTTAATGCATGAATCTCTTTGAATGATATGCTAATAGACTGTGTAATTCAACAAATAACCAGCTGCAGAACACCGACCACAGCCTGTGGCCCCGAGGGAGTTATCTGGAAATGCAATCTGCTGCCTAACAAGCTTTTTTTCCCTGCAATGCAATCCAATTTCTCCTGTGCCTAGCACATTGTCGCCGACACCCTCGGATACAGGTGACTGCACTTAACAACTCTGTGTCCGGTCGAACATGCCCTCTAGTGGCAGACGGTGTAATTGCAGGGATCTAATTACTGGAGTTGAGCACTTTGGGCAGGCAGGAGTATGTTCCCAGAGAGCTGGAGCCACACAGGCAGATGTTAATGAGAGAAACGGGGGCTTGTTGCCGCAGTGCCCGCGTGCAGGCTGCTCTAATCCCGTGTCCACGTCCGCTCTCCCTCTGCGGATAATTCATGCCCGTGACATAATCTCTAATTACCACTTTAATCCACAGCCAAAGTCCTGCTGTGTGTCTGTGTGTGTGTTAAATATTCTGTCTCAAGGGATTAAAACACTCCCAATTAATTTGGTATGTATACACACACTGTCCTCATGGGATCGGATACGGATAATCCATGCTGGCCGTGATGTGCTTTAAAGTCAACATGAATTCAAAATGCACCTGTTTTACTTTTTTAAATACATGTTCCTGCTGTCATTGTGCACTATTTATTGGTGCATGCTGTTTCAAAATATTATTTTTTTTAATCAATTTCCTCTGCCTCTGAAATGGTTTTATCAAATCATCAATGACCTCAAATTCATTTTCCACATAAAAAGAAAAATCATATTGAATAACCCTGAATTATTTTTTATTATTAAAAAAGGGACATGTCTCTATAATTTGAGAATTACCCATACATGGAAGTACCATGGTATTATCATCAGATGACATCTTTGTACCATAGTACACATTGCTTTTTGAATGGTGTTCTGTACATGCTATACATACTTCATAATGTATTGTGAGTTTCTTACCAGATGATCTGCATTCTTTTGTTGTAGGTCAAAAGTGTCAACCTGTCAGAGGGCGAGCAGCTGTCAATCAGAGGGGAAGATGAAGGCGGAGCCTTGCTCGTACTAGCCAATCAGACACTTCTGGTGGAAGGTCAGGTGATCCGCAGTCCAACCAACACGTTGTCCGTGTTCTACCGGTCGTCTCCAGAGGGAGGAGTCGGCATGTTCCAGCTGCATTATCAAAGTGAGTCTTTTTCAAAACAAGCCACTTATGCATTAAACAGGGCATCTTTGGGACTTGTGGTTTTATAGAGATAATTGCTCTTTTACATAAAACTGAAGTTTATATAATATTATGGTAATGGATCCCATAGGTCCTTGTGCAAATGTTAAAAATGCTCCTCATCCAGAAGTCTCAGTAGTTGACTTTCCCTCCAAACTTTTAATTGGAAAATTCTCCATTTGGTTAATTTGCTTGGTTATCTAACTTGATAGCTTCTGCCATGTCCATTAACCGGCTAATGTACTTGTAGTTTCACTCCAGGGCTCATTTCACAAGGCTTTCTTGTTCTGCCTTGGATGCAATTTGTTTTGATCAGCGTTCTCGAGTGGAATTAGCTTTCATTTTACTCATAAATGATTAAAGGAATAGTTCACCCCGCAAAAATCTGTCATTATTTACTCAGATGTCATAAAAGGAGAATTTTAAAAAGGATAATCTGGTCTTTCTTGTCCAGTTTTTCGCCTGAGTTGTGCCCTACCTCGACGGCCACATTTTGGGGAGGTGTCAGTCAAAAATCTGCATCCTGGAGGCACGGCCCATTTCCAGTGTCACATGGGATACCACCTGCAGGGGGACGACACACTCACATGCCTTAATGCCTCGCTGCCTGTGTGGAGCCAACGCGAGCCAAGCTGCAGAGGTGAGACTTTGAGAATCACAGGAACAGGTGTGAAAATTGCTGGAATGTTAATATTAATAATTAGTGGTCATTTGAACAACCCCTAATACTAAGTATTAAACTTATACACCAATCAGGTTATAAGACGTAATACTGTGTTGGTCCCCCTTTTGCTGGCAAAACAGCCCTGACCTGTAGAGGCATGGACTCCACTAGACCTCTGAAGGTGTGCTGTGGTATCTGGCACCAAGATGTTATCAACAGATCCTTTAAGTCCTGTAAGTTGCGAGGTTGGGCCTCCATGGATTGGACTTGTTTGTTCAGCACATCCCACAGATGCTCGATTGGATTGAGATCTGGGGAATTTGGAGGCCAAGTCGTGTGATGTAAAAGAAAACATGATTCATCAGACCAGGCCACCTTCTTCCATTGATCCGTGGTGCAGTTCTGATGCTCACGTGCCCACTGTTGGCATCTTCGGTGGTGGACAGGGGTCAGCATGGGCACCCTGACTGCCTGCGGCTGTGCAGCCCAATACGCAACAAACTGCGATGCACTGTGTATTCTGACACCTTTCTATCAGAACCAGTATTAACTTCTTGAGCAATTTGAGCTACAGTAGCTCGTCTGTTTGATCAGATCACACAGGCCAGCCTTCGCTCCCCACGTGCATCAATGAGCCTTGGCCACCCATGACCTTGTCGCCGGTTCACCACTGTTCCTTCCTTGGATCACTTTTGATAGATACTGACCACTGCAGACCGGGAACACCCTTAATGGCAACCACTCAACAATAAGCTAAAAAGAACCTAGCAATGCCCTGACAACCACCCAAACCAGTCAATGCACTGTAGCAGCGATTTTCTTTTTCTGTGATAAAAAATATTGATGTATAATAAATATTTCGTTTTTTATTTTATATATTGTGGAGTTTTTTTCAATATGAAAATAATTTATATTTTAAATTAATATATAATTGAATATTTATTATTATATATTTTATAACATATTTTATATACATTTAATTTATAAATATATATAAAAAATAAAATGATTTTTATATATAAGTGAAAATAAATAGTAAAAGTACACACATGTTTAAATGTTATGAAAACTATTTATAAAAATTAATTAAATTATTTATATTATAAAAACTAAATATTTATTATATATTCATTTATTTTATAATTAAAAATTATATATACATATATATTTTTATTATACAAATAGATTTATACATAATAAATATATATAAAATATAATATAATAATAATTTAAACATTTTTTTATAATAATAAAATGTAATAATAAGCATATAATATGTAAACACCTTTAATATTATACTTTCTGTTATTATTTATTTTTAAAAGTGTATCATAACCCTTGCTCTTATTGACACTTGTTCTTTTCAAGCTTTGTGTGGCGGGGTTGTAAAAAACGCTATGGTGGGACGCGTTCTGTCCCCCTCACCCCATTTGGGCCCTAACAGCACACTGGACCGCAGCTGCTCTTGGTCCCTGGAGGCTCCTAATGGCCAAAGGCTACACCTGCATTTGGAGAGAATGGTGTTGGGTCCGACAGATAGGTAAATGCACATATCATCTAAATCAATGCATGTTTTTTAAAATGTATATAAAAAGGCTTAGCCTTTCTCCCATGATACAGGCTTGTCTTATGGAGCGGCCTCGATGCGGGTTCGGTGGTCCTGTTTGATTCCGGACGTGGTGGCCCGATCCCGTTTGAGGGAGTGATCAGTGAAGGCCCGGCTGTGCGGGTCCAGTTTATAACAGACCAACCTAACAGTCACAACACTGGCTTCAATATACGTTACGAAGGTAGGCCAGTTTGATCTCTGTGACAAAAAATGTTGGGGAGATTTATCAAACTAAATGTACAGCAGCCAAAAAATGTGGATATTTAAGTTAAGCTTAAAAATGTATGATTCCATTACATTAGATAAAAGTTTTTAGGAAAGTCAGATCCGTTTTTTCTAATACTTTGAATCAACATTTGAAATCTGTCCTATTTTTTATCATTTAAAACCCAAAATAAAAGTGACATTTTATGAAATTAAAATAAATACATTTGATTTGATATTTTATCAAATTTTGATTTTATTTATTTTATATTTTATATGTCTTATTATATCTAATATTTTTATGGTAACAAGAGGTCTCACTAGTAAACATTAGTTAATGCATTAACTAAGACTGAACAAGACATTTATTATGATTACTATTATTTATTTATATATATATTTGGTAATGTTAGTTAATAAAAATGCAACTGTTCATTGTTAGTTTGTGTTAGCTCAGGTCCATTAAATAATAATAACAGATACAACTTAGATGTATGTATTATGTATTAGTAAATCTTGAAATGAACATTAACCAAGATTAATAAATGCTTTAAAAGTATTTTCATTGTTAGTTCATGTTCACTGTTGTTAACAAAGTTATTGTTTTATATTTATGTCTTATATCTCATGCAATAACATTTTAACACATGTAATAACAGCTAAGGTTAATGTTTCTCTGGATTGTTTATTATAACTCTAGCTAACAGAACTTTTAATTCTTCACGTTTAGCATTCGAGAAGGGCCACTGCTATGAGCCGTACATCCAAAATGGAAACTTCAGCACGACAGACCCGACTTACGGCGTCGGGACGGTGGTGCAGTTCACCTGTGACCCCGGTCACTCGCTGGAGCAGGGCCCGCCCGTCATTGAGTGCATCAACACACGAGACCCCTACTGGAACGACACAGAGCCCCTCTGCAAAGGTAGAGCCGTGACCATACGGTATCTGGAATCTATGGCAGACTATTACATTACCCTACATGTTACATAAGATAACATTAATCCTTTACTAAATGTCATGGGATGGCAGATTTGAAGCTAACTGGAACATTTTCTCTAATTATGTTATGGTAATTGCATTGAATGTTAATAGCATGTTAATATCCAAAAACGGTCTTTGATCTAAGAAGTGCTTTTTAGAATTTCATATTTGTTGCTTCTAGGCTAATGAATATTTTCACAAATAGGCCTAATCATCAGTAGTCGATGAGTATTACTTATTGCTCTATATTTAACCTTGTTGTAATTCATCTTAAGATGGGATAAATTAGGTTTTCTGTGACTGACAATAGGTCATAATAGATAACAGCTGAACGTAACACTGGTCAACCCCACATGATGTATTACACATGCTTATTATCGCATGGGCGTCACATGCAATTAATATCAAAATGCACATTCACACAACCAAATGCACAGGACACACTTCAGAGTATAATGGGGAAAAATGTGTGTGTATATATGTGTGTGTGTGTGTGTGTGTGTGTGTGTGTGTGTGTGTGTGTGTGTGTGTGTGTGTGTGTGTGGACTGGTAATCCCCTACGGTATGGGGACAAAATGTCCCCACAAAGATTAATATCAAATTTTTGTCCTTGTGGGGACATTTTTTGTCCCCATGAGGAAAACATCTTATAAATCACACTAAGTGATGTTTTTGAAAAAGTAAAAATGCAGCATGTCTCCTGTGATGGGTAGGTTTAGGGGCAGGGGCAGTGTAGGGGATAGAAAATACGGTTTGTACAGTATAAAATGCATTGCGCCTATGGAATGTCCCCATAAAACATGGAAACACAACATGTGTGTGTGTGTGTGTGTGTGTGTGTGTGTGTGTGTGTGTGTGTGTGTGTGTGTGTGTGTGTGTGTGTGTGTGTGTGTGTGTGTGTGTGTGTTTATTTATGTCAATGTATTAAATAATTTGCACTTTATCTGTTATGTACAGTATTTTTTATAATTATTAGACAATTATTTATTTAATTAAAGTTATTTGTAATTATATACTCATTTAATGTCAAATTATATATATGCTGATATTAAACAATATATTTGAAAACATAAATATAATAACTATACTGTTAATAAATATTAAAATACAAAGTGGCAATGTATAAAATAATTGTATAATATGCACACTATTTTAATAATTATTATACATGTAATAACATTATATCCTGCTATATAATAGTAATTATATACCCATTTAATATCAAATATTATGTATTTACAGTATATGAATTTTATATTAAATACATTGTTTAATATACTGATATTAAACAATGTATTGGATACATATTTAGTATATATTAAAAGGAGAGTAATTGTGACATGACAGACTTTTGAAATGTGTTCCCCTGAATCAACAATGTGAAAGAGAAATCAATGTGACAATGTGAATCGATGTCGACTCTCTGCAGCTCTCTGTGGCGGTGACCTGTCCGGCCCCAGCGGCGTTATTCTGTCCCCAAACTGGCCCGAATGGTACGGGGAGGGCGAGGACTGCAGCTGGAGGATCCATGCCGGCGAGGAAAAACGCGTCCTGCTGGACGTGCAGCTGTAAGTCCATCTGGAACATTCTGTTCTAAGAACAACAGCAAAGTCTGCTGGTTTAGCTGCTCTGGTGGCTGATGCGTCAAGCTGCTGCTGAAATCGAATGAAACCCACAGACCTGCTGGATGCGATGACTCACCAAACTGCCTGAATGACTCGTTCATTTTCTCATTTCCTCCCACACCACTCACCTCTCGCCCACTGTCTCTCTCTCTCCCTCATTAGCTTGAATCTGAGCGACAGTGATATGCTAACCATTTTGGATGGAGATGAGGTCACAACGCGTATATTGGGCCAGTTTGTTGGGGGCACCAGCCCATTTAAGATGTCCTCCTCGACCCCTGACCTCACCATCACCTTCCACTCAGACCCAGCAGGCTTGGTCTTTGGGAAGGGGGAGGGTTTCATCATCAACTACATGGGTAAGGACACTCAAGCTAATTGCATCAGTTAAAAGGCATACATTAGACACAGTCTCATGCATCTTGATTGCATGCAACCTGATTGTCTGGAGCTGAGAAGTTTTGTTTGTATAATAAGTAAACTGTCTTTGGGAACACATAGGGCCCTATTTTAATGATCTAGCCTAGGTATCTGAAGCACATGGCGCAGGTACACTTAGGGTGTATCCAAATCCACTTTTGCTAGTTTAATGATGAAAAAAGAGGTTGACGCGCCAGGCATATGGTCCAAAAGGGTTGTCCCTATTCTCTTAATGAGTCATGGTTGTATTTTTGGGCGTAACTTGCAGTAAACCGATCAGAGTCTCATCTCCCATTCCCTTTAAAACCAGGCAGATTCGCTATATATATATATTAGTAAAACCAAAAATTGTTCAATTTTTTTTTTACTAGTGGGTGCAGGACACTCTAGTTGATTTATGTAAGTGAGGAAAGCAAAATAAAGTAAACCGTGACATGTTACACCCAAAAATTCTTCATACAGTGGACCAGTAAAATTGATCAAAATTTGGGACAAACATGATTCATGATGACACTTTGACCTGAGCATGTTTTGCTTCAGTGTTTTTCTTTAATTGCTAATGAGACCCTATTACACCACACACTGAACAAAATGAAGCATTGCTTGGTAAATATTTATATTTTATTTTATTTATTTAAAAATTATTTCAATTATATTTATATAATAATCCATAGTTTAATATGTTTAGTTTTTAGTTTTGGTTAGCAATAACAACAATGGATCTGATAGTCTGGCTAAACGAAATTAGTCAATCACAGCATTTCTTTTCCCACCTCCCCCTATTAAAGACAAGCTTTATACACAAACTTTCAGCCTGGTATGAGTGTCACGAACTCACAGAGAGTCTCAATGCAACTCTTTCTTTTCAAATTACTTCAACCGATCCATTATGTTCTCAAGTGGTCGGCATGCATTTCAATCAATGCTTTTTTTTTTTGCACAGGCGCAACTATTTTCAGCTCCTGAAATCTCCCTTCATCCTCTTCTCCTCTTTCTCTCCTGGCTGCCCTCATTCATTCACATTTAGTTTTGTCTCTATCCTCTCCCATAGGAAACACACACATACACACATAGCACGTTTGCATGTAATGGCTTGAACTAAAGAGACAGAGATACTCTTTTTATGTTCGTATAATGGCGGAGGATAAAGTTCCCAGGAGAATAAAGGTCACCAATGGCTTATGAATTCAAAATGGCGGCTGATTTGCTCACAATCACACCGCTAATGAACTGAATGCATGTGAAATATAAAGAAAACCCCATTAGCACTGTGCTAACATCATACACGAACATCCTGCAATGCTAAGAATAATTTCTGTTGAATCTGTTGAAAAACATTTTTAATGCCTTTTAAATAAAAAAATGATTTGCTCAGACATATTGCACTTATTAATAATTCTTTTGCGAGCTACATGATATGAAATCTTATGAATAAAGTTAAATTGTCAGGACTCTGACCTAGCGGTTAGCGCACATGCTCCTATACACCAAGCCGACACGTTTGTGTGGGTGAAGCAAGTTCAAGTAGACTTTTTGATTCCCAAACGGCCAAAAATAATACAAAACTAGATGTTACACTTCCTAAAAATGTGTGAGTGGTGCTTGCCAATGCATAAGTCCCTCTAAGATGCTAGCGTGTTGTGGGTGGGTGGTTGTTAGTTGTTAGCGCTTTGCTATATGTGGTCACCAGAGTGTTCGGGTGTTTACTAAGTGGTTACTTACTGGCCTAGGTCAATAAAATCCACCCTCAAGTGATATTCTGGTCTCTATGACTCAGATCCCTTCTTTAATCTATGTAGATGGGACTTCTAAATGCAAAATCATAATTCTAATCTCTTAGAAATGTTATAACGCACCTCTTAAGGTAAAACTAATGTGTATATAGATACTATATTGAAGCTTCATTCCGCTATGGATAGAAAAAAAAAAAATCTCCCAATTCTGACTTTTTCTCACTGTAATTCCAATTTTATATCTCGGAATTCAGACTTTATTTTCCAAAATTGCAAGTTTATCACTTGCAATTATGACTTTTTTTTCCTCAGAATTGTGGGATATAAACTAATAATTGCAAGTTACAAAGTCTGAATTGTGGGATAAAAGTTGCAATATTTTTTTTCTGTGTTTGAAACGCACTTCCATAGAATGGTTTTGTAGATGTATGCGCATACACTGTGTACATAGGAGAATACATATACTGTGTATATTTATATATACACTATATTGCCACAAGTATTGGGACACCCCTCCAAATCATTGAATTCAGGTGTTCCAATCACTTCCATGGCCACAGGTGAACGAAATCAAGCCCCTAGGCATGCAGACGCTTCTGCAAAAATTTGTGAAAGAATGGGTCACTCTCAGGAGCTCAGTGAATTCAAGCGTGGTACCGTGATCATTTGCCACCTGTGCAATAAATCTATTTGTCAAATTTCCTCACTACTAAATATTCCACGGTGAACTGCTAGTGGTATTATTACAAAGTGAAAACAATTGCCAACAACAGCATCTCAACCACGAAGTGGCAGGCCACGTAAAATCACAGAGCGGGTCACCAACTTTCTGCAGTGTCATTAGCTACAAACCTCCAAACTTCATTTGGCCTTCAGTTTAGCTCAAGAACAGTGCGTAGAGAGCTTCATGGAAGGGGTTTCCATGGCTGAGCATCTGCATCCAAGCCTTACATCACAAAGTGCAATGCAAAGCGTCAGATGCAGTGGTGTAAAGCACGCCGCCACTGGACTCTAGAGCAGTGGAGACGTGTTCTCTGGAGTGACTAATCACACTTCTCTGTCTGGGTTTGGCTGTTGCCAGGGGAACAGTATTTGCCTGACTGCATTGTGCCAAGTTTGGTGGAGGGGGGATTATGGTGTGGGGTTGTTTTTCAGGGGTTGGGCTTGGCCCCTTAGTTCCAGTGAAAGGAACACTTAATGCTTCAGTATACAAGACATTTTGGACAATTTCATGCTCCCAACTTTGTGGGAACAGTTTGGGGATGGCCCCTTCCTGTTCCATCATGACTGCGCACCAGTCCACAAAGCAAGAGTTTGGTTTGGAGGAACTTGACTGGCCTGCACAGAGTCCTGACCTCAACCCGATAGAAAACCTTTGGGATGAATTAGAGCGGAGACTGTGAGCCAGGCCTTCTCGTCCAACATCAGTGCCTGACCTCACAAATGCACTTCTAGAAGAATGTTCAAAAACTCCCATATATATATATATATATATATAATGTGGGGTGGGATATTCATTTTTCTGCTATTCTCAAGTATCTTTATCCTGTTAATATTCTAAAATTATGTCAATTTACCCATTTTCCAGAGGTATCACGCAATGACTCGTGTCCAGATCTACCTGAGATCCAGAACGGCTGGAAGACCACGTCTCACGCAGCGCTGGTGCGTGGAGCCCGCATCACATATCAGTGCGACCCGGGGTACGACCTTGTGGGCAGTGAAACCCTGACCTGTCAGGTGGACCTAAGCTGGAACACCCAGCCTCCGTTCTGTGAGAAGAGTGAGTCAAGCTTAGTTGGGTGTCTTTGCTAATTGGAGTCTGACGCACTTTTACTTTCTGCAGATTCAAATGTCATCCTTCTCAGCTTTATCTCTTTTTCTCCTCCATTCCCCTCATTAGTTATGTACTGCACAGACCCTGGACATGTGGAGCACTCCACACGTGCTCTGTCTGATCCCAAACTCTTGGTTGGCACCACTATCCAGTATAGCTGCATTCCCGGATACATCCTGCAGGGTGGAGCCACACTCACTTGCTATGGTCGAGAACCCGGCACCCCTGTTTGGACGTCTCGCTTGCCACATTGTGTTTGTGAGTTCCCACTAATGTTTCATCCAAAATTTCTGTATTTTATATTTAAATGCCTTTTCAATCCCTCAATTATTCCTGATTTTATGTTTAATAGCGGAAGAGTCTGTGTCCTGTGAGAATCCCGGCCTTCCTGACAACGGCTACCAGATATTGTCTAAACGTCTTTACCTCCCGGGAGAGTCGCTAACCTTCATGTGCTACCAAGGCTATGAGCTCATTGGTGAGATGGCCATCAAGTGCATTCTGGGAAATCCCTCATTTTGGAGTGGTCCATTACCTCTTTGCAAAGGTAAGAAAAGATATTTACAGAGAATTAGTATAAATGTACAGGGGTTTATCCCTTACAACCAGATGTATTATTATTATTATCATAATTTTTTATTATAAAACATATTACTATAATTTTTTACAATTCCCAATAGTTGCATTTTGTTTTCTATTTATAACTACCATAATGAAGCTGCATAACAGATATTTAATTTATATTCAAAGAATGTGATGTGAATACAAAAAAAAAAACTTTTTCATGACCATTGTTATTGCTTTATTACTATTTTAATATATTAGAAGCTGAAATATATATTATTGTTTCCCTAATATTTTCAGCCAATCATGAATGTTCTGGCAATCATGCACTAGAGGGTAAGTGTTATTGTTTAATGTACTAAATGTAAGCAAAGATTTTAATTGTATAGATTGTATCTAAGTATTTACCCATTGTTACCCTTGTTATCAGAGATATTTTATAAAGTTTCATTGTTGTTGTAGTGGGTAAAGCAGGCGAAAATTAATTCTTGTCATATTTCATCTTTGTATCTTGTCTAGTGGCTGAGGCTGCGGCAGACTCTTCTTTTGACGGAGGAAGTATGGCTCTAGCAATATTTATACTGGTGCTGCTAGTGTCTGTTTTACTAGGAGGGGCCTACATCTATGTCACAAGGTGAGCAATATACTGTGAAAAGTGTAAGTATTTCTAACGGAGAGCATTTGCGCCCACCCCCTTTTTGGTTCCGGAAGTATTTTTCCATTCATTTTTCCCATAGGGATTTTAAAATTGTCTTGGCTAAAGCGTCACAACATTACAAACTTTAATTTGAAGCATGAAAATGAGACAAAAGACAATACAAGACTGTGTACTTTAGTTAGGAAAGAAATACAATCCCATGAATCATTGCGAACAGCATTGTCTTGAACAGAAAAATATACAACTACTAATGTACAAATGTTAAATTTATGTAGAAAAACAATATATTTTAAGTTTATTGCAAAAAAAAAAAAAATATATATATATATATATATATATATATATATATATATATATACACACACACACATTTCAGTATTTTGTGGGTGTAGGGAGATCGACTCGCAGTGCATGGGAATGGGAGTGGGCTATTTTGGAGCTTGTTGCTTTTTTGACTTGATTGGTGGAGTTTTCTCTAGATGGGTAATGTAGTTTTCCACCAGGAATTCTACTGTTAAACACAAATACTATGAATTAACAACCTCGTAGCTCACGAGGCCTGTCTTTAAAGGTTTATAAGTCAGTGTTCAAACTCAATTTCCTTATGGAGAAAATGAGTGGAGGTTTTACTTCCGGAACCTGACTGTTGTACAGCAGTAAAGAGCTGCCATTGTTCATGAGCACTTACGCATGTTCTGTTGCTCATTTAATAGACTGCTAAAAGCTGCTTGTACTAATAATGTTGTGAAATGAGATTGTTTTTTTCATTAAACATTGAATAGCTTGAAGTGTAATGATATGCGTGGGTGGGTAAACACTATGATTGTCCATTGCTGAAACGAGAGAACATATGCTGCGTTTTAACCCCTGTCAAACACTCTTCTGTGTTCCTCAGGTGCCGTTATCATTCAAACCTGAGACTTCCTCTGATGTATCCGCATCCCTACAGCCAAATCACAGTGGAAACCGAGTTTGACAACCCCCTCTACGAGACTGGAGGGGTGAGAGTCTCCTAGAACATCTTTGCAACTGCATAACAAAGCCTTGGCAATCACATAGAACAGGGATAGGCACTTCTTAGCTGCAACCCTGATAGAAGCTCACCTGCCTGTAGTTTTAATCCTGAAGACATTGGTTATCTGGTTTAGGTGTGTTTGATTAGGTAAACTCTGCAGAACAGTGGCCCTCCAGGACCAAAGTTGCCCATCTGAGCAACCACCAAAAAACTCCCTAGCAACCATTCAAAACCCCTTATGAACCACATATTACCACCTTGGAAATCTTCCAGAACAACCTAGAAACCACCTAGCAACTCCCTCTTGTGAACTACATGACTCTGCCCTGGCAACCTCCCAGAGAACCCTAGTCCTGGCAATCATCCAAAACATCTGAAGAACCATATAGCAACTCCACAGCAACATAGCACTACCTTGGCAACCTTCCAGAACACCCTAGCAACCAACCAGAACCCCTTAGGAACCACATAGCACTGCCCTGGCAACTTCCTAGAGCACCCTAGCAACCACATAACAGTCCTGGCAATCATCCAAAACATCTGAGAAACCATTTAGCAACTCCAAGAAAACCCTATTAACCACCTAGCAACTCTCTAGCAACCGCCTAGAACCCCTTAGAAAATCACATAGCACTTCCCTGGCAACTTCCCAGAGCACCCTAGCAAATGCATAAGTCTCGGCAATCATCCAAAACATCTGAAAAAACCCTTAGCAACTCCCAGAAAACCCTAGCAACTCCCTAGCAACTATCTAGAACCACTTAGGAACCACATAGCAGTTCTCTGGCAACTTCCCAGAGCACCCTAGCAACCGCATAAGTCTCAGCAATCATCCAAAACATCTGATAAACCACTTAGCAACTCCTAGAAAACCATCTAGAACCCCCATAGCGACCACATAGGACTGCCATGGAAACTGTCCAGAGCACCCTTGCAACTCCATAATTGTCTTTGACAATTGTCCAAAAAAAATACAAAACCCTAGCATCCACCTAGCAACTCCCTAACAAGCATCTATAACCACTTAGCAATCATATAGGACTGCCATGACAACTTCCAAGAGCACCCTAGCAAATGCATGAGTCTTTGCAGTCATCCAAAACATCTGAGAAACCACATCCGTGCATCTAGCAATAGCCTAACCAACCATCCTGAACCTCAGGGGCCAGGAAATCTCCTAGTAGAACAACATCACCTGTGGGGGCAATGAGTTTTTTGCATGATCAAACGCTGGAAGATGCTCCAGAATGCTAACATGAATGTATTTCTCACAGCATCTCTTGTGTTTTTTTTCTCTACAGGACACGAGAGAATATGAGGTGTCCATATGAAGAGGCCCACAGACACGTCCCGTATTGCTCCAGCTCTTAGAGGAAGTGATGTAAATAGATCCTGACAATTCCACTCTCCCCACCTCCCCAACCTCCAGAGGAAAGGGCGCTCATCAGCCGAGAGATAGAGGGGCGTGAAGGGAAAGGGTCTGTGAAACAGGAAGTATCAGTGCAGAGATCGTTTGGCCTGTAGACGTTACTGTGGTTTTACGACGTGACTCAACACGTATGCACTCACAGCCGGAGGTTCTTATTCTGCTGTTCACAAACGTGTGTGTGTGTGTTTGTGTAGGACATGAGTGAGTGGAAAATAACAAGTGATGAGTTTGCAGTGTTCTTTCGCCTCAATACCGTGACTTATGGGACAGTCTAACCCTGAGGTTCGTGCTCCGATATAAAGGGGTCGTGGTGGCGCCGTCCTGTGTCTGTCTGTCTGTGGCCCGTCCTGCCTGCTGTCATTTTTAAGTCTTTGTACTTAGAGCAGTTTGTAGTGCAGGTTTTAAAGTAGTATTTTCCCCCCTGCAAGTGACGTCCTACTGCAGCAGAGACCAGATGATGTATTTATTTTGAAGTATATGTGAAATGTTCTCTGCTGTTTAATGAATACTTCATTTTGGAGATCAAGAAAAAAATGTAACTGATTTCTCTAAAGAAATGTGAAAAATAAATTCATTTAAATCTTTTCTAACCCTGAAGTGTCCTGATTTTATTAAAGGCTTCTGTTTTAAAAGAGATCTGACAGAAATAGGGCATTTATGCTCCACTGATTACAAATCTGTGACAAAATCTGCCCATTGGAAAGAAAATGTACAAATGGAGACTTTTGCTAGAGTCTCATGCATTTCAGATGGAGTGCAAGTTGGTTCTGGAAGTAAAACTCCATTCATTTTCTCCATAGAGAAGTTGATTTTGAACAATAACTTTTAAGCCTTTAAAGGCAGCCCTATTGTGAGCAATGAGGTTGTTCATCTATGGCCTTTGCATCTGCTGAAACCGTCAACACACACTATTTCAAATTATTATACATTTAAAATAATTGCATTTAGCAGAATTCCGAGTGAAAAAAAAAACTTAATTTCCCATGATGCTGTACAGCTAATTACACGCTCCAAAATAGCTCTTTAGCTCCGCCCACTCCCATGAAGCATCTCTCTAAGCTCTCAAAATACGTAAATATATGTATATATAAATATTTTGTGTGAATATTAAAGTTTGTAATGTCGTGATTCACCTCGTAGCTGATCATAGCCTCGTAGCTGGCTTGGTTCATGGCTTAACAAAGACTTTTAAAATCCCTGTGACGTCACAGTGACTGTGGTTACGGCCACTGAGTGGCAAAAAGAGGAAACAATTCACAGAAACAACTGGACTCCAGGCAAAAATGTGGATTTACAGTTATCATTTTGTGTCAATATGTTAAATTTTGGGTTAAAATATACCATATATATTGTATTAACAACTCATCAATTAAATATTTACTTATATTCTGCATTAATTGGATGTTTTTAAACAAACACTGACAAAAACTATACATTTTTTAGGGCTAGACGATATGACAATATATATAACATTAATATAAATGATCACCTGGATTTAGACCGACCTATATGTGACCCTGGACCACAAAACCAGTCATAAGTGGCACGGGTATATTTGTGGCAATAGCCAGCAATACATTGCATGGGTCAAAATTATAGATTTTTCTTTTGCCCAAAAATCATTAGGATATTAAGTAAAGATCATGTTCCATGAAGATATTTTGTAAATGTCCTACTGTAAATATATAAAAGATGCATTATTAGTAGCAATATGCATTGCTAAGGACTTCATTTGGACAACTTTAAAGGCGATTTTCCTCTTAATGTATATTTTTTTGCACTCTCAGATTCCACCCGGCCAAATATTGTCATATCCTAACAAACATACATCAATGGAATGCTTATTTATTCAGCTTTCAGAAGATGTATGAATGTAAAAAAAAAAATTTAAATTGACCCTTATGACCCTTATGATGGTTTTGTTGTCCTGGTTCACATATTGTATTTATAGGCTAAAAAGCGTTCACTGGCAAATTTGCTTTATGCATTTCCCCGGCGTCGAAATCAGGCACATATAAATGTCAGGAAACACGATTCCTGTCTGCATATTTATACCCATGGATCACTGGATCTTTGGTAAGATGTAAGGAACACTTATATCGAGTCCAACCTTTAAATGAACCTGTAAATTGCTTGTTTTACTCACATTTACACATTTTCCACTATTAACTCCAGTCATGCAGCAGCTCTTCTGCCACTCAGTCCGGCTGATGGGGCGTGATCCGTCGGGAAAGTGACGTCAATGCATACCCTCTATAATGTGATGACCGGCACAGCAGTCACAAAAATCATAGTAAGCAGCTTTCTGTTGGCCAACATGGTGAATTTGTGTGACCAACTTGAACCCGTTGTGAAACCTGAGTGTGTAAATTTTTCGCCTCATGCAAAATTCCAATTTGCATGGTTGCCTGCAGTTAGACGAACAACAGTAAATGTGACTGAGCACCTTAACTCAAAATGATCCTTCAATCGGAGACTTCTAGCTTCATTTCATAGCTCTAGGTTTTTACTACAGGTCAGTATGTGTGTCTAGATTTGCAGAGGAATCTTCGGAGATACGACTATAAATCTATTTTTACAGCTATAAATTAAGCAATCTGCAAGCAATAACATTTCCCTCTGGGTGTGTCAGCACATCTAATGGAGTGGAAACATCCAGCCTCCTACATGCATGCAAATGCCATATTTACAAGTCAAAGTTTCACACCTTTTCCTTTTAATGTTTTATATATATATATATATTCCTTTTAAAGTGTTAAATGGCTGCATAACGATCAAATCTACACGTTTTAAGAATCATTCAGCACATTGCTCAGTAACACAGGAAGACATGTCGCAATATTTTGGTAGAGAGCTTGTGGTTGTCAGGAAAGATCTCAACTGATACTTTTTATAAACTGCGTTCACTTCCTATTCGTGCATTCTGCCCATTTGACTTCACAGCCTCGAGATCATGCATGTCCATAGTTTGTCTTGTGACGGTGAGTTAATGGTTTCCTTCACGAGTTGTGCGTATTGTGTTTAATGCATCTCGTTTCATGTCACTTTATCAGATTTTTTTTTTTCAGTTCTGCATGCGGTCCATATTTCCTGTGCATGTGTAGCGTAAACCACTTTCACTTTTTTAACATACAAAAAAAAGTGATTTTTAAGAATGCAGTTTGATTCGAACTGATTAATCCAGCGGGCTCTTTAAAGACACCTGTAAGCAGTTATTTTGCAGTTAACAACAAAATATTTGCAGAAGTAGCCAACAGAGGAAGTGCAGTCAATTCGAATTGAACAATTTTCCTCGTGCAATGTCTCAGAGTGATGCGGCTGTCAGTCAAACGGGCAGTTGTACTCCTGCTAACCGTGTTCGGAGCGTGTGCTCTCACTAGGACTCTACATCGAGTGCTGACGTGCCACAGAGAGCTTCCCAGAACTCACAAGGTGTCCATACTGGCTCGAAACGTGAACCAGACACAGTATCGGTATAATCAGAACACACCAATGGTGTTTGTGGGTGGGGTTCCACGGTCGGGGACCACCTTGATGCGTGTCATGCTAGACGCCCACCCTGACATCCGCTGCGGGGAAGAGACGCGGGTGATCCCCAGGATGCTGTCCCTGCGGCAGGGATGGGGGAGACAGACTGAGGAACGCTGGGCTCTGGAGGACGAGGGAGTCAGTCAAGAGATGCTGGACGCTGCAACCACTGCCTTCCTACTGGAGGTCATCGCGCGTCATGGAGAACCTGCACGAGTTCTGTGCAATAAAGACCCCTTTACTCTGAAGAGTGCAGTTTATCTGTCGCACATTTTCCCCAAGTAAGATATCTCCTTTTTTAGAAGATTTTTATTTTATTTTAGACTGTTTAAAAAGTTCTAGGCCTACACAAAGACATTTACATTAGTCATTAATTATATTTTCCTTGATAAAATTAAAAGTTTAAAAATAGATGATATCAAAATGCTTTCGACCACCATTCAAACGTTTGGGGTTAGTATGATTTAAAAATAAATAAATTAATAGTTTTATTTAACAGTGGTGCATTAAATTAATCAAAAGTCACAGTCAATACTTTCAGATTATAACAAACTTTGTGTTCATCAAGGGTTAGGGTTAAGATCCAAAAATAAAAAATATGGGAAGCACAACTAAACAAAAATGGTTCTTGAGCGGCAAATCAGTATATTAGAATGATTTCTGAAAGATCATGTGACACTTTCAGTTTTGCATCATGGGAATATATTTGGGTAACATGGGGTAAGATGTCCTCTTTAAAGGGATAGTTCACCCAACAATTTAAATTTCTGTCATCATTTACTCTCCCTCAAGTTGTTCCAAACCTGTATGAGTTTCTTTCTTCTGTTGAACACAAAAGCAGATATTTTAAAGAATATTGGTAACAGTTGACGGCACCCATTGACTTCCATAGTAAGGGAAAAAATGCTATGGAAGTCAATGGCTACAGTCAACTGTCTGGTGACCAAAATTATTTAAAATATTTTCTGTGTTCAATAGAAGAAAGAAACTCATACATGTTTGGAACAACATGAGGGTGAGTAAATGATGACAACATTTTCATTTATAGGTGTACTATCCCTTTAAGAACAATGTGCATTTACTTTTAAATTGTAACATGTTTAGCATGTACAGGATGATGATGCATCAGCCAATGTATTATTATAGGAAAAAATAGAGACATTTGCTAGTTGTGATAGAACAAAATGTAAAATGATTCAAAGAGGCCATCATACCCCACTACTGGGGCAAGTTGACCACCTACCTGGGGTATATCTAAAGTGTACTAAATCAGCTATTACATTTAAAAATAAACTTTGACAATTTAGTTGAATAATTGATTAACCAATGAAAGACCATGCAGAATCCTAGTAAAAGAGATTAATCTGAAAGGTAAAATTATTCTGTGACCTATATACAGGCATATGAATATTTACATATTTAATTTTCCAGATTTTATTGAAGAAATCTCGTAATAGCAGCACTATAAATGCAAATTTAATGATTTAACTCAACTAACCTATAGGTTATAGTGACGACCCAGATGTCTGAAATATACATCTTATTAATGGAAATACGGAATAATAACCCCAAATTTGTATAAAAGTCTATATATAAAAGTTATAAAACTATAACTAACTCCACAAATATAAAAACATTGATGTGTACGCAAATTCCTTATTAACAAATTGACACAAATGACTTCCACATAATAAAATCTCATAGGTCACTAAACTGTCATAGAGCACTACTGTTTCAAATAGACTAAATCTCACAAATGAGGTGAAAAAAATTAGGTAAGGGGAAGGGGTCATCTTACCCTGACTTACACTACATTTTAATATATATTCAAATTGAAATATGTCTAAAATAAATGCTTTGCTTTTTATTGTTGTTCAAATAGCAGAGAATTCTTTCAATTTCATGACATTTTACTCATTCAACCTGCCATAATCTGTCCTTTCAGCTCGAAATTCCTGCTAATGCTCCGAGATGGTCGGGCATCCGTGCACTCCATGATCTCCAGACGAGTGTCTATCGCTGGCTTCAACCTGTCCAGTTACAGGGACTGTCTGACTAAATGGAGCAACGCAATCGAAGTGATGCTCTCCCAGTGTATGGCGGTAGGCCAAAAGCGGTGTATGGCAGTCCGCTATGAGGATCTGGTGCTGCAGCCACGAGCCACCATGCAGCGTGTGCTGCGTTTTCTGAAATCACCGTGGCATGAAGGGGTGCTTCACCATGAGGAGGCCATCGGCCAGCCAGGAGGGGTATCGCTGTCTCGGTAGGGTGATATTACATTTCATGTTTTAGGCCTTCTACTGTTTCTTGTCAATACTCACTTTTCGCTATGTTTTTAAGAACCGAACGCTCCACGGATCAGGTGATCAAACCTGTTAACCTGGAAGCTCTCACACGATGGGTCGGCCACATCCCAGCAGACGTCCAGGGGGACATGGAGAACATCGCTCCAATGCTCCGTAAGCTGGGCTACAACCCCAATGCCAATCCCCCAGAATATGGTCAACCGGATCCTGAAGTGATCAACAATACTCGAAGGGTATGTTTGAACACAGAATATGTTACATTTCAATTCATTCAGTGCAGCTCAAAGATCAGAGTTTCTACACTCGTAAAAATAAAGGTTCTTATCAGTGTTGGGGAAGCTACTCTGAAACTGTAGTTTGACAAGCTACTCATAAGTTAAGATTCAAAGCTAGATCAAGCTACCCTTCAGAAAAGGGTATCTACAGTACAAGTTACTATCAAAAAGTAGCTAGCTACATTGAAACTACTTTGATTTTCTTTTTAAATAACATTAAATATTACAAATAACTGATCTTTGTTTTGAGTTATTTTCGATTGACAGATTCTTTGCCAAAGCAATGGCCGCAAAACACAGCGTTGTTAATCTTTTAGGTTCATTACTATGGAAGCTTGTATCCGCCACAAAATAAAAAAAATTATTGCGAAAAATAAAGTAATTGTGACTTTTTTCCTCATAATTCATAATTATTTTCCTCAGAATTGTGGTATTAAGTTGCAATTGCTTGAAAAAAGTCAGAATTGAGAGATATGAAGTCAGAATTGTGTGATATAAAGTCAGAATTGTGTGATATAAAGTCAGAATTGTGAGATATAAAGTCAGAATTGTGTGATATAAAGTCAGAATTGTGAGATATAAAGTCAGAATTGTGTGATATAAAGTCAGAATTCTGTGATACGAAGTCAGAATTGTGAGATATAAAGTCAGAATTGTGTGATATAAAGTCAGAATTGTGAGATATAAAGTCAGAATTGTGAGATATAAAGTCAGAATTGTGTGATATAAAGTCAGAATTGTATGATATAAAGTCAGAATTGTGAGATATAAAGTCAGAATTGTGTGATATAAAGTCAGAATTGTGAGATATAAAGTCAGAATTGTGTGATATAAAGTCAGAATTGTGTGATATAAAGTCAGAATTGTGTGATATAAAGTCAGAATTGTGTGATATAAAGTCAGAATTGTGAGATATAAAGTCAGAATTGCAAGTTATAAAATCAGAAATAGACATTAGTGCAGTCTTCAACGCAGACAGCATTTTTCTTTTGGCTTGCATATACATACAAAAGTGTAATCATGTAGTCGATTCATGTGAAATCTCAACTGTGCGTTCTTTACAAAATTATCTGACAATCTCATCTTAGTGAACTGTAAAACCGCAAGATGCGTGATGAAACAATAGGTGCCAGTAATGCACAATTTTAGTTTTCACAATTGTTGTCATCTAATAAGACGACGGCGCTTCAACGCTTTGCAGGCTCGTCAAAATGCAAAACAGAATGTAGCTTTTGGTCACGCTACACATCTCTAAAAGTAGTTAGCTACTGGAAAACTAATAAAGTACATTTGTAAATGTAATAAAGTAATATCCAGTTTTTCCATGTTTTTTTTCCTTAGGTATTAAGAGGAGATTTTAAAACTCCCACAAGCCTGAAAAGATGGGCACACGTGAGTGCATGCTTGTTGATTGTTTAACATACTTTTGCCCCAAAAACTATTTTTGAAACACTTCAATGTCTGAATGTCATTAAGTTAGATGATGAACATCAAAGCAAGTGTCATTTATTTGAAAGAAAGACAGCACAAGCACTAATTTCAAACCTAACAAACATATTTAAAGGGTTTGTTCGCCCAAAAATGAAATTTATGTCATTAATGACTCACCCTAATGTCGTTCCACACCCGTAAGACCTCCGTTCATCTTCGGAACACAGTTTGAGATATTTTATATATAGTCCGAGAGCTTTCCGTTCCTCCATTGAATGTATGCACGGGAATACTGTCCCTTTCCAGAAAGGTAATAAAAACATCATCAAAGTAGTTCATATGTGACATCAGTTGGTTAGTTACAATCTCTTGAAGCATCGAAAATGCATTTTGGTCCAAAAATAACAAAAACTACGACTTTATTCAGCATTGTCTTCTCTTCCGTGTTTGTTTTCAATCCACAAACAAAGATTTGAACGGTTATGAATCAGCGTATTGATTCATGATTCGGATTGCCAATGTCACGTGATTTCGAATTCAGAATCAATCAATTTTTGGAACAAAATGCATTTTCGATGCTTCAAGAGATTGTAACTAACCAACTGATGTCACATATGGACTACTTTGATGATGTTTTTATTACCTTTCTGGAAAGGGACAGTATACCGTGCATACATTCAATGGAGGAACGGAAAGCTCTCGGACTATATATAAAATATCTCAAACTGTGTTCCGAAGATGAACGGAGGTCTTACGGGTTTGGAATGACATTAGGGTGAGTCATTAATAACATAAATTTCATTTTTGGGTAAACTAACCCTTTAAATATGCTTGTTAGGTTTGAAATTATATAAATAAAAATTGTATGATTGTGGACACTTTCTAGTTGTCAAAGGTTAGTAGAACATAAGGTGAACTACATGTGTGGTTACACTAGGTTAAGTCAGTTTCAGAAAGTCATTGCAAAAATGGCAGAAGTTTGTTGTAGAACATTTCTAGCATCGCTTGTGTGTAGACGCCACTTGATTTGGTGTATTGTTATCTAATGCAATGATATTATATGTCCCTGGGCACTGTTTAAGTAGCCTAGTTATATGCTATTATGATTATAGGCAGCTGTATGTCTTTTTCTTTTTTGCATAAACCATGCTCATTTTGAAAAAAAAATTTGTTTGGCAGGAATCTCCAAAGATAAATTCTAAAGGAGGAAGAAACTGAACAGAGTTCTGCATTGATTGCAATATGTTCTCGTGAGCTTCGGATGACTTCACCATTTTGTGCCATACACCTTGTAGGCCTTTCACAAGAAGAGCGACATAAGGAGGAATATCATTATAATGCAATAACTCTGTGGTTATATTCCTGTGTCACCTTAACTTACTTATTTTTACATCAACAGAATTCATTAAGATTATCAAGTAACTAAATCTAATGTACCACAAATTACATTGCCTCAAGAAGAACATTAAACACTGGACAGATATCTACAAGTTTACATCCTGATGTTCTCAGAAGAGTATAGATAGAAGCCAACCATCATTCAATAACACTGCATTTCCTGAACATTGCAATTTTATATCTTGTTTTGGTAAATGAGAAGCGTGACGTTGCGCTTAGTGACGCACAGAATGTTGTTGCTATGTGCTAGCGATCATTTTCTTGACCTAGTTAAATGAAGCCGGTCTAATTTTCCTAGTGCCAAAACACACTCGTTTCCAACAGTGTTCCCAAAAGTGCATTATTTCAATAAAAATATTTCATATTAATCGTGTTATGTGTTATTTTAAAGCCTATGTGTCGTTATTTTGAGCTCAAAACATTTGATCACACCCAACTGTGTGCAGTACATAATATCACTCCGCCTGTCTCCCAACCCCCCACGAACACACCAAATAAACAGATACATATTTTTTACGTCCACAAAACTAATTTATAAAACGCATATTGGCATATGTTCACCATAACACATAGGTCGTTGTTTCCCATGAAACCATGTTTTCAAGTTCATTAGCTACAGTTGTTTAAATAGTGCGTTGGGCGTAGCGGTGGATGGATACAGCGCGCCCTGTATAAATGCTGGGATCTTTTGTTTTGATCAGATAGATTCGCTCCCGCAACTGGAGGACAGAGACTCACACACTCAGCTCTCTTCCAGAAAAGAACATTTGTTTGTAAGTACGAAGTCAAATATGCGCAAACGACGCCAGACAAATCACTGCTTAAAAACAACAGTATTTGATTTTACTTTAAGTCTTTGTCAAATATATAAACGTATTTTTTTGAAAGGGCTAAGGTGTTAGCTTTTATGCTAGCCGGCCTGGTGGTTTCTGTTGACCAAATGTGTTAGGTTATCTTGTAGCTTAGTTTTTTTTTTAATATTCAGATCTTGTACTTCGATGGGTTTTGTATGTTTTGTTCGACGTCAGTAATTTGGCGGCGAATAAGGCCGCGAAATAGGGCGGTGAGGTCGTCGAATATCTTAATTCATCCGGGTAACTTATTTAAAAAAAAGACATTTGTCAACCGTCGAGGCGCTTTTTAGCAATTTATCCGATCGATTTACACGTCGTTTTACTAGATGTCTTTTTTCCTTTTGAATATTTTTTGGCCATTTTGTTAATGTCGCCATTTTGTTTTCAATCGCCCATTTGTTAAACCTGACTCACAGCTGTGTCAGCAGTAGTGAGCTTACCTAACTTGTTTCTTTTATTATGAGGAACATTCTAGAGAATCCCTGTGCGTGTCAAACAATCCTAAATTAATATGCAAGTTACTCATTTTTAGGGCTTACGTTAGACATTAACGCGCTTGTGCTGGACTTTTTTTTCTTTTTTGAAGGGCAAATAAAATTTTACTTGCCTTGCCTGACAAGTAACGTTAGCTTAATTTAAACGACAATACCTAGGGAATCACCAAAACGCGCAAATTATTCTGATTTAATTACATTTAGTTTAAGTGCTGATAGATGTTGGATAATATGGTAACTTGCTGACAGTAACACAAGGTTGCGCTGTTGAGGCTCGCATAGCCTTTCGAAGAGAAATCGAAACCAATGACCGGAGTACACGCGCACAAATTCAGTTAATATACTGTGGTTATATATATATGTATATCATTAAGGGTATGTCATTAAGAATATCATTATAATCATTAAGGGTTCGCAACATCACACAACCAGGATTGTAGACTTAACTGAATATCATCAAGATTGTAAACTAACGTTTCATACACTGGTTCAGTAAACTAGATAGTATAATGTCACTTACATTTTAGACCAATATTTATGATGCTCTTTCATCAGTGAAAATTGTTCCAAACAAAGATAACAGCACAACCATAGTGCATCTCACTGCAGCACTCTTCTGTTTCATTACTGATTGATTCGGCATTTTAAATGGTTCGCTTCAGAATACATTTAATTTTAAAAAATTATTAAACTGACAAGTGAGTGCCTGATTTACTTGGCCAAATCGAAAGCACAAGGCTTTGATCCTTGAGTTTAGTTTTTCACCAATATGCTTTAATTTGAATCTCTTTGCTTTCTAGCGTAAAGATGCAGATCTTTGTAAAGACGCTGACTGGAAAGACCATCACTCTTGAGGTGGAACCAAGTGACACCATTGAGAACGTCAAGGCCAAGATCCAGGACAAGGAGGGCATTCCTCCTGACCAGCAGCGTCTGATCTTCGCTGGCAAGCAGCTGGAAGATGGACGCACACTGTCTGACTACAACATCCAGAAGGAGTCCACCCTTCATCTGGTGCTCCGTCTGAGAGGGGGTATGCAGATCTTTGTCAAGACTCTGACTGGAAAGACCATCACACTTGAGGTTGAGCCCAGTGACACCATTGAGAACGTCAAGGCCAAGATCCAGGACAAGGAGGGCATTCCTCCTGACCAGCAGCGTCTGATCTTTGCTGGCAAGCAGCTGGAAGATGGGCGCACACTGTCTGACTATAACATCCAGAAGGAGTCCACCCTCCACCTGGTCCTTCGTCTGAGAGGTGGTATGCAGATCTTCGTCAAGACTCTGACTGGCAAGACCATCACCCTTGAGGTTGAGCCCAGTGACACCATTGAGAATGTCAAGGCCAAGATCCAGGACAAGGAAGGCATTCCTCCTGACCAGCAGCGTCTGATCTTTGCTGGCAAGCAGCTGGAAGATGGCGCACACTGTCTGACTACAACATCCAGAAGGAGTCCACCCTCCACCTGGTGCTCCGTCTGAGAGGTGGTATGCAGATCTTTGTCAAGACTCTGACTGGCAAGACCATCACCCTTGAGGTTGAGCCCAGTGACACCATTGAGAATGTCAAGGCCAAGATCCAGGACAAGGAAGGCATTCCTCCTGACCAGCAGCGTCTGATCTTTGCTGGCAAGCAGCTGGAAGATGGGCGCACACTGTCTGACTACAACATCCAGAAGGAGTCCACCCTCCACCTGGTCCTTCGTCTGAGAGGTGGTATGCAGATCTTCGTCAAGACTCTGACTGGAAAGACAATCACACTTGAGGTTGAGCCCAGTGACACCATTGAGAATGTCAAGGCCAAGATCCAGGACAAGGAGGGCATTCCTCCTGACCAGCAGCGTCTGATCTTTGCTGGCAAGCAGCTGGAAGATGGACGCACACTGTCTGACTACAACATCCAGAAGGAGTCCACCCTCCACCTGGTGCTCCGTCTGAGAGGTGGTATGCAGATCTTTGTCAAGACTCTGACTGGCAAGACAATCACTCTTGAGGTGGAACCAAGTGACACCATTGAGAACGTCAAGGCCAAGATCCAGGACAAGGAGGGCATTCCTCCTGACCAGCAGCGTCTGATCTTTGCTGGCAAGCAGCTGGAAGATGGACGCACACTGTCTGACTATAACATCCAGAAGGAGTCCACCCTCCACCTGGTGCTCCGTCTGAGAGGTGGTATGCAGATCTTCGTCAAGACTCTGACTGGAAAGACCATCACTTTGGAAGTTGAGCCCAGTGACACCATTGAGAACGTCAAGGCCAAGATCCAGGACAAGGAGGGCATTCCTCCTGACCAGCAGCGTCTGATCTTTGCTGGCAAGCAGCTGGAAGATGGACGCACACTGTCTGACTACAACATCCAGAAGGAGTCCACCCTTCATCTGGTGCTCCGTCTCCGTGGGGGCAATTAATCTGTTTAAGTTTAATATATTAAGTCTTGAAAATTATAAGACCAATTCCCATTTCCTTTGTTCCTATTAATCATTCAATAAAGTTCTGGCATTCCTGATTTTGTTGTCAGTCTCATCTTTGTCATTTACAAAAAAAGGTTTTGTATTTTAATAGACTACAAGTTTAAGTTTTTGATTCTTAAAATTTGTTTCTGTATTTTAAATCCAAGTCATATTTAAAATTAAATTGTGACTGTCTTATGCTTATTGTATTAGCATAGGTGTATTTTAATTATGTACTTTTTGTTGGGCACAATGTTCAAAAATTAAAAGTAAGTGTTTCTTCCAATGTCTTGAGGGAATTTCAGTCTATATAATACAGGAGTTTACAAACGGGCCCACATTGGCGTGACTGGAAATGTAAGTAGATTAAAGTCAACTTCAAAAATATATATACAATGAACACACACTTTAACAGTGTTTCTATACTGAGTTGAGGTAATGTAAAATATTAGATTTATAGTGTTTCAGTATTCTGTTATAAAATAAAGATGCCATATTTTAGGCTGGTTGATTTATTTTTGGGGTTCATGGCATCTAGCCCCTGATCTAATATACAGACAAATCTCCCTTTCCTCTGTGACCGGTTGCAATTATTAAACCAACCACACGATGTCACCAGAGGTCAAGCAAAAAGGCTATGTTGACCCTTTTGATTCCATTTTTTGAATGATGATTACATTTTTAATGATGAAATCAGAGTAATCGCAGGTGCCCTCATGAAAATCCTTGTGCAAATATTCTTCAATCTATGTTGCTTGAGGGCAACTGTTAAATGGGTTTTTACTATGCTGTAACAACGGTTTGCCCTTTAGAGACCTTTTGAACAGATTGCAGCATATTGTGTTGGTCATATATTTAGACACTGGTCAAATTGTCAAAAGTAAATAACCATTATCTAACAGGTTTTGCCAGTCCCGGCTCCAGCTTTGAGATGCAAGTGAAATTCTTGGTGGGCCCAGACCTTTAACATAATTTTTTTTCCTTAACAAAATTTAATTTTATAACAAAAGAGGACTTGCAGGTCTTGAAAGGAACTCTGCAGGGCTCAATGCAAAGATCTTCTATACAGGTTCATTCTGATCCAGATTTTTACTTCCCTTGCAACAAAAAAAAGTCACCGGCCCCACCATTACTAATAATACTTTTTTTAAAAATAAATATTAAGACAAGTAAACAGTGAGAACAAATTACAAGCAGTATCACAAATAAACAGAATCTGGGTAAAGGACTGGGGGCCCCTGAGCTTGAGTTTATGTTTGGGTCCTGCCTACGCTACAAATGACCTCAACAACATCATAGAGTAGCAAAACATACACACAAATTAAAGTATACTTTGAGGTTCAAAATTTTACATCTTGTGTTAAAATGTAATGCAACATTTTCCCTTTAAATACTTTAGACAGTTCAATAATAATTTATGCAATTTTATATTATTTATTTTTTGCATTTTCTTCAGTTTTTATAGGAAAGCCAAATATATATATGTGGATGCCATGGACCCCGTTAACATTACTCCTGATCGGAGGCTTCCGTAGTTTACACATAGATTTAGGCTTCAACTAAGTTTAATGTTGCAACGCAAAAATATTTAGTAGTGCATAAGTTATAATTTAGTGTACATTTATGTCAAAACTAGGCTATAGTTGTAACTTGCACACAGCTGGTGTAGCAACAGGTGTCCCGGCAGGAAAACTATCCGTTCATTTATCGATACACGTTAAATCCATTAAGTATTGCTATGTACAGGTCTATGTATTTTGAATTAAAGTGTGCAGTGAACTCCGTTGCCTTGAAACTCATGCTGGCGCCGACTGTTCCAGCAGAATGGGTCACGTGACCTCCGGAGCCTCAGCCTGCTTGCAAACTTTCTACAAAATATCTTCTTTTGTGTTCAGCAGAACAAAGAAACTCATAGAGGTTTACTTTTTATAGCTTACATTAATTGTTGTCATAGGCAGGGGTTTTCAAACCTGTCCTGGAGGGATGTCTCCAATATTTGACACACCCAGGTCTTGCAGTCTCTAATAATGAGCTCATGAGTTGAATCAGGTGTGTTAGATGAAAGAGACATACTAAATGTGCAGTGCTGGGGGTCCTCCAGGACAGGTTTGAAACCCCCTGTCATAGGGGACAGGTGCAACAGTTGTGCCTACACTGACAGCCATCGTAAAACTTGCTATGCTTGTTTGACACAAAAGCCTTGACACACGGTAGCTATGTCTTTTAGAAGCTAAGAAAACACTGATTAAAATGATATCACTTTATTATGCTTCACGCAAACAGCTTAGACAGAATGGTATTAACTCTGAGCATGAAAAAAACAGCACAACTTTTTAACTTAAAAATGTATTTTTTGCAGAAGGAATGGTCACATGTGGCTTCTTTCTTCCAGAAAGGTAGAGAGGCTATATGAGCATATCTTACGGAGACTGATATGGAAGAACATTTATGAAAGGCAAAACTGCAATCATTATATAAGAACTGTTCAAAATTACATCACTTAACGTGAAATCCATTTTCTCTCATGTACGTCACCAGTGTAAGCTTTGCGGTCAAAACTTCTACATCACTCTGGTCAGCGTAGTCCATAGCAACAACAAAAACATATCTTGATTTTATCTAGTGGTTATTTTGGGTGTTTTATCCCATGAGGCGTTTCCTCTCACGCTACCCTACAGGGCCTTTGTGCTAGTGTCAGTTCTTTTAACTGTAAAATCAGCTGTTAAAGCCGTAAAAAGCTTGTGCAACAAGGGGGTTCAATCAGGGGTGGCACTGCCCCCCAGCCATGCCCCTGCAGGGCAGATGGTCAGAAAGACAGCACTGTTGCTTGTGTGATAACTTGTATAGCATATATTTATGTCATAAATATAAAGAACAAGAACTCATTAAATAAATAATTCTCAAGAAATGGCGTGAACATGAGGAGCAAAAGAGAACCGTCTAGACGTGGTTCTCTGTGCGTGCTTTGGCTGTGTGTGCAGAGAAAACAGCCCACAAGAAAAAATACTATAGTATATTATAGTAAAATTACTCTAGTAAATACTATAGTGTTTTTGAACCGTTCTATAGTAAATATACTACAGAAAATTAACAATGTGTAAGAAATACTATAATATACTACAATACACTACAATTTACTGTAGTATCTTTACTATAGTACGGTTCAAAAACACTATAGTATTTACTAGAGTAATTTTACTGTAATTTTACTATAATATACTAAAGTAAACTATAGTATTTTTTCATGTGGGCGCGCGCAAGTGTCTACACGTCTTTCCACTTAACGGTTAAAAACCATCTTAAACTGAAAAAAGAGACTTAAATCAGGCTTTCTAGTTTCTAAACAATAAGCAGATTTTTTGATGATAAGCAACCAAAAACCATGATCTCTGTCAAAATCTGGAGATTAAATATTGAAATCGGTTATTTGACTTGGGGCCTGGGTTATCCAGGCCCACCCTGGCCCCCCGTGGAGCCGGGCCTGTGCTACTAATCATTTTGTTTGGGCATCAAATAGTTAACCGTGTGGCGGACACCAGCAGTTTGTGTGTGTTCTTGTTAATCAAGTGGCAGACACCAGCAAAATAGACCAGCAGTCAGATACAAATCAACCTTTGTGACATACAATGTCTCTTGGCTACTTACTGCACTGTCCATTCTGTTTATTGGAAATACGTGACGCTGCCTACATTTTTGCAAACCCTGAAATATGCACCTCCAGGTACGTTTCCCTGCACAATTCAAGAAAAACGTGGTGTAAGCACAAACTTTAATTCCTATTGAAATACATTTAATTCTTTGCATTTGTAAAAGTAGACATGATTTTATGAATATTTAAAGGCTACTTTTATATATTGGACCAACTAACCCCACTCCTACCCTAAACCTACCCACTTCTCAACGATAAAACACATAACAGACAAATAAAAGTACAGTCACAGGTATTTATTGCAAAAACTGACCAAAACAGTGTAAACTCATGTTGTATTCCAAGTCTTCAGAAGTCATACGATATCTACATGTGAAGAACAGAGTTGATCTTAATGTTTTAATCGCTAAAATGATGATCCAATCCGCTGCTCCGTGTGAACACCCTCCACTCGTTCATATTTCATTCAAATAATACACTCGACTCATGAGCGTGACGCGGTCAGTCACGAGACACACAAGAGCCAATGGCATTTTACAATCAAAGCTGACGTAATGACGCAATTGGTCACGAGACATATGCCAGCCAATGCTGTCAAAGCTGATGTAACGGCGGCAATTTTCAAATATGATCTTCGGCGGGTGGACTCAACACTGATTGCTTTTGGGGATTTTCTTCACAAAAATCAATCGTTTGGCCTCGAAACACTTGGAATATTTGTTCTTTTTAAATAAATTGTGCCTGCAGTCGTATCTGCCTGTTATGTCCTGTTTTTTTATAATACACAAATGGTTAGGTTTAGGGAAGGGGTTGAGAAAAACTGATACCACTTTGCGCCTCTAGTGGACGTTTCACCCGAAAAGTGCAGGGAAACGTACCTGGAGGTACATATTTCAGGGTTTGCAAAAATGTAGGCAGAGTCACGTATTTCCAATGAGCCTGGGTTGACAGAATCCATACTGATATCAGTCTAGGAATCAGTCCAGACCTAATAAAAATACTTGCTGCACTAAAAGAAAAACAAGCTTAAAGGGATAGTTCAACCCCAAATAAAAATTAGCCCATGATTTACTCCCCCTCAAGCCATCCTATGTGTATGGGACATTCTTCTTTCAGACGATTAAAATCGGAGTTATATTAAAAAAGCCCTGGCTCTTCCCAGCTTTATAATGCAGTGAATTGTTGTTTCGTTTTTTACTTTGTAAAGTTTTAAATATGGATATTTTTCTTACACAAACGCATCACTTCGCTTCAGAAGGCCTTTAGTAAAAGTGAAAGCAACTGATAAAGCTGTTGATGTTGGCCTGTTACATGTTCAGTAATGGTAGTTAATTAAGAATGCCATATTGTTATGTTTAAAAAGTAAGATTCACCTGGGCTGATCTGCTCACAGAATCACCCCAAAAGCCCTTTCTGATGTTTCTTAGCTGTTTTTTGCATAGATATGAAAATGATTTTTCCAAATGTAATTGTTTGGATTTCAAGAAGGCTTTGGAATATAGACCTACGGTTGGTCTTATATATTTTACAAAACATGTTTTATTCTAAAACTGCAAGAAAATCAGAGGCTTTTTGTTCCAAAGTTGTGTTCCAAATTTTAGGTTGATATCTAAAAAAATTGCTTTCAGTGAGATTTTGTTTGGGCGCAGTACTAAAGCTTTCAAATGATTTATAGGTTGTCAATGTTACTTTAGGTTTTTAAGATTTATTTTTTTATAATGGCAAACAAAAATACAGGCCTGGTTAGGACAGAAGGTCATTTGTATTGGCAGAGGATCCACACTCCTCTGTAAGCAACATATCCCCAAACTCTTTATTATACCTTTTGGTTTACCTCTGGAGACGAGAGCATTGCACCATTCGCACTGAGACATTTCAAACGATGCCAAGCATGTATAATACTGTAACTGTTCACAATAACAGAATCATTCATTTCCGGCAATCTCAGCATGTGTAGAGAAGAGATGGAGGAAGACAGGGTGAAGGGAAGGAACGCAGACCAGATAATGATCTAACAAACTCTGAGGTGTGGTCCATAGAAACTCAAAAGAACTGAGAAACGACCTTTGTTTTTTAGAGAGTAGCCCTTCTCTAAGCCAGACAGCTTGGCATCGTTGAAATCTGAAATGAAATGATTTTAACCTGCTTTGCTGAGATTAATTGACCTTTTAATTTAAAGGGAATAAATGGACTTGTCAGTGTTATAGTGTGACTGATTTTAAATTGCTTGTGTCAATGATATAAAATGTTAGTACATAATGACATTTAGACACTATTTTTCATCTGAATCACATTGTCATGTGTTTTCATTCACTATATCCATTGATACATGCACAAGCAAATATCATTTATAATTTGTGGTTTATCATATTTGTCATGATCTTCAGGGCTCAAAAAGTTTTCTTGTTTCCTCGTACAGTCCAGATTTGTCTTGGATTTGGAGTCAAAAATCACATGAATAGCTTCTTTAAAAAGCTCTTTTGATGATGTCTTGCCTTCACCCTGATTGACATTTCATAGTATTATAGTATAAAATGTCACAAGAGGTGAAGGTTTCAGTTTCTTTTACATACTGGCTGATGGATTCATTGATGTTAGACTTGCACTGGTGCTCAATGAGAATCCTGGGCCCTCTTCATAGTAGCCTATTTTGGTGCAACAACATTTAATTTTCCACCTCAAAAATAATAATAATTAATATAAAAAATATGTATAAAATAATACCAATCAGGCACAACATAATGACCACCTTCCTAATATTGTGTTGGTCCCCCTTTTGCTGCCAAATCAGCCCTGACTTTTTTGCTTTGTGGCAGGGTGCATTATCCTGCTGAAAGAGCCACAGCCACCAGGGAATACCGTTTCCATGAAAGGGTGTACATGGTCTGCAACAATGCTTAGGTAGGTGGTACGTGTCAAAGTAACATCCACATGGATGGCAGGACCCAAGGTTTCCCAGCAGAACATTGCCCAAAGCATCACACTGCCTCTGCCGGCTTGCCTTCTTCCCATAGTGCATCCTGGTGCCATGTGTTCCCCAGGACATGCACACACACCCGGCCATCCACGTGATGTAAAAGAAAACATGATTCATCAGACCAGGCCACCTTCTTCCATTGCTCTGTGGTCCAGTTCTGATGCTCATGTGCCCACTGTAGGCGTTTGTGGTGGTGGACGGGTCAGCATGGGCACCCTGACTGGTCTGCGGCTATGCAGCCCCACATGCAACAAACTGCGACGCACTGTGTATTCTGACACCTTTCTATCAGAACCAGAATTAACTTCTTAAGCAATATAAGCTGCAGTTTGATCGGACCACACGGACCAGCCTTCGCTCCCCACGTGCATCAATGAGCCTTGGCCGCCCATGACCCTGTCGCCGGTTCACAACTGTTCCTTCCTTTTGATAAATACTGACCACTGCAGACCGGGAACACCCCACAAGAGCTGCAGTTTTGAAGATGCTCTGACCCAGTCGTCTAGCCACCACAATTTGGCCCTTGTCAAACTCGCAAATCCTTACGCTTGCCCATTTTTCCTCTTCATCAGGTGCCGTGATGAAGAGATCAAAAGTGTTATTCACATCACCTGTAAGTGGTTATAATGTTATGCCTGATTGGTGTATACTGAATATTCTATTTTAATATTAAGTAGGTCTATTTAAAAATATTCCAGTTTACAACTCATTAACCGCATAAATGCATTAACGCCAGATGTGAGGTCAAAGCAAAGAGGTTTCCAGAAACAGTAACAACTGCCTTAAGGAGTTTTCTTTATATAGTTTCATGATGAGATGGTCTCAAGAGAACCATCAGAGCAGGACTGGGGTCAAAACTCAACCCATCCGGCCCACACGATTCCCCATTCATGTTATGGTCTTTAAATTGAAATAAATAAATACATTAATGAATAAATAAAGGACATATATATGTAACATATATATATGTTGGCCATCCGCCATATTGGAATGGTAAAAACAGCAGCCGGTATGATCTGATCTCACCATCATCGAGTCTGTCTGTGATTTTGTCACCTGCATCTATTCCTACACCTATTCCTGTAGTTTTGCAGGAAGGTTTCCTCAAGTGTCTGGGAGACGTTGCCTCAGTTCTTCTGGATTTAGTCTGTCTCAGTTTTTATGGTTGTTCATGTAATCACAGACAGACTCGATTATGGTGAGATCAGATCTCCATGTGGAGCATAGAGACTATTGTCAGACTCTTTATGCATACAACAATTTCTCTGGATTATTAAAACTAATGGCAATTAATTTATAAATGTAAACTGATATTTCCTACTGACACAATACAGCAAAATATATAAATAACTGGCTTAAACCCAAATACTGTAAAAAATACTAGCGAGCCAAAGATGTTTGCATAGTACAGTATATATATATATGCATATGTGCATCTGCAACCGTATGAATATCATTATCTGCAATAGACTTCAGGTAATGATTTTGCTAAACTAACACAATACAACAAGATGAAGCTAGCACAACATTAAAAAGTTACCAGTATAAAAACCCTGTATATCGAGTTAAAGGGATAGTTCACCCAAAAATTATAATAAGATGAAAAATAATGGGTCGCTCTCAGGAGCTCAGTGAATTCAAGCGTGGCACCGTAATCGGTTGCCACCTGTGCAATAAGTCCATTTCTGAAATTTCCTCACTACTAAATATTCCATGGTCAACTGTTAGTGGTATTATAACAATGTACAAGCAATTTTCAAAACAGCAACTGAGCCGCAAGTGGTAGACCACATAAAATCACAGAGCGTGGTTAGCACATGCTGATGTGCACAGTATGCAAAAGTCACCAACTTTCTGCAGAGTCAATAGCCACAGACCTCCAAACTTTGTGTGGCCTTTAGATTAGCTCAAGAACAGTGCGTAAAGAGCTTCATGGAATGGGTTTCATGGCCGAGCATCTGCATCCAAGCCTTACATCCCCAAGTGCAATGCAAAGTGTCGGATGCAGTGGTGTAAAGCACGTCGCCACTGGACTCTAGAGCAGTGGAGACGTGTTCTCTGGAGTGACTAATCACACTTCTTTGTCCGGCAATCCAACGGATGAGTCTGGGTTTAGCTGTTGCCAGGAGAACGGTACTTGCCTGACTGCACTGTGCCAAGTGTAAAGTTTGGTGGAGGGGAGATTATGGTGTGGGGTTGTTTTTCAGGGGTTGGGCTTGACCCCTTAGTTCCAGTGAAAGGAACTCTTAATGCTTCAGCATACCAAGACATTTTGTACAATTTCATGCTCCCAACTTTGTGGGAACAGTTTGGGGATGGCCCCTTCATGTTCCAACATGGTCCATAAATATTATTTAAAATAGCCCAAAAATCTCTTAAAGTATCAAACTATGACAGATACTGCCTAATAAATTTTTATTCCACAAAGATAAATATAGCTGTGTCACCACAGGCTCTAGATAAGAGATTCATGTAATTGTGTTACATACAAATGAGTTATCAGTGTCAAATACTTGTCTAACAAAGATACAATACTCTTATCATGTTCTCTCAGCAGTTCTGTTTAAACATTTATCATACCACTTTCAGGCACTACATCATTTGTTCTGTCAGACACAATACACCATGATTTAAATGGTACCAGACAGATTTAACAGTAATACAAAATAAGTAAATAAATAATTGTAATAATTTTGCATATCAAGTTTGGACGTTCAAAGTTTGACATCAAGACATCAAGTAGGCCTATCTATCTATCTATCTATCTATCTATCTATCTATCTATCTATCTATCTATCTATCTATCTATCTATCTATCTATCTATCTATCTATCTATCTATCTATCTATCTATCTATCTATCTATCTATCTATCTATCTATCTATCTATCTATCTATCTATCTATCTATCTATCTATCTATCATCATCATCATCATCATAAATTTAGTACAAAAAAAAGTATACATATACATATGCTTCTTGTAAACATAGTTCGTAAAATATGCCAGACAAAGCGAATTGGTACATTAGATCTTCCAGAGAGACTCTTGTCCCCAATACTGTATAACTACATTACCCAGAATCCTCTGGTTTATAGGTGGCGCTTTGAGCATCGTAAACATGGTAATCGCACAGCAAGAGCGCTATAAAATCTGTTCGATCAGAGAGCCGGACTTTAACATCACTCACAGCTGTAATGTACCTGGCCATAAAGTCAGAAGAGCATTATTAACTCAATGACCTGGTTTTATGGCTTTATCTCGTATAAGTGATAGTTTGTTCAGCTGTTGAGTGAGGACTGACGCGTGCGTTGAGTACCGTGCGCTTTCTAGAAGATATAACTTTATTGTTCTCAAACCTTTGCATTAATTCGTAACGTGAAGCGTGTGAAGTAAGGATGGCTGTGTCTAAATCTACACTAGCGATCGTATTTTTAGTCCTTGGAGGTTTGACAGTTTTGTTCGGGACTGTCCTGGTGTTTGTTGGACCTATTATAATAGACGATCAAATAGTGAAGGTAAGTTTTACACCTCACAGGTGCACGAGGCGCTCTAATCAAATATATATTTTACTTTAGGTGTTTTGTCAAAAAATAAATATAATTGGGAACGTTTTGCTAATAATATAGGCAATAGCTTGATTATATTAAAGATGTGCTACAAACACACATATTTGAAATAAATAAAGATTAGATAGTTGTGGTAATCTTAGTTTGTCAAACGTGTGTAATCAATCGCATTGTCAGATTCATGACTGACGCCTTGTTTCCTTCAGAAGACATGTTGTGTTGTTTTTATGTTATGTAGTGTTTTGTTTTGCTGGGGTAATTTCTTGTAGGTTACCCTGGTGTCATTAAATTAGGTTAATACTTGTCTTCAGCATCGACACATTCAATTAAAAAGTGACAGCAAAGATTTATATTTCAAATCCATTCTGTTCTATTAGACTTTCTATTAATCAAAAAATTACCTTGGCACAACTGTTTTCAACTTCATACTAAGTATGAAGAAATGTTTCTTGAGCAGAAAATCAGCATATTAGTATGATTTCTGAAGGATCATGTGACAGATCATGTACAGTTACACATCTCTTTTTTTATCACATTGTGTGTGTGTGTGTGTGTGTGTGTGTGTGTGTGACATATTCTGTGTCTCCCTTCAATAGGCCATAAGTCTGCGTGTAATAATTTTATTTTAGGTTAAACTATTTTAAATACAACATATCACAATCTGATCACTAACCATATATCTGCATATTTCAAATCCTCACAGAATGTAGAGATAAACCCGAAGAACGAACTCTCCTACACTATGTGGAAGGACATTCCGGTTCCCTTCTTTATGTCTGTATATTTCTTTCATATTGTCAATCCTGATGAAATCCTAAAAGGAGAAAAGCCCATGGTGATACAGAGGGGGCCATATGTGTACAGGTAAGGATTGTGTTTCCTACTTTTTCTGTAAAGCTGCTTTGAAACCATATGTATTGTACGAATCACTAGATCTGACTTTGCTTGACATCTCATGGCTTTCTTGATGTTCAGACCTGCATGTTTAAGCCCCATGGCACTGACGTTGGTAGGTTTGTGCCCAGTGGTTTGCATTCTGTCAATTGTCCAGACAAGACCACCATAAAGTCTGTTTTATGTCCCCCTCAGGATATAAAATGTCCTGTCCATCCTGGAGTGATTTGTAGAAATGTATAACTTTGTGTAATATAACTTGAGAAGACTGGGTTTGTCAGCACTGGTCAGTATGACTCTAAAAGCATTCCTTTTGTGTGCATAACCTGCTCCAACATACACAGGTGGTTTGGATATGGGTCAGTCTAGTGGCCTTAAACTTACTTGAAAGGCTGATTTTTATTTTTTATTTTTTTAAAGATAATTAATTTTTTGCCTTGACAGAGATAAGGGGGGGGGGGAAGCAAAAGGAACGTATTTAATTTGAATGGTGATATACACTACCATTCAAAAGTTTGGAGTCAGTAACTTTTTTTTTTGTTGAAAAAGATTAATAGTCTTTAAAGACATTTATAATGTTACAAAAGATTTCTATTTCAAATAAATACTGTTCTTCTTTAATGTTTCTTGACCAGTAAATCCGCATATTATAATTATTTCTGAAGGATCATGTGGTGATGCTGAAAATTCAGCTTTGATCACAGGTATAAATTCCATTTTATGATATTTTCAAATATAAAACCGTTATTTGAAATTGTAATTTTGTAATTAAATTTTTTTTTAATTTTCCTGTATTTAAAAACATTTTTTTAAATGAAAGATGCATCCTGGTTGAGCATAAGAGAGTTATTTCAAAAACCGACCCCAACCTTTTGAACGGTAGTATACACTTGTGTTGTGATTTTAAAATGAATCTTATTGTCTCTCTTGCAGTATTTTCCACGGATATTATTTATTTTTATGATTAATTTCCTCTATTTTTGTCCATTCACATATTGTTTTCCTTTTTCTCTTCTTTCATTTTCTTTATTCCCTAATCGGCATCTGTCCATTTTGTTATTCTTATTATTATTGGCGTGGAGCTGTGATCCTACCCTTGAGCCATGCATACTAGAGCATTTCACAGAGTAAAAACAGGCACAGTGCTGGAACGGAGTACAAGCTGTATGGAGTACAAGGATGGGCCACATTTCTGCTCAGAACACAATCTGATTGTCTAACTCTTACGAAAATGATTCTAATCCAAATATTGTAATTGCAGGCTCTCTCCAGAATTAAAATAACAAGATTCCACATAAGAAATTCAATTAAATGTTATTAATTATAAATTCAGTCTATGATTGGATCATTATTGCAGTGATTATTCAGTTTCTAGCATGTTATATGTTTGGCAACAGTTCTTCTAACCCTAGCTGGTGGAGTGTGTAGCTTTTCCTTTAAACAACCATGTAGGAAGACACATCATGGCCATGTTCCAGGATGACAATGTCTATGCATCAGGGTCAAACTGTGAAAGAATTGTTGTGAGGGAGCATGAAGGATTTTCCCACATGAATCGGCACCTCTGAGTCCAGACCTTAAACTCATTGAATGTGCTGGAGGAGACTTTACAGAGAGCTGAAGTCTTGCATTGGCAATACAAGAAAAATTGATGCACCTCTTGATGGAAATAACATCACAACATTTATTACCATCAAGATGTGCATCGATTTTTGCTCAAGATCTTGACCATGATGTGTTTTCCTACATGGTGGTTAAAGAAATGAAAAGCTACACACTCCATCAGTTTGGGTTAGAAGAACTGTTGCCAATATAACACGCTAGAAACAGAATAATCACTGCAATAATGATCCAGTGATCCAGCGACTTTTTCTTTTTTGTCTGGGTAGTAATGTCATATTGTATAAATATCAGTAGTGCCCTTTTAACTGCTATATTCATAGTTATTTCATGTATGTAGTGTACTTCTGTTGGCATGCTGTTCGGACTTTGGAGTGAGTACATTTATTGCTTGCGTTGTTTTTGGCCAGATCGCTGTTGTTTTATCATCGCTTGTTAAATGCGCATTTGTTTCCACCATCACAGTTGTCTTTTTTAACTAAACAAACCATGCGCTTGCATTACATAATCTGAGAGTCTTTTTGCGTGACTTTCTGATGTGCCATTTATGCTGACTGAGAACTTCAAAGTTGTTCCTCTAAAAGCTGAATGTTGCAGTGTTTGGATAATATCACTGCTAATCAGCTGGCTAAGTCAAATTTTTCTGATGGTTTGACATCTTTTTTCAGTGAAAAACGCTGGAAGGACAACATCACATTCCATGACAATAACACTGTTTCGTATAAGGAATTTCGGCAGTATTTCTTTGAAGAGAGCATGTCTGTGGGAGATGAAACTGATGTGGTCACCATCCCTAACATGCTAGTGCTGGTGAGAATTTATGACAATACTTAGCCCACCATGTAGGGTTAGGAATTGAAAATCGATTCTCTTTCTGGAATTTAATACTTAAAGGATCAGTGCACCCAAAAATTCTGTCATTAATTACTCACCCTTGTGTCGTTCCAAACCTGTAAGACTTTCACTCAGTTTGTAACACAAATGAAGATATTTTTAATTGAGATCCGAGAGGACCATCCATAGGCATCAACGTCATTGCAACTTTCAAGGTCCAGAAAGGTGAACGTAAACGGTTGATAAAGAAAACGCTTGTGTAACTGTATATTGTATCCGTGCAGCTCTTAAAGTGACAGCAGCCTATATAATTCTGCTGCTGTCTCTATAAAATAAAACAACAAAAAGACAGAGAAATAAAAAATAACTTTTGTAACTATATTTGTAATTAGTTTTTTAAATTAGTTTCTTTATTTGAATGCCTGAATACCTCGTATCTTTGTTCAGTTGTATTTTTTTGTTTACTTGTCTTTTAATAATGCTTGATATTTATATCAGTTAGGCTAGTTTTTGCTATGGTATTTTAAAACCATAAGCAAATGTTCCTAGAGTATGTGTTCTTTAGCCTGTTGTTATTTGTTCATGGCATTCAGCTACAATGAAATGTTTTGCCATAAGACTTAGAATAAATGTAAATGATGAAAAGTTTTTTTTTTTACCTTATTGAAGTCAAAAACCTTATTTAAAATCTTTCTGAAATTAGAAATCGATAAGAATCAGAATCGATAAGCATAATTGTTATCTGACTTAAAAATTCAAGCGATACCCAACCCTACCACCATGTAAAGCAATTAAGAACTTTAACACAACGTTTTTCATTCACACTTTCAGGGCGCGTCAGTAATGATGGAGAATATGCCGTATCCTATACGCATTTTGCTCAGCACCACGTTCAAGACCTTCAACGAGGGACCTTTCTTGACCAAATCAGTAGGAGAACTCATGTGGGGCTACGACAGCAAGTTGGTGGACTTCCTGAACAAATATCTTCCTGGCATGCTTCCATCCACCGGCAAGTTTGGCTTATTTGCTGAGGTGGGTGTTTCCTGTGCATTTAGTTGTCTTGTTACAGTAGCTGGTGTTTTAGCCTCTACTGATTTTCTTGCTTTGTTTCGCTCCATATTTAGTTTAACAACTCGAACACTGGACAGTTCACAGTCTTCACTGGCCAAGATGACATCCGGAAAGTTCATAAGGTGGACTCTTGGAATGGCCTGAAAAATGTAAGCTAAATGCATTTTTGGACCTAAATAAAACAAAGATTCTAGCTCTGTTCCAAACCTAGTGAGCTGCCTACATAGGGCCTGAAACATACAGTGTACGTGTACATAAATGCACAAACCTTTTTTAGTTTTGCAAGCTTGATTCCATACATTACATTCTTAAAATGTGTCAGAATGCAATTTCAGGGGTGCTGTAAAAATGGTAATATAATGAAATAATATTACTATTTACAATAACTGAAGAATTTTCAGTATATATACAGGTCCTTCTAAAAAAATTAGCATATTGTGATAAAAGTTCATTATTTTCCATAATGTAATGATAACAATTAAACTTTCATATATTTTAGATTCATTGCACACCAACTGAAATAATTCAGGTCTTTTATTGTTTTAATACTGATGATTTTGGCATACAGCTCATGAAAACCTCAAAATAATTAGCATATCATGAAAAGGTTCTCTAAACGAGCTATTAACCTAATCATCTGAATCAACTAATTAACTCTAAACACCTGCAAAAGATTCCTGAGGCTTTTAAAAACTCCCAGCCTGGTTCATTACTCAAAACCGCAATCATGGGTAAGACTACCGACCTGACTGCTGTCCAGAAGGCCATCATTGACACCCTCAAGCGAGAGGGTAAGACACAGAAAGACATTTCTGAACGAATAGGCTGTTCCCAGAGTGCTGTATCAAGGCACCTCAGTGGGAAGTCTGTAGGAAGGAAAAAGTGTGGCAAAAAACGCTGCTCAACGAGAAGAGGTGACCGGACCCTGAGGAAGATTGTGGAGAAGGTCCGATTCCAGACCTTGGGGGACCTGCGGAAGCAGTGGACTGAGTCTGGAGTAGAAACATCCAGAGCCACCGTGCACAGGCGTGTGCAGGAAATGGGCTACAGGTGCCGCGTTCCCCAGGTCAAGCCACTTTTGAACCAGAAACAGTGGCAATTCTCCAATCTCAGGTCCATGGAGCTGGTGTTCCAGAGGCCAGGTGTGTTCCGTGGCATTCCCGTGTACCGTTTCGTGGCCCCAAAGACTCTTTTTGCGAACGGTGCAGATTATCCTCCCAATGAGGGCTTCTGTCCGTGCCGGCAGTCCGGCCTCCTCAACGTCAGCAGCTGCAGACACAGTGAGTCTCTGATCCAGATGTCACACACACACACACACACACACACACACACACACACACACACACACACACACACACACACACACACACACACACACACATTCTGATCCACAAGCACATTTGACTGTAGTGTAAGTAAACATTGAACCACTTTTGAATCAGAAACAGCGGCAGAAGCGCCTGACCTGGGCTACAGAGAAGCTGCACTGGACTCTTGCTCAGTGGTCCAAAGTACTTTTTCGGATGAAAGCAAATTTTGCATGTCATTCGGAAATCAAGGTGCCAGAGTCTGGAGGAAGACTGGGGAGAAGGAAATGCCAAAATGCCTGAAGTCCAGTGTCAAGTACCCACAGTCAGTGATGGTCTGGGGTGCCATGTCAGCTGCTGGTGTTGGTCCACTGTGTTTTATCAAGGGCAGGGTCAATGCAGCTAGCTATCAGGAGATTTTGGAGCACTTCATGCTTCCATCTGCTGAAAAGCTTTTTGAGTTGAAGATTTCGTTTTCAGCACGAACTGGCACCTGCTCACAGTGCCAAAACCACTGGTAAATGGTTTACTGACCATGGTATTACTGTGCTCAATTGGCCTGCCAACTCTCCTGACCTGAACCCCATAGAGAATCTGTGGGATATTGTGAAGAGAAAGTTGAGAGACGCAAGACCCAACACTCTGGATGAGCTTAAGGCCGCTATCGAAGCATCCTGGGCCTCCATAACACCTCAGCAGTGCCACAGGCTGATTGCCTCCATGCCACGCCGCATTGAAGCAGTCATTTCTGCAAAAGGATTCCCCACCAAGTATTGAGTGCATAACTGAACATAATTATTTGAAGGTTGACTTTTTTTGTATTAAAAATACTTTTCTTTATTGGTCGGATGAAATATGCAATTTTTTTAGAAGGACCTGTATATATATTTCAACTTTTAACCAGCAAAAAAATAAAATTATATATATAACATTTATTTTATTTTTTTTGCTGGTTAAAAGTTGTAATTTCTTTTATAATAACACTTACTGACACCAAACAATAAATAAATAAGTGTTTAAAAACTACAAACATGGCGGACATGTGAGACCAATGGTCAAGTAGAGAGGTTTAGATGTAGGGGTTTGATTTAATAATCCTGTATCTAACCTGATGAAAATGTATTCAATGTTATCCACATCATATTTCATCTCCAACAGCCTTGTGAACTTTTATAAAGATTATGTTTAGTCATTAACTTTTTAATGCATCCTTATGCAAACACATGAGAGTCCCACAACTGACAGATAAATGACAGATATCCCAATTCTCTCTGATGCGGTAGGAAATGAAATTGAATGGAAGGTCGTTAAAGACACAATTATGTCTTAGTATGTCCCAAAGCTTGCCTTCTCTTCTGCTACACACTTAAAAGCATGTACTTTTTCTTCAAGAACAGTACATACTGCGAATTGGGATGCAGCATATGTTTTGGAACTGAACATTTGGTGTTCTGTATGCAAATCTGTAGCAAAGGATCTTTGTTTTATTGGTGCAGGTGGATTACTGGAGGTCTGATCAGTGTAACATGATCAATGGGACAGCGGGCCAAATGTGGCCTCCGTTCATGACCACAGAGTCGACCCTGCCCTTCTACAGCCCTGATGCGTGCAGGTAAACTCACAGACTTATGCCCTCCATAAGATAATACGCTTTTAATGACCGTGCGGTTTCTAAGGGCACATTTAGTGGCAATTCTCCAATCTCAGGTCCATGGAGCTGGTGTTCCAGAGGCCAGGTGTGTTCCGTGGCATTCCCGTGTACCGTTTCGTGGCCCCAAAGACTCTTTTTGCGAACGGTGCAGATTATCCTCCCAATGAGGGCTTCTGTCCGTGCCGGCAGTCCGGCCTCCTCAACGTCAGCAGCTGCAGACACAGTGAGTCTCTAATCCAGACGTCACACACACACACACACACACACACACACATTCTGATCCACAAGCACATTTGACTGTAGTGTAAGTAAACATTGTGTGTTCATACTGGTTTGTAATATCATAATGTAGCCCTTTTTTTATATCTTTCTTTCTTATGTTTTTTTTTAATACCTTTTTCCCTACCCTTTACTTTTAATTTTTTTTATCCTTGTCTATTGATCTTTTCTTACCTCCATCTTTACTATGTTTTTGTTTTTACCTTCCTTTTTTTCTATATCTTTCACATTTAATTTATTTTCTTACCCTTTTCTTTTATCTATTTGTCTTGTCTCTTCTCATTTCTTTTTTCTTCCCGCTTGCTTTTTTTCCATCTTGTATTTTTATCTTTCTTTTTTGCTTTTCTGTTCTTCATTTTCTCTCATTGTTTTAATTTCTTTCACATTCTTACCATTTTCTTTCTTTTTTTTACCATATCTATTTTACTTTTCTTACTTGTCCTGCCCTTTCCTTTTTCTTTTCTTACCTGCTTTTATCTATTCTTTTTGTCTCGTCTCATCATTTTTTTTTTTTCTCATATCTCAGATTCCCCTGTGTTCATTTCCCAACCGCACTTTTTTGAGGCTGATCCTGTCCTTTTGGAAACTGTCAACGGATTGAGCCCAAATGAAGATGATCATGGACTTTTTATCGATATGCACCCGGTAAGAAATCCAGGCACACAGAAACACATAACATGTTACATTACTATTGGGAACTACTTAATATAATTACATGGAATTTTCTAGTACTGATTCTTTCTAGGAATAAACATATATGCAACATATGTATAGTTCTAAATCATTATACAATTTGTAAAATAACTTTCATAAGAAAATTGCATAATAAAAAAAAAACTTGTCACTTGGAGAAAGCAAATAAAATGAACAAGCAGTCGAATGTTTCTTCCTCGTCGTCAGGTGACTGGGCAAGTTTTAAACTTTATCTCTCAAGGTTATTGATTATCGGTTGTTGTTATGACTCAAAAAAAACCTACCATCTTTATCTCTGAAATTGGCCATAAATGTGAAATTGGTCCTTAAGTCTTATCTAAATTTGTTGCATAAACACCTGATTTTTATGTCTTTATCTAACTGTGTCATAACCACTTTTTCAAGCTGTTTTCAAGAGCGCATTGTGTCATGCAGGGCAGGACTGAGGGGCTGATTGCCCCTGGGCTTGAGTTTATGTTTGGAGCAATTCCCATTATTAATTGTTCTAACCTCAAAAGCATATGCAACATGCCTAGCCTACAGGCATTCAATTTAGTGTCATATCTGTGTCCTCTTTAGATTATTAAATTTAATCAACAAATTCCATCAGGATAAAAAGACTGTATGGCTGCCAATAAAACGAAACCAGTGTTTACACATACATTTACATATGCATACTGTTTAATGCAGCTCAAACATGACCTACATGCATGGATTTACATAGCAATCTCTTAATTTATGCAATTATAATTGTTTTTTAAAATATAACATTTTTATTGTAGAAATATGAAATGCGCTACTTGTTTTAAATATTTTAAACTAAAACGTTGGTGGCAATCAAACAAACGTAAACGTGTAAAGGTGGGTCGTGGTAGTTTCAGCTTTGTCGCTGATTTTGATAATAAGATTACGTTGCTCATTACTGCCATTAAACCATTACAACATCTGATAAGCTAATTGGAAATGATGGTTATCGTGACCTTTATGATGTTTGTATAGCTCTCAGCAACTGAATGTCCCATTATAAACAAGATAAAGATTTTAAAGGTATGCTCTTTTTACATGGTCAATGAATGACTAAAGATTTATCAAAGGTGCATCATTTAGGTTCAAATATTTGTGACTAGTGCTGTGGTTTGTCGGGGGTTAAGTAAAGCTGGAAATCTGACATTTGACACTTTGACACTGTTGGTTTGGTTTTGCATCAAAGCACATCATTGATGTTAAATGTGAAACTCCTGATGTCTGCATCCGTGGGCCTTTTGTAACACAGGTAGTTTGATAAGACAAACTCCACTTTATGACTTCTGATTAGTTGGAGATGCAGATAACAGACGCAGCTTTGTGTTGCTGTGAATTTAACAAAATTACACAATCCCGAGTCCCGACACACTTCTTGACTGGGTGTTGATCTGGTTGCAAAATGTAATGGCCATCTTATCGTTCTCCCTTCATCTTTTTTCAAAATATTTTTCTGAAACTGCTGCGGGGTTGAATGTCTGGGACCAATTCAACAGTAACGGATTCAGTGGATCAGGCATCATGCTAAGTTGTCACGAAAACAGCTCTTTTTTTGTTTTTAGTGTTGAGCAAATGCATTTCTGCTCATAACTATGCCAACATTGAATCTGCGCCCCCAAAAATTATGATTTTATGCTTTCAGTTTTGTTCGGTTTAATTAGTTTTACTGTGTCTAAATCAATTCAGCAGTATTTTTCAAAATAACAGATTCTGCCGTAGTCGGGTCAGGGTGAAATTCCACTGGAGGGAAATATTTTCTTTTTTTAGGTTAAATTTATGTTCTGTACTTGGCCTGTACGTTCACGGTTTTAATCACCTCATTCGTTTTAGTTCATTTTTAAAGTGTGACAAATTATTTGAGCACAATTTTCTCACGCTTTCTAAATTCCTATGGTCATAAAACTGCATGTGTAAGTGCCACCGCAGGACATGCCAGATTGCGTATTCACAGTATACATTTTAGTATGTGTGTTCCCTGGGAATCAAACCCATGACTTCGGAGTTATTAGTGCCATATTGTAGATCATAACAATTTCATAGTGCAAAAATTCATATTCTTCCTTTTGAGGTTGTAGAAGCCTTGTTGCTACTTCTGATCATCTCGCAGTAAATCAGTGCCTTTCACTTCAAAAGATTATATCTTAGAACATATAACTCTCCATAAATATCATGGATGTTGAGAAACCAATGAAGTGAGCAGTTCTAATAGTCACTCTTCAGGTTGTTTTATGACTTTTATCTTTAGCCTGTTCTACTTCATATACATTTCTTGATGTTTTCAGATAAAGTACACTTCCAAAAGTTTTCTTTTGAAAAATGTATAATTTTATTGAGCAAGGATGCATTAAACTGATAAAAAAAAGTCAGTAAAGACATTTAAAACGTTTCAGTTTTCAATTTTAAATGATATTCCTTTCATACTTTCTGTATTTTTTTATTATTTATTATAATATTAAGCAGCACAACCATTTTCAACATTCATAATAATAATAATAAATGTTTTTCGAGAAACAAATCATATTAGAGTGATTTCTGAAGGATCATGTGACTCTGAAGACTGGAGGAATGATGCTGAAAATTCAGCTTTGATCACAGTTATTTTAAATTGATATATTTCACAATATTACAGTTTTTGCTGTATTTCTGTAAAAAAAAAAATCAGCCTTGGTGAGATTGAGACTTCTTTCAAAACATTAAAAAAAAGTTATCGACCCCAACATGTTAAATGTTATATTGTATGCTTTATGTTGAAAAATTCTTTAATGATGCTTTTACATTTAATTTTCATCCAGGTTTGAGTATCAGGGATTTCTACATTGGATATTTTAGTTTATTTATTTATCAGGAATGTGTCTTCTGGTTAACTTCTGTTTATTACAAATGTAAAGTTACCAAAGATCCACCTTGCTCAAAATCGAATCAAATGTTTAGAAGAAATTTTCTATATAGAATTTTAGCTAAAAATCTGCTATTAATAAGAGGTAAACAAGTTTTTTTAAAACATGCTGAAATTCTCTTCCCAAGTGAAACACATTTTGTGAATGAACCTCTTGAATGAAACGCATGCAACAGTTTTTCATCGAAGGCTTTGTATTACAGGAGACTGGAGTGCCGATGAACGTTTCCATACGGCTGCAGCTCAACCTGCTCATTAAGAGCGTTTCGGGCATCTCGTAAGTACAGCACAAATACAGTAGGTCAACAGTCATGGTGCTCTGAGGTCCAGTTGTTATGAAACGTGTTTGTTTTTGATTGCAGCACTGTTTCTGTGTCTCCCATGGACTCATTTCTGTGTGCTGTGGTTTGCTTGTTTCAGAGAAACAGGAAAGATAACGGAGGTGGTGATGCCCATGATCTGGTTTGAAGAGGTAAGAGCGAATTTCAAAGAGAAAACAATTGCACAACATTACTCAAAATGCCCTATAAAGTCCCAGCAAGTGTTAACATTTTTTAAATGTGCCTAAATACAGGGGTAATGTAATCATAAAGAAATTTGAGATGTGAAACGAAATGGATCACTTTTTTTTTTATTTTATTTTTTTTACAGACACTTAATATTCAGTAATATTGTCAATTTGATTGCATCAATGCTATTGGATGAAAACAAAACTTGAACTATATTGAGCTGGATAATGACTTGTCTTCTGTAGAGCTGCTTTATAGCTGAATCTACTATTTCTTCATAACTACTAGCATTCACACTGTCATTGAACTCAACTGAATCAACATTGAACTAAGGAATTGCGTCACAGCTTGCATTGTCTAAAGCGCTATGTGACTTGACTTGAATTTAAGTAGAACTCGATCTCTATTATCCTTCTCAGAGCGGCTACATTGATGGTCCTGTTCTCAAAACGTTCCACACTAATCTGGTGGTGCTGCCCATGGTCATGGAGTACATGCAGTACATCTTCATCGGTCTCGGACTCGCAACCATTTTGGGAGCCGTGATGTTATTCTTCAGCGACAAGGTATGTACTGCTTTTTATGCATGCTTCTTATGCAGTGTTTTACTAATATATTTTTTTCTGATTCAAAGTGTGTATGTTTGTGTGAGTGCATGTGCAAGAGAGATTTGGAGAGGAAGTGGGTTTACATGATGTCTAGCAAATGTGGCTTAGTGTTTAAGCATGTCTGAGGAGGTGAAGTTTAGCATAAGAACCCAAAAGCACTTTTAACGTTCTTTATCACCCCACTCTAACACTCTGCATGGGCTTAGATGGTTTAAAATGCAACATTTGCATGGTTTGTCTTACAGAAAGTCAGGAGAAAGACATCAGTTTCTCCCACACAAGGGGTCAGCACTAAGTTATATATAAATATTTTTTTGTTTAAAAACAAAAAAAATTACAATGAGAATTACAATCAAAAATGAGTTTATATGCATGTACTTGTTCTAAATTTCTAAACCATTGTTTGATTGTTTACTATGTCATTGAAATAAGGCCGATCAACCTTACATGTAATGTTGCTGCTTTGAAAAAATGAAAAGCCAGCGTGAGATGATCCCGTCAGATGTGAATCTTATTGCACAAGTTTTATTATAAAAATGTGAGAATCAAGTTTCAAAGCATGTGGTGTAACAACTGCACGATCATGTTCATCTTGCATGCTCCCACCCCATTACAATCAGACACACGTCATGCATGCGTTGCTGCGCACGAGCACTACGGGCCGTTCAAATTCCCTTCAGTTTTTGTCCGCTGTGATGATCAACACTGTCACTGTGTCCAATAATCAACATGAAGATCACTGGCTCCAAATCACTGTCACTGGCCACCTGATGTTCAATGAGGTCTGGTTATTCTTTTAGGAAAGCGTAAAAGATACAAAAAACGACACGACCAATGAGACGCAGGATGAAAAATGTAACATGAACGACACAGGTGGGTTTTTGGCTCAGACATGCCTCTTCTCAAACTCTTCTTCTGCAGGTGGGACGTTTTTTGGAGTCACACAGGCACATTGAAGTGAACAAACCTCTTTCATTCACGTGTACCTTTTTATAGTCACTAACCATTTCATCTGCTTCCCTGATCTGTCCATCATAACTCATCAGAACTTTGCGTGCAATGTTCCCTCTAATTTGTCCAAGAACCAAGTGTGCCGCACATGTCCTGAAAAGTGAAGCCAAAACATTTTGATCGCCCCCTGGTGGCTGGCTGCAGTATCGGTCATAAACCCCGCCCTCTCGATGTTATCAAATTGGATGTAACACGAGCCAAACAAAAAATCCAATTTAGCTTTATATAATTATGGTTTCTGTCTTTTTAGGTAGTACTCATCACGCTTGTATTTTTAAGTGTTCATTTTTCCAATAAATTAGGTTTTTGTTGGTTATTTGATGCTATATAAACTCTCATCGGTTTGATGGTGTTTATATGCCTTCTAACACTGATTCCAGGTATCCTGAGAGGATTTTCTTGTTCTCATACTCTCATTGAGTTTCAAGTAAAGTTAGTGAATCCATGCTAACGTACTAATCTAAATAGCTAACTGTTCTCGCATCATGTACAGATATACTCATGGTCAAGTTCTTTTTCGTTATTTGCTTAAGGGTAAAATGGCGTTCACAATACGTGACCAGCGATATACAGTTATTGAACTTCCGCCCACTCTGCTGAGAGCACCGTTTAGATGACTGTAAATATCGAGCTACGACCTTTCTCTTGATGCCAACACTGAAGTGACTTCAACTGCAATTCATCGACTGGCCTCTTCCGTTTTGTTTTTTACACAAATACTTTAAATTAAAGTGAAACTCCAATAGAGTGGCTCCAGATGTTAACCAACACATAGTAAAGTCCTTGGCAGTTCCTAAATGGTTAGCCTTTTTTTTTGCGCTTTTTTTATGATAAACAAGGATGCAACTTTTTTTTTAATATGTACTAGTTTATATTCTCCCCCTCCCCAGTTTATACTTGAATGTATATTGGTTATTTTTCTAGAAATCCAACTTGACAAAAAAGCTTGATGCAAATAAGATGCAACTTTAAAGGTTTTTATATCTTCTTGTAAGTGGTTTAGTGGAGACATTTGAATTTTGGTGAGAAATTTTTGTTTGTTGTTTTTCATTTGCACTAACATGTCTTTTTTCCCTCGGGCAGGTAAAAAGTAATCTGTGTGGCCAGCCCTGCACAGATGTGGATTCATCCAGCTCAGCCAGTGAAAAGACCCCATTACTACAGGCCCCTACCAGCTAGAGCCACTATCCACACTGCAGCTCACTTTTGTTTATAAACTCTCAATCCCACAATCCACTGGGCAACAAATAAGTTATTTTATGAAGTGCTGTGGTTGAATGGAACTGGATCAAGAACAGGATTATGAACACTTGAGTGGCTTTCTTGTGTGTTTTTTGCACAGCAGGTGGGTCTAAAGTTCCCTGTGGTGTCAACACTATTTACTTTCAAAATGTTTTTTTTTTGTTTGTTTGTTTTTTGGTACGAAAAAAGTCATCAGCACCTGCGCTGTGGTAAGGGTAGATAGTGTTTTTAATTGACTGTATAGATAATGAATTTCAAATGGTGCATTTGTAGTCTACACAAAAAAAGACTAAATGGTCAAAACACTCCAAACCTTACTTCCTCAGAGGGAAAATGTATTTGATCTCATTTAACCTTTATCCTGTAAATAAGGAAGGGCTGTGTGTGGACACTTTGTAACAATTGCGTGCCATTGAGTGAAAGATCCTCTGAAAGCAGAAAAAATGCTGAGCCAACACATTTCTCAGTATGCTGAATACACATGTTGCGTGTATTCTGTTTGTAAAGCCACTTGTATTTAATGGATGTAAAAAAAACGTTGTCATTGTTTGCGTTCTCTTAATTGTTGTTCAGTATAAAATGAAATGGGATTATTACATTTTGTGAGATTTTTTTTTGTGTGTGTGTGGGGATGGGGTGTGTTTTGGTTTGACGGCCATTTTAAAATCGCAGTTATTTTTACCACCGCAGGATGGCAGGAGCGAGCAACAGTACAGCGTGAGGCGACGCCGGGTTGGTGTTGAATTGAGTCATTCTTTGATTTTGTGGATTATAATTTATTTTGTTAATGGTTGTTAATCAAACAGGTTTAATTTATTTAATGTTTAATATTACTGCGTTTTGAAGAAATACACAAACCTTGGCAAACGTGTCGCTGTTATGTTGGCAGAAGCGAAGAGTTCCTGATGTGAGTTTTTACAGAGTAAAATGATTTTGCACAATAACATCCGATAACGAAATATGTTATGTTCAGATTAACTGTTTGTCTAAGGCTCCAGAGAACTCGATGCCATATTAGTAATTTCAGAATTAGCCTTATATTATTTTCCCCTTAAAATTGTTAAATGTTTTTGCTAACATAGTTAAATCTCAAGTAAATGTTATTGGAAATGTAACCCTATAACGCATGTAATATATTTGATACATGGATTTCTAAGGCCTTTACATTATCAATGGGGGGTTGATTATTTTATAAAGTAAACGTTTTAATAGTTTGTTATACTGTTATAAAGATCCTCACCAGTTTACATTAAGCTATCAGAATCTAACCATCTAAATTACTTTTGGGGCAAACAAAATAACATCTAAATAACATAAATATGTTTCCCTCATCCAGTTTAAGATCCATATTCTTTCTAAAATCATACTATATGGGCCATAAAAGCCTGATGTAACAACATATAAAATATGTCAATATGCCTTTATATATCTTTATCTATGTTTCATCTATACGTTTCAGAAACTAAAAATTAGATTTTTCTGGCCATTATTGCATGTCAGGTGTTACAGGGTTAAAGCTCTATGAAATCAGAATTTGTGTTTAGTTAGTCCCTATCTATTTAAAATTTTTTAATCTATTTAGTGGGTGTGTCCATTTTTCTATCCAATAAAATGCTTTCTACAGTGAGATTATCCCTCGCCCTAATTCCACCTTCCATACCAAGTAGCAAATTAAGCTTTATCCTTCTGTTCTAGTACAACACAAACAGAAATAATGTATTATTTTCATGGATGATGTTTTAAGCAAGTTAAAATTTGGTTTAAAATCAGTTCTCATAAGATTAGCAAAAGTCAATAACCCGATGTGTCAATGATAAGGGTGTGCTTTGATGTATGTGAAGGTCCTTAGGGTCCCCCAGATCCCAAACAGAAGAGTTACCACTTTATCAAATCAGGTCATCAGAACTTCAACATTTGAAACGAAGCGTACAGGAGGAGAAAAGGCGCTTCGGCTGTCTGTTTGATGGCTGTTCAATCGATGAAGTTGGCAAACGTGTAGATGTGACCTTTTCCGCAGAGCCGCCGCATTTCAATCACATGTCCTGAGGGGACGCATGTCTCAGCGTTTCCTTGACCCTTGCTGCTGATTACGGTACTATGGCGTCATGGCCACAAAGCTGTCTTGCATGTGAAATATAGGGGTGGTCTGCCACTTTATGGGTGTTGTAGAGATTTATTTTTCTTGGATTTAACCTCTGTAGTCTCGGTTTGATGAAGTAATTAGGATACAGGCAGAACAACAACGTACCAGATTTGGCGACCCAGGCAGCAGTGCTTTAGGAGCTGAATGCAAAGAGAAAACATGCTTCAAATATTTAATGAGCTCCGTTGGTTTCTGGCCAATCCATAGATTGTTCTATTTGTGGACTACAGTTGTTTTTGTCCATCAAACGTAATGAAAAGTTAAAGGGAGAGTTCACCCAAAAAATTTTGTCATCATTTAATCACCCTTAGGTTGTTCCAAACATGTATGAGTTTCTTTCTTCTGCTGAACATGAAGCAAGATATTTGTATACATACTAAAGTCAATAGTGCCCCACAATATATTATTCAAAATACCTTCTTTTGTCTTCATCAGGAGAAAGAAATTCATTCAGGTTTGGAACAACTCGAGGGTTAGTACATTTAACATTCATCTCTTTAGCATAAATTCAGTACCTGTTGGTTTGTCTTTGTTCATTTTGTTTTCCCTCCTTTCATGTCTCCTGGTGTCGACATAGCCAGCCGTTTACCTGAGCTATTTGGTGTTTGTATTCCTGTTGTGTCTGATGATACTTTGGCTCCTGCTTACCTCCCCGCTGGAGCGAGTGGGTTTGACGTCCAAAGGGAGGGTGCAGGTCATCCCTTCGAGAAACATCAAACCGAGATGCAATTGTGGCCACCCTTCCAACATCTTTGATGTCTGGAACCCAACCGTGACCAAAGTCTAGTGTGAAATTATAGAATGGAGTAGACACAGAATATTAATGCTGATGCAGAATATGATGATGGTGAAATTAATGAAAACATGTCCAGGTCACATTCCATCCCATATGGAAAAAAGAAATCATCCCAGAATTAACAAAAAAATATATTTTATTTTAAGTGTACAGCTACATTTACATATCTGTGTACTTAATATAAATATCTTGCAATTTTTCCTTTTGGTATACTAAATTGATATACTCAAAGTCTAAACAACTAATTTTGTACTTAATGCACTTTTGTTATCCGGTGCTAATAGTGCTGAGGTCCAAATTTGAGCTAAAATGGAACCATTGCAAGTATACTTTAAATACACTTTATTGCCAAAAGTATTTGGACACCCCTCCAAATCATTGAGACGCCCCTCAAAATAATTGAATTCAGGTGTTCCAATCACTCCCATGGCCACAGGTGTATAAAATCATGCCCCTAGACGCTTCTACAAACATTTGTGAAAGAATGGGTCGCTCTCAGGAGCTCAGTGAATTCAAGCAGGGGTGCTGATAGGTTGCCACCTGTGCAATAAGTCAGTTCGTGAAATTTCCTCACTACCAAATATTCCACGGTCATCTGTTAGTGGTATTATAACAAAGAGGAAGGAATTGTGAACAACTGCATCTCAACCACGAAGTGGTAGGCCATGTAAAATCACAGAGCGGGTTTAGTGCATGCTGAGGCGCACAATGTGCAGAAGTCGCCAACTTTCTGCAATGTCAATAGCTACAGACCTCCAAACTTCATGTAGCCTTCAGTTTAGCTCAAGAACAGTGCGTAGAGAGCTTCCTGGAATGGGTTTCCATGGCTGAGTAGCTGTATTCAAGCCTTACATCCCCAAGTGCAATGCAAAGTGTTGGATGCAGTGGTGTAAAGCACGTCGCCACTGGACTCAAGAGCAGTGGAGACATGTTCTCTGGAGTGACCAATCATACTTCTCTGTCTGGCATTACGATGGACGAGTCTGGGTTTGGTAGTTGCCAGGAGAACGGTACTTGCCTGACTGCATTGTGCCAAGTGTAAAGTTTGGTGGAGGGGGGATTATGGTGTGGGGTTGTTTTTCAAGGGTTGGGCTTGGCCTCTTAGTTCCAGTGAAAGGAACACTTAATGCTTCAGTATACAAGACATTTTGGACAATTTCATGCTCCCAACTTTGTAGGAACAGTTTAGGGATGGCCCCTTCCTGTTCCAACATGACTGCGCACCAGTGCACAAAGCAATGTCCATAAAGACATGGATGAGCGAGTTTGATGTGGAGAACTTGACTGGCCTGCACAGAGTCCTGACCTCAACCCGACAGAACACCTTTGGGATGAATTAGAGCGGAGACTGTTAGCCAGGCCTTCTCGTCCAACATCAGTGCCTGACCTCACAAATGCGCTTCTAGAAGAATGGTCAAAAATTCCCATAAACACACTCCTAAACCTTATGGAAAGCCTTCCCAGACGAGTTGAAGCTGTTATAGCTGCAAAGGGTGGGTCAACTCCATATTAAATCCTACGGGATGTCATTAAAGTTCATGTGCATGTAAAGGCAGATGTCCCAAAACCTTTGGCAATATAGTGTATCTTGCTTTAAAAAGACTTACTGTATTTAATACAGTGATCATACTATCCTTACTAATAGTGATATTAAAACACATGTTAGGCCTAATATTAAGACATGTGCATTGTGAAATAAAGAAGTACTCCAAATAAAGTTTAATTATCATATTTTATTAGTAAATCTCAAGCAATATGTGAGTAAATTGGTAAATATATTTTTAGTATACTTAGTATGAAATAAATGTATTTTAAATACATTTTCCTATAGGTTTTTTTCACTAGGGCACTCAAAAGTTTTGCGGTAAGATTTAAGAAAAAAAGAAATAGGATTGCTTTTATTAAGCAAGGATGCATTATTTTTTTTACCAACTTGCCTTTAGTTTAGTTTAGTTTGTTTTTTGTGATGCCACACCCCATACTTTGGCCAATATTACCGTAATGAAGCATATATCCTCTTGATTAATATAGTCTTTTGGCAGTGCTGTGGAAAAATATGAGAAAAATATTGATTCTGATCTTTTCATTCGGATTAGCTTGTTTCATTCACCCCATATTGATTATTTCACAGCAGCGTTCCAAGTACAGTCATTAAACAAGCACACAAGACAGTGTTCCCTAGTTGGAAATTATGAAAAACCCTGCAGTTTAACCAGTGTTGTACACATTTGGCCCATTGTTCACCATGGCATTGAATTCCAAACATATGATGGAGAACACTTAAACACAGAACACTAAAGTTGTGTGTCCACATGTTTTCATTTTCAGACCTGCTCTCCAACCCTGTATCAAAGGACAGAATATGATTTACCTTGAAAGGATCTTTGAGCATCACTCACTCGCAGAGAGTGGCTCCCGGAGACCTGTTGCGCACAGAGAGTTCTGTTCATTTACCGGTAAGTCTTGATATAATCAGATGCTACAGTGACAAACTCTTTAGCTGAAGTGGCGAGGCGGGGATCAGCTTGTCTTTGATAACCTGTCATTCTATCTTTCGAATGGCTAAATGGGTTTTAATGATATGCTTTATGGAGTCCAAGCAAACATATCAAAGAATGCCTCTTTAACAAATGATTAATCACAGCACCCCAAGCCATCTGCATAGAGTAATTATACATATTAGCCTAGATATTCCTTGATTGATGAGGTCTAGCTGTCTGCATTTACAATACTCAATAATTAATAGAGAATCACGAAGCTCAGTCATAGTGGAAGACAGATAGAGGCAAAACATGTAGAAGAGGTGCATCGTCTTCCTCTTCATCATCCTCTCGCCACGCTTCTAGCAAAACAAATGGCCTAAACACTGTAATGGACAGAAGAGCAGTTACGCTTGGTGCACTAAATAATTTCATCGACTTGTTATGCTGAATTTCAGTGAGCTGTAATCCTCTTTGTGAGTTACATCTATGGCCTTGTGTATCTAAATTGCCTTGCGTTACACTAGAGCAGTTCCAAAAGTAAAAATCACATTCATTTTCTCCATAGAGGAATCGATTTTTAGCAATAAACAATTCACTTTTCAGAAGACATACCTTGATCTCAGTTGTTAAAAAAAAAATATGCTTCTGTAAACGCTACCTACATTTATGCATAATTTTTAGACATTTGACAATATCTGCAGTATTGCTAATTAACAACAAGCTAATTAGTTAATTAATTAGCTAATTAGCCCCAAAAAAACATTTTTTTAAATTTTCTTCTGGAAGATCGTTCTAATAGGTGAAAATGATGTATCATTGCCAGTTACAGATGCGCAAGGTAAACCCTTATTTACTAAACGTAATTTCGTGAGGAAGTACGCCCATCTAATCTTCCAATTAATACCATGGTATAAAACCAGCATCTTACCTCTTCCCGTTGTTAGTTCTTGCAGCATCCTTCCTCCTCCTCCCCTGCTCCTCCCTTTTGAACAATTTGCCTGTTATAGGGGGGCAAACGGAGCTCGGGTAGAATATCCTCTCCGAGCCCCTCTATAGCAGACAGCAAGCCAAATCCGTTTACAACTTTTACCAAGATTACATGGGCACACAAACTCGTGAAATGTAATTTAAGAAGGGATCCCAGAGTGAACCATAGAGTGAGCATCTTAACTTTTCAAGCCCAATAGAGTAGAAAATGTCCTGTAACCACCTGTCATGTGTTGGAGGGAGAGCATGCTCTCACTTAAGAAGGATAGCCCGTCTAGCCAAGATTGTAGAAAAAGCAATTACTTTACGTTCTCAGGCCGTCAAATCAGGCCTAGGGGAGACCATAAAAAAGGCTAAAAATGGGTCAGGGTCAATATTGGAGTTGAGAGCTTTTTTAAGCGTCTCAAATACATTGGACCAAAAGGTTACCAGCTGTGGACATGTCCAAAACATATGCAGATGGTTGGCTGGTAAATGCTTGCAACGGTTGCAGGCAGCACTCTTGCCTGGGAAAATATGCGCCAATTTGGCATTGGTTAAGTAAGCTCTGAATAGTACTTTACATTGTATTAAGCCATGCCTGGCACATATGGAAGAGGAGTGTACCTAGTTCAAGATGTTATGCCATAGATCCTCTGTAATAGCAACGCCGAGGCCTTGTTCCCAGGTATCTTTAAGGATGTCATTAAGGTCTAAATTAATAGAATTTATTTTTAAAAAATGTATCTATGTATTAACATTTTTAAAATATATAAAAACGTTTGCATATAAAAACATGTCATTATTTATTGATCATATATTTTTTTTATGTAACAAATTTAAAAATATATATATATTTTTTGCATTTCAGATCAAACATTACCGTACAGATTTGTTTAAGGTGCCCCATTATGGATTTTTGAAAAAAAACCTTTCATGTAGGGTGTAACAGTTCTAAATGAATGAAAACATCCTGCAGTTTTAAATCTGAAAGTGCACCATATATAAAGTTATTGTCTATCAAAAGTAAGAGTCGACTCTGAGTCAATTAAACTAATCGTCTTTTAAACGAATCGCAAGCATTTTCTTGGTGACATCAAGACAAAACATTAGCATATTGTCCGTCCACTTATGACGTGCGCATTGTGTTTCATATTGTGTAGGTATCTAACCGGCTAACTCATGTTATTTCTGTCTTACTGAAATACTACTGTAAATCAGCTGTGGGCTGCAGTATCACCTCAAACTGTGTCTATTAATGCAGATTGTCTGTAATTCTTACTACTTTGAGTAAAGATAAAGGATGGAGCACGATTTGTTTTGCAAACTTTAATGTTACATCAGTCATTCATGTTAGTGCTCAGCTAATGTATGTTCTCTTATTGATACAGTTCCCACATGTGCACCGCAATAAATTAGAAACACACACACACACAGTTTTGTTGATTGAAGCACACTTGCTAATGCTGATGGTGAGGAATTAAAGTTGAAACATCTCATAATGTACCTCAAACTGAGTAGCATCACTGAGAAGGTTCAGGATGAATAACTAGTTCTTCCAATGTTTCATCATCGATTCAGACTCGTGCTGGGATTGATGTAAAATCAACGTCATCATTTCTGTCTTTACAGTGTGTACTATCGCTGAGCTTTAAGAAGCCTCTGGACGGAGCTGGAGTTCAGTTATAGTAATGGGCGTTTGTTTCCGAAATGCACGCTGTACACGGTAGACCAATCACAACAGAATGGGCCATCTGACCAATCATAGCAGAATAGGGTCTAGGAAAGGAGGGATTTAGAGAGACTGATTCATCCATCAAGTAATTTGAGAATCATTGAACATTGTGGTGATGTGCAATGTATATCATGAGAAAATGGAAAAAAAAATGTTGATCTTTGATGCATGTAAACCTGTTGTTGTAGACCTCCAAAACTAAATTAGGAACTTTAAAATAGCATAATAGGGGCACTTTAAAGCTTTCCAAACTATCACCCACAGTCTTTCAGTTTTTTGGCAAATCTTGCCAATGTTCAATACATAAGATGTAGTGACAATGCAAAACTAGGCCTGAACTCTGAATCCTTGATATTGCGCTCTGCGCTGTGAATGCAAAAGGCTGTCTTTTGCCAAAACGTGAGTGTCTCTGAGGGCTTCTCTATAGAAGTATGAGCCCTGTCTTTCAGGGCTAATGAAAAAGTTCATTAAATTAAATGAAAGCTTGACACAATCCTCTACCTGAACATTGCTGTATAGAGAAAGAGAAGGGCGAGGGCGATGCCAGACATCTTGTCAGAGCACACAGCATACGCTGATGATATTAAACCCAACAGATTTCATTTTCTCCTCAGTGAACAGGACTGTTTCTGTCCTATCAAATTCAGAAAGCAATGCTCAGACTTGGCAGGGTGTTCTTATTGTTGTCTGAACAGCTTGCTGTAGTATTTGTAATAGTTTAAGAAAAAGCTCATCTGAAGTACAGCACAGTTCCAGTTTGTCTCCGTCTGGATGGGGGGGTGTTTATGAAGGAAAAAATGCTAATGAACTTTGATTTAACAGTGAAAATGTCTATCTCATTGCAGTGCTACTGCTTGTCAATTTTGCTCATTCATAAATGCAGGAGGGGGTTTTAGCTTTCAAGATATGGAAGGCAACAAATGGATATTACTGCTTCAAGCTCACGAAAACATGCACACATTTGGAAGAGTCTCTAAACGTAGAGATTACAGACCTGCTGCTAGGACAGTTACCGCCTCAGTTATTCCCACACAGCCTTGAACATTTCATTTGTCTTCTCTACATTTCCATTCCCGTTGGTTCATTCAGGGTTTCAAAAATCTTAGACAAATGATCCTAATATCTGACCCTTTGTTTTGGGCTATCAATTTAATTCTCGAACGAGAACGATGACTGCTTTTGTTTAAATAGGAAGCTGAACTGTTAAGTATTAAATAGTTTTATTTTAAATTTGACTTCAATTTGTACACTACTGTTAAAAATCAGAAATCATTCTAAAATGCTGATTTGCTGCTCAAGACATTTTTTATTTTTTTATTAATAGGAAGATGACCATTTATTTTAAATAGAAATCTTGTGTCCTTCAAGGCTCTTATGAAGGTCTGGAGCTCAAGTCAACTCGCTATCTTCAGACGCAACCCAGCATTTACAGTGCCAGCCGAATGGAGACCACAGTATCCACAGTCATGCCGACTGGCGAGGGGAACCTTCAGGAAAACATAAATCGATTTCACATCCAACGGTTCTTCAGGACGCGCCTCATAGACTGTAAATTCTGGCTTGTGTCTGAAGATAGTGAGTTGACTTAAGCTCCAGAGCTTCATAAGAGCCTTGTGTCTTTATAGTGTCACTTCTGATCAATGTAATGCAGGAATAAAATTATTAATTTCTTTCAAAGAAATCTTATTGACCCCCCTTTTTAACTTTAGGACGGTAGTATATTCTAAAGAGATTTACCAAATTCAGAGGCTTTATAAATGATTTTAAAAGGATTCAGCTAAATAACTTTTTTACTCAAAAAGAATTTGACTGGAATGTGAAAAGCAGGCTCTTTTCAGAATTTATAAAATTAAAAATAACAACAATCACTTTATATATCAGAATATTGTAATGGTATTTTATTTTATTGAGCACACAGAGATGCAAACAAGAGCCATTTGAGATTTATATTTCCTTCAGAACATCATAAAGCAATGACAAGCCTCACAGTACACGGTAATGTTTCTTTAATTGCAATCTAATATTAGCAGTGTACGGCTATATATTTAAAGTTCTCTTACACTTTTACAGACAAGCAGTAGCTTTATTTTATGCACAAGTTTTATAACAGATAAATAAATCAAATACATTATATGTACATACATAAATCAGAATGAATATAAATCATAAATTAGAATAACATTATACTCTGTCTGAGTCCTTTAACAGCAACTTCTGCTGGTGTGAGTTGAGGACAGAGCTATCCGAAGGGGTGGTAGGAGAGATTGGTCAACATGATTTATTTTTGCAGGTTATTATTTTTATGCTTCCTGTAGTAGCAGAGAAAACAGGGTCACACTTCATCTTTAAACAGACAATCACATTAAAAGATTGTGTTTTTTTTTGTGGTCACTGACGTTTCTGGTCTCAGCATCTTTTCTGAACTAGCTTTACATACAATGTACCATGGCATGTACTTCCTGTTGTAACAGGACGTTGAAATAAGAAAAAGCCTTTAGGCTACGTCTTGTAAAACCATGATTTTTTTGGTTGCAGTTGCAAAGTTTTGTTGGCTAGTTATATTAGATTGAGGGGACATTCTCATTTTAGTGAGCATTTGATTAGACAAAAAAATTGAATATGCCCCTGTGGACAACACTCTAATCATAATCAATTTTTTTGTCCATTACCTAGAAAAACACTGTAATTTCAAATGTGTACCTGCTGAAAGTTAAATCAACTTACTGCATATTCCATACAATCTAGACCTCAAAGCTAACAGACATGGACCAATTCGATCTCATAAATGTCCTCTTGTTGATATTATGGTCCCTAAAACTGTTTTATTTCCCTGGTAAAAGATTTGGCTTTCAACTATCTGTTGATAAAATAAATACAACACAAATAAAAAAAGCTGAGAACATGCAGCTGGTGGTGCGTCACATTATGTAAAAGCAACTCTAACCAGTACTGTGTTTCTGTCTGTTTATAACAGTCTAAAAAAATACAGAGTGACTCTAAACATGTGTCCATTAAGAGGGCTGAGATATTACACTAGATGCAAGCGCATGCAGCTGCAGAGCAGTTCAAAAGGTGCAACATCACTGCTCTTTTGTTCTTCTGCAGGCATCAAAGCAGCTCCAACACCTGCCCAACAAAGCAAGAGCCTCTACAATTTCGTGCTAAAAAAAAGCATGTAAAGCGAGCACAAGCCACGCCAAACAGCATCATGATATTACACACAGATGTACAACAACCACTGTGTGAGAAAATGGACCTCAGATTAAAAGCAACATGTAGAACTAGCACTTACTGGAATATAGATTTTGATAACGCTGAAAAAGATCTGTATTTTGTTCTACAAGCTGTATAGCTCGGCAAATACTGTATATCAAAATGCCATTATAATTTGAATGCACAATATTTACGAATATATCTATGCCTTTCTTTTTTTCAAATCAGTCGCCACAAAACAAAAGCTAGTTTTTATTTTACAGAAAGCAGTTTCTGAATTATACAATCAAAAACAAGAGTCTTAAAATAATAAAAAAGAGAGAAATATACCCCTAAGAAAATGTATTTAACATGGTCTTTTTTGTAAAGGTAGTGTATTTGCGACGAATAGTCAACACTTATGAAAAAAATATTTTCTATTTCACTATTTCTCTGTCTATGCTTTCACTATTCTTTCATCCCTCCCTATTTTAGCTTGTACAATTTTGAATGATGGCTGTATCACTAGCACTTTTTGTGTTTATTGCCTGTTTAAGATGCATTACTTGTTGTATTTTTCAGTTGTAAGTCACTTTTTTAAATAAAAGCATCTGCATGTAAATGTAACTTGCTAATAATAAACTCTTGATTTAACAGAGGATTATAGTGATATAAATGGAAGTAGCTATGTTAGTACAAAGTTTTTTCACTCTCTCTGTGCTATATTTATCATGACCCTCTGCCTTCCAGACAAATCCTTTACATTGTCGCCTCCGTAGTCCAGTAATATGCAACAACAGGTGCAAGCCCTTCCATGTCGTCATGCTGGCTATCGTATCATCAACAACTAGCAGTAATGGCAGACAGATCGTTGCCAAGGGCATCAGCTGGTCAAGTTTTCCTAAACAAACCGACTGGGTCCTGCACTCCTGAAGCAAATAGCGATTGGGTAAGTTGTTGGGTGAACTCTTACTGGGTTGATTTCTAGCCAGCTGCCTTGAGTAGTAAAACTCAGCTGAATACAAAGACAGTATTAATGCTCCACATATGTTCAAATTATACAGTATATTGACCAATACATTAGCCTTCCTTCCTCAAGAAAACCTAAAAACCTGTTTTGGTTTGTTGTACCTTACATCACAACATTCCCTGGAACTTATCAAAGGATTGGTACTATAACACTGAAAGTATTTCTTGCATTCCTTTCTAAGCTAGGTTGTTACTAGAATAGAAGCTGGAGGACTCAGATACAGTCTTTGACGCGCTTCGTGAAGAACCATTGGACGTGAGATCTATGGAACTTCGATTTGTGTTTTCCTGAAGGTCCCCCTCGCCAGTCGGCATGACTGTGGATACTGTGGTCTCCATTCGGCTGGCACGGTAAATGCTGGCTTGCGTCTGAAGATAGCGAGTTGACTTGAGCTCCAGACCTTCATAAGAGCCTTGAGGGACACATGGACACCAGAAGAATGCCTGTTGGAATCCAGCTCGAAACCTGCACAGACAGATTAGTATGAGCATGTATGATTCCCTTCGAAACCTGAACCTATTTCCCACTCTTACCTGTCATTGAGAAGACAGTAGATAATGGGATTGTACATGGTGGAGCTCATGGCAAGCCACATGATTCCTAAGTACACCTGCTGGATGTAGGCTTCCTCAAACAAGTGAGGAAGGAACTGGTGCACTAGGAAGTAGACATGATAGGGCAGCCAACAGACGGCGAAAGTGCACACAACGACGATCATCATCTTCACCACCTACGTAAGTTAAAATAGAAGGAACTGAAGTAAGTTAAAAACCTAGTCATGTTCCTGTTGAACAGACCAAAGTTGGCCGTCAACATATGTTGTGTTTTGGATGCTGGTCCCCAAGAACGGGATCTAAAGCCGGCTGCATACTGTACAATTTATAATAGTCCTATAAACTGTTGCTTGTCAGATGATGATGACAAAAATGATCTCCACTGTAAGCCATGTCACACTGTAGGATTGCAGTTGTCTTTCATGTCAGACTATTTGACAGACACAATGCATTAAAAATTTAAGCATGCAATTTACGAATTTTACATCATCAATCTGTGACACGTTCGGTGACTGTGATCTGCATTGCATGCAGGATTTAAATGTTGGCTAGCAAACAAAAAGCAATTACTACCATTCATTTAGACTATCCTGTTTGTGGAGCAAGTCTCAATAATTGTGTCATCCGGTTTGGCACCCCTATTGGTTTTTGATTTTATGGTTGTCTTTGGAGAAATCACACTGCAGGACTGTGCGTCAAATCTTCTGCCAGAATTTCACTGGATGTAAATTTTGATCATTAATTGGCTGTCGGCGAACATGTCAAACTAGCGATAAAAGACTCCAGATTTTGGTTTAGGAACAAAGGAATCTTTTAGGATTCTCAAAATTTGTAGACTGCCAAATCGTTGCCAAAATCATACTGTGTGAACCTGACTTAACTAGACAAACCAGCAAGATATTCTTTCAAGACGTCAACAAGCTTCATCAGATAATTTTTTGCTGAGTTACTAATACTATCCAAATTGGTCTTTTTAGCAATGCAATTGACATTTAAGCTTTTATGTCACTCTGCAGATGATGACCTTCCGTTTGGCGGTTAGCTGCTGCCGATAGCGGTCTGAAGAGTCTCCAGGAATCTCACTAGCCCAGAGAGTGCATCCCACCACCAGGTAAGCACAACCCATGATGAGCAAAGGCAGAAAGTAAATAAGCACAACCACGCAGACGTAATACCTGTGAGAGAGGAAGAGATAGAAGGCAGCCAGATGGAGAATTAGTATGGGAGAGGCAACCAACGAACAAGAACAAGACAAGAAACCCAAGATGAAAATAGACCCAGAGTTGTTGAGACATATTTTGAGTGCACATTTCTACACAAAAGGATACCACACACCAACAACTCAGAGTCCCATGTGTTTTCTCACATTAGCTGCCACTTAAAAATAACCGCTGGAAAACTTTTGAGTCGTGAACTGTGAATGCTCGCAGGATTCAGGCGCTGCGGCAGTTTCCTCTCTTCTTTTGGAGCACAGAACAATTCAACATGCTAATTAGCTCGAGGCTTATCTAGAAAGACACTCGCCTCACAGGAGAGGTATAGAGGGAAAATATACACAGGGCTATTGCTCATGAACCAAAACATTCTGAATCCCTGTCCTGTAAGATTGTCCAAAAAAAGCAATGTAAATGCCGCCTTCTCTTTTGTTGTTTTGATTAAACGTGTCTTACAGACATGCTATTTAAAATTAGCGAAATGAGTTGTGGGGCTTTACCGCTTTCCCTTTCAAGCATCCATAACTATCTCAGTGGGTGAGAGGTAATTAAATATTGTCCAGTTGATTAATTTCAAAAACGCTTGTGACGTGGTAGGAAACGAGACAATCATGCTAACATGATGGGTGATTGCACGAAAACAAAAGCATGCAGTGCACTTGCCAAAATCCTGGAGATTTCGAGGGCTAGATGCAAAATATGTGAGTGTGGAAGAAAACATTAGCAGCTTTGAATCTAATCCCCCTTTCTGTCCCTCTCTATCCATCATTTCTCTCTTTCACACACACACAAAGATCTACCAGCCAGTTAAAGAAAGTTAATTGATCAGTGCTTCTTATCTTGTGCACCAGTGTTACCAAGATTTGGTCCCTCAGAGACTATCTATACCTTTAAGGAAAGTTTGGGCAGACAAAAGCTTGAGATGCAACCTTAAGAAATGACTCCTGTAAAGTCGGATTGCTGCGGTCTGACAGGTCACTTGAAGGAGGTAGAGGCGTCCATTGTTTTGGCATGACGGGGAGAAGCCTGCTGGAAGATTGACTGTACGGGTGGGTGAACGACTAAGCTGTTATGGAAATAACAGTATCCCGTCGACACCTGACACCTACAGTGCCATAGCAGGAAACTGGCAGGATGTTAGAGATCGTTTTGGAGTCGGTAGCAATTAGAGTGTTGAGCGTATGTGGAGATGTATCAAAACTCATTCAGTAGCTGATAAATATGTGATTAGGATGCAGGACAGGGCGTATTGCTACTTTTAAATATTCATATCATAAATCAGACCACGCCACACACTTTGTACTGGTCCGACCGAATACCGCTGAGAGGACACCCTAATGTTGTTTTCATACTGCATTGGCAGATTTCTCATTGCTGTGTTGTTAGTGTTAGGCATACCACACTGCACCAACGTGAAAGTTTGTTGCCTTTGCTTAAGAAGCCAGAATGGCAGAAAAAGAGAAGATGTGAGTATGCATTTTTGGTCAATTTAAAGGGATAGTTCACCCAAAAATTTAAATTCTGTCATTATTTACTCGCCCTCATGTCGTTCCAAACCCGTAAGACCTTCGTTCATCTTCTGAACACAAATGAAGATATTTTTGATGAAATACGAGAGCTCTCTGACCTCTCCATAGACTGCAATTTAATTAACACTTCCAAGACCCAGAAAGGTAGTAACCTAAATAGTCCATGTGACTCCAGTGGTTCAACCTTCATTTTATGATACGACGAGAATAATTTTTTTGAGCAAAAACAAACAAATATAACGACTTTATTCAACAGTTTCGTTGTAGCCTGTGTTAGACTTCTATGCAGTTTCCGTGCAGCCCTTTCGAGTTACGGCAGCCAATGCTGTTCACGTGAGTGCCATGACGCATGCGTTTGCTGTATTTACAATGGAAACTGCATAGGAGTTTGACACAGGCTGGAATGAAATTGTTGAATAAACTCAGTTTCATATTTTTGTTTGTCTGTTTTTACGCACAGAAAGTATTCTCGCTGCTTCATTAAATTAAAGGGTTAGTTCACCCAAAAATGAAAATTCTGTCATTAATTACTCCCCCTCATGTCGCTCGACACCCGTAAGACCTCCGTTCATCTTTGCAACACAAAATATATTTTTGTTGAAATCCGATGGCTCAGAAAGGCCTCCATTGACAGTAATGTCATTTCCTCTCTCAAGACCCATAAAAGCTACTAAAGACGTTAAAAAGTCCATCTCACTGCAGTGGTTCTACAATCATTTTATTTAGTTTTTTGTGCTCTAAAAAAACTAAATAACGACTTATATAGAGATGGCTGATGTCAAAACACGGAGCGTTATGAATCAGCGTATCGATTCATGATTCAGATTGCGTGTCAAACTGCTGAAATCACGTGACTTTGGCGATCCGCACCGCTGATTCATAACAACCCGAAGGTTCAGGAAGCCGTGTTTTGAAATTGGCCCATCTCTATATAAGTCGTTATTTAGGTTTTTTTTACACAAAAACTATTCTCGTCGCTTCATAAAATGATTGTAGAACCACTGTAGTGAGATGGACTTTTTAACGTCTTTAGTAGCTTTTATGGGTCTTGAGAGAGGAAATGACATCACTGCCAATGGAGGCCTTTCTGAGCCATCGGATTTCAACAAAAATATCTTCATTTGTGTTGCAAAGATGAACGGAGGTCTTACGGGTGTCGAGCGACATGAGGGTAAGTAATTAATGACAGAATTTTCATTTTTGGGTGAACTAACCCTTTAAGGGTGAACCACTGGAGTCACATGGACTATTTTAACAATGTTTTTACTACCTTTCTGGGGCTTGGAAGTGTTATTTAAATTCCTGTCTATGGAGAGGTCAGAGAGCTCTCGGGTTTCATCAAAAATATCTTCATTTGTGTTCAGAATATGAACGAAGGTCTTACGGGATTGAAACGACATGAGGGCGAGTAATTAATGACAGAATTAACATTTTTGGGTGAACTATCCCTTTAATGCCTTTAGAGATTAGAATTGTCTTTTTTTCATATTATTATTATTATTATTATTATTTCAATAGCAGGTGTTTCTTTCAGGTGTTTTAAAGTGTGAGTTTGACTGTAGTTCATGTCCAGTTTCCAGACCTTTGTGTGGATTAGGAGATTATTCAGTGTTATACTTCAGGTAGGCCCTCCATCAAACATGCACTTTAGGTTTATTTCAGTGTATTGATCATATGTGACACTTTTTATTTATTAATTAATTTTTTACAGATACATTATCATTGACTTAGACAGTCGGACCCGACAGCATGCACTTACGTCTTTTGAAAATCCCACACACTGTACTCTGGCCAGTTGATGTAGCACACGACACGTCCTGGCAGCTGAGCAGTGCTGGAAAAATAGTACTGGGGGAAAGCCAGGAGCAGTGCTAGGGCCCAGATCACCCCCACCACCAACTTGGTCTCAGTGGACGACAGGCGTTGCTGGAGTGGGTGGATGATAGCCATGTACCTGCAGGGTAACAAATGCAATGACCTGCTATTTATGCAAACTCAAAGGAGCACTAGCCACTTTAATGACCCCTTTATTATTAACCTGGTCTGGCTGATTTGATTTAAGGAGTGAAAGAGGTGACAAGTGAAGTTTGTCTTTTTAGTGGGTTGGGTCTTTCCTCACAGCTACTATATGCAGCTATGCTCTTTGATCTCTGCTTTGTGTTTCAACAGCGTTTCTACACAGGTTTGAACTGCATCAATTCCATCCTCCCAATAAAAAAAGCAGTGGTGGAGCTAAAGTGATGGTCACAGATGGCAGTTCTACGGTACTGAATGGTAAAAATATCCATTTACATGGTACTTCAAAGTAATTAAGGTAAAACTGCCTCTTAAAGTAAAAATACAATAATATAGAAATAAAAAGATGTTATACAATAGAGGTGTATTTTTTTCATGGTTCAGAATACATCTGTATGGTGAACACTGTTATAAATCCTACTAGTCTTCAGTGTCACATGATCCTTCAGAAATCATTCTAGAAACTCAAGAAAACATTTGTGATTATTATTATCAATGCTGTTTTTGCTGCTTAACATTTTTGTGGAAACAATGATAGCATTCAAACATGTGTGATAAGAAAAAAAAGAGAAATTAATACTTTTATTCATCAAGGATGCATTAAATTGATCAAAAGTGACTAAAGGAATTTTTAATGTTACAAAAGATTTCTATTTAAAAAAACAGTTTTCAACATTGATAATAATCAATGAATGATTTCTGAAGGCTCATGTGACACTGAAGACTGGAGTAATGATGCTGAAAATACAACTTTACATCACTGAAATAAATTACATTTTAAAACATGTTCATATAAAAACAGTTATTTTAATCTGCAATAAGTTGAGCATAAGAGACTTATTTAAAAAACAGTAAAACATTTCAATGTTTCCAAACTTTTGACAGGTGCTGCTGCACTTTTAGAAAAAAAAAGGTACAGCGCTGTCACTGGGGCGGTACCCTTAGATACAAAAGAGAAAAGGTACATTTTTGTACCTTACTCACCCCTAAATGGTACATAGTAGTACCATAAAAGGTTCATCTCAGTACTTTAAGAGTGCGCATTAATACTTTAAAGGTACATATTAGTACCTTTTCAGTTTTGTACCGCCCCAGTGACGGCAATGTACCTTTTTTTCTGTCAGTGTGTGTATACTCTTACTCATACTCTTGTTAAGCCTGTACATTTGACAGTGATTTAGATACATCTGGCATTTACAACTACAAAACTATACTTCACCTTTTAAACTTAAAACCTTCTCTAAAGCAAAAACATGGAGCAGAGATAAAGGAGCACGTGTAAAATAGTAACGTACTGTGGCAGTGCCATGCTTGTACGGTGCTGGTAATACAATGCTATTGGATGTATTATGGACGTTACTATGTTGGCCTCCAAGGTTATTTCAAGAATACAATAGTACATGTAAGTTACCAAAAGAAAAAAAAACATTTGTAAGTGTAAATAAACAGCTCACCTGTCCAGGGCTATTGCCGTCATTGAGTAAATACTTGCGAACACAGCTGCTATTGGAAAGAAGTTGTGGAATCTGCAGTAAACAAGTCCAAAATACCACTCGTTGTGCACTGCATACACAAAGTTAATAACGGTGTTGAAAGCCGACATAGACGCCTCTGCGAACGCAAGATTCACCAGAAAATAGTTGGTAACGGTTCTCATGCGCTTATGCGCTAAAATGATCCAGATGACTATGATATTTCCAACAACTGACACCAGAACTATACAGCAATATGCGATGGCCCACAAAACTATCTGCCAAGCCGGCTGAACGAACTGGTTCGAGAGCACGTCTGTGTCATTGACCAGAGAACCGTTGGTCCCGCTGCTCGAGTTTTGCGAAGTGATGTAGAGAGGATCCATGATCCATAAATCATCAGAGAAAAAGCATTTCAGCAAAGAAAAGTTTAGGTTTTGTTGTTTTAAGATCGGGTTAGAAAATTAGAAATGATCAAATGAAATGTCGGTGTTTATTTTTCCAGCGTCTTCAGAATGCGCCGCAGGCTGACTCGCGAGCGCATACTCGGCGCGCCTCACCAAACGGCTCGCGTGACCGCGCAGTCTCGAACCACAGGGCTGACACCGCGGGCTGCATCTTTCCAGTCACGCGCGTCCTTACTGACACTTGTCAGCTTACAAATGGGTTTTGAGAACAAAAAGCCAACTAAAATTAATATCCGTTTAAATTCGAGCAATTTGAAAACGTAATAACTTTAGTCATTCTTACTGCGCAGAGCATTTTCATGTCCTCTTTATGTGAATTGGATTGGATAAAATAAATTCATTTCATTTTTGAAGATGGAAAGCATATTGTATGTGAATTGTCATCTTTAAAATCGAACTAAAGTATATTAAGAACTGGGTTTCTTTTTTTTTTTTTTTCAGGTTGACATGTTTCAAACTGAACATTGTTCCATGTTTTTCCATGTGCTCAACGTCACGCCTCATCCCGTCAGTCAAATTCCTGTTCCTCAGAATGTCTTCGCCTGGTAAGTGGCATCATTTTAGAAGGAAAATAACAGTACACCAGTAATTATTAGCAATGACTGATGAATTATGTGATGTTTTGTGGTGTTAGTCTCTCTCTCTCTCTCTCTCTCTCTCTCTCTCTCTCTCTCTCTCTCTAAAACCTCCTTCCTGTTTAATCAAATTACAGTTATTGCTGCTGCACTAAAACTGTGGTAACTTATTAGCCACTAGGGCTGGGCGATATACATTTTTGCATTTGCTGTAGAATAATTAAAAAAAGTTTTAACTTTGCTCCAATTAAAACAAACAAACAAACATGATCGGGATAGAACAGCTAATGCTTCACATTCAAAACGTTTAGTGCCAAAAATGTAGATATTTTTAATTAAATAAACATATACTGTTAGCCAAACATTATGACCACTCACAGGTGAAGCGAAAAATGTTGATCATTTCCAGACAAGCTCATGCCAAGTTAGGAGATATGAGATGTGTTGGATGCAGCTGGAGTAAATGTCCTGGCAGACTTTGGCAAAGCCAAAAGGGCAAAATTGTTATGACTATGGTCAGAGCATCTCTGAAAGGGCAAGCCTTGTGGGTTTGTGGTCTGAAGAGGGACAAACCATATATCTGTGATAGGGCATTGGGCATCCAAGCCTTATTGATGCACAAGGAAGGCTATCCCGTCTTGTCAGAACCAATAGAAGGTCTACTGTAGCACAAGCCACACAAAAATGAAGACAGCAACTAAACATTCAGGAACAAAAAAAAAACTGAAAATAAATAAATATTGGAGATACGAAATCTAGAACAGACTTGACAAGGCAAGTAAGCTATCACTGAAATCGTACACCAGCAAGGACATGAGGGAAAGTGGCACAATATAAAGGGACTAGAGCACATGAGGATCAGGTGAGCACAATCAGTGAAACAAGGACTCGGCTGACCAAACAAGTGGGCGTGGTAACAGCTAACAAGGAGGTAGGACAAGAGGAGCACATGGCAGACACAAAGACAGACAAAACCATGTGCTAAGACACAACACAAACATAGAAACATTAAACAAAGACAACACAGACAAGGCTGCCAGGGCAGAAGCCTGACAGGTTCTTGCCGAAGCTCAAATGTGCTGCGTAACATGAGAATGAACCTCATTGGTTCTTGCTGAAGCTCAAATGTGCTGCATAACATGAGAATGAACCTCATTGGTTCTCGAGGAAGCTCAAACATGATGCGTAACACGAGAATGAACCTCATTGGTTCTTGCGAAAGCTCAAACATGATGACGTCAACTGATGGCTAATTCAGTTACTTTTCATTTTCATCTTTTTGAGAAAAATGTTAGTTTTTTCATCCCTGAATGTGGCATTTTCAGATTCCATTAACGTCTAACCTTCAGCCCAACACCGAGGTCACTGTGTGCATATATCACTATATGATGACTGGAGCAATGCACAATCCTTGGGCTGCTGCAGAGTCTGTGATTAGTTAAGCTGGGGGGTTTCATTGACAAGCAATTTCTCACTACAAAAAAACCCAAACATCTTAACACCTGCAATTGTTTTGTGAGGTTAGGTCATAAAGCATCATTAGAAAAAATTTGTTAAAAAATTAGGGCCAAGGATATAGATTACATTATTTTCCAGACAAAAAAAAGAAGAAACCTGTACTTGGAGCGTTACAAATGAAATCACTGAAACAGAATCAATTCATCATAGCAAAAACAAGTTCAATTCGTAAGTGACCTCTGCACTTGCTTATAAATAAGCTCTTTACTGTCCTATGTAGATTTAGAGGTCATTTAATTCTTCAAGAGGCTGATGCATTCTCTCAATATGTCTTTTGACTTGTTCTTATATTCCACAACAGCCTTCAGTACATTTGAAATATGCAGTCAAGCACGTAGGGTTATCCAGAGGTTAAGAATAACTTGACAGCAGAGGGGTTATGGGGCTATTATATTACTGAGTGCAGAATAAAAGCAATTCTTGTATTTCTCCAAAATTCCATGCTCTACTGCCAAACTATCTTTTGTCTGAAACATAATGTTGCTCCATTCTGCTACTGTAACAAGTAATATTCTCCATAACCATTTGTGAGAGAAAAGAAAGTGTCCCAAAAAATATAAATGTAGAAACAAAACCAATGCAGCTTAAGACATAAAAAGTTATATTAAACTGCACCGCTGTTGGTACCCATGAAAGATGCTTTGCAGTTAGGCTATCGGATCAAAGCAAAAACATATGCAATGCTGTCAGAGGCATTCAGGGATAGTTTGAAATGGTCAAATGGTGTTTTGATTGGGTGAATGTTCTTGACCAGATCACTAGGGATGTTTTATCCATTGATTTGTTTTGTTTTGGTCCCATTCTATGCACCTGTTCAGTCCCTCCCTGGTGGCTGCAAGTGTCCAACCGAATGTGAGCGATCAGAATTGACAGCAGGGAAATGGAAATTCAATTTCACACGTCACCTGGTGCTCGCTAGAATGCAATCCAACAGAATGAAGGGAAGAGAAAAATAAACTAATATCTTCATCACTAAACATGTTCAAGGCTTGACCGGTAATAATTTAATCCTGCAATATAGTATCGTTTTGATAACGCTCTTAGAATTAAAACCAGAGAATACATGAATATGTAAAATGTTGCCCTGCAAAGTGCTTGACCCTGGAGTCATGGATGGTAATTGCGTTTCAGAGAGGCTGCTTTGCAGAAAACTCATTCACATGGTAGAATTGCCTTGAAGGCATGCAACAAATAGAAAAGAGATGTATGTTGAGGAATTGTTTTCAACAGTGAGTGACTGATAATCAATACAGTCTATACCGTCCCATATCATTAAACTAGGAAAATACATTAATTTGTCTCTTAAAATTACCACAAAAAAACCATCAATGCTTAATCAATATTTTAGACTTGTTCTATATGTTAAGGTTTTTTTGCATTAAATTAAATTAAATTAATTATGTTTTTAAATAACAGATATCTTTACAGATCCTTGAGTTGGAAACCATGGCGTTGTTCGATCAAAGTCGGTGAGTTTCATAAAAAACAATACCTAATAAACATAACCCCGAATCTTATTTGGGCTGTTTCTTTTCTCATAATGACCCAAACATCATAAATTTCAATCACATTAAGGGTTGTGTCAAGAGCTCAGCTGCTGTATTTATTTAGCAAAATGATTTATTCATTCATTTTAGGATGATCTCTGATGAGCCCATGACAAGCGAGGGCGACGTACGACACAGCAGGACCAGGTGAGCGTTAACAAGCCGCCATGCACACGTGATCTTCAGAAATGAAATGTCAATTCCAATTTCATAGAGAAATTGGATGTACATGCTCCATATCAGGGTTCACACAAATTAAATTGGATTTGAAGAGTGATCTTTTTGAAGAATGGGGCCATGCAATCATGTCTGTTTCAATGAGTGAACAAAAAGATACAATTACTAGCATTCTTCTCACATACTTAATAAATAATAAATGATCTGTTGTAGGCAGTTCTCTTAGTTTGTTAAAGTCACCATGAAATCAAAATCGACAATTCTTGTTTTTTATTGAACATTGCAGTATTTATTATAAATGATTCATCAGGCATGCACATTATAATAATCAAATCTTTAACCAGAATAACTTCCCCTCTCTCTCTTCTCTGATAACATGTTTACTGTCACAAGGGCGGGACGACCTGTCACTCACATGAGATCAACCGTACAAAAATATATATACTTCAAGGTCATTTTATTAAGTATACTTAAAGTATAATTTAAAATATACTTCAACTTTACTTATGTAGTAAGTATACTAATAATGTACCAGAAATATACTTATAAGTGTACTGTTTCAATACTTGGGAATAAATTGGCCCACTTTTTAGTGTATAAAGTGGAGCAATAGTAAACTTTGAGTACATAACTAGTTTACAACTTAGTTTTTCGTTTATACTGCAGCTATACTACAAGTAAACTTGTAGGTATGCTGATAATTTACAAGTCTAATACTTGTAGCACAATTATTTAGTTTATGAAAGTACATTTTGATGTATACTCTTGTGTAAACTACTAGTTTAGTAGTTTTATTCTGCAAATGTACTTGTAAGTTAACATAACATCATACTTATAGTTTACTATCGATATACTGCATTATTTTTGCATGTTAAATGTACTACAATGTTCCTATTTAGGGATTTTTTATTTTTCAAATATACCTTTAACTGTACTTTAACTCTTTCCATTTTAAAAATATTGCAGCTTCATGCATCCTTTTTTATAATATAAGTTTCATTACAAAAAAAACATTTAAAACAAAAAGCTGAGAAAATATTTTTTTTTTTACATCCGAATCGGATTCAGAATGATGATCAAAACACAGATGGAGTAGCTTTAGTCCATCAACACCCTTAACGGTCGTTTCCTCTTAATGGGTTCGACATTTCACTCTGTAACGTTAAGCAGTTTTGAACATATATGTTGTTTAATGTTTGTTCTTCACCTGTGTTTTGATCTGTATAGTCTGTACCGTTTCAGAGGGTGTGTAAAAGAGCCCACTACCGTATAACAGGGAGAACATGGATAGCCGTAAAAATTCAGTCAGTGGCCGGAAAAGAGTAAAGTAGATTTGAAGTAAATATGTACACTACCAGTGGACTAGCCTACACAAAAATTCAGATACTCAGAATAAGGAACATATCTGTTTTCTTTATAAATCAATATTTTCAAACAATGTAAGTTTATAAGACAGTATGTAAAACTATGTGAAAAAAAGTATTTAATAGGCTACTTAATCAAAAAAGTAAACACAACTACAAGCCAAGTATACTTAGAATACTTAATTATATCGCAATGCAAGTGTTTTTTGCTAGTTTCAGCCCAACGCAGTTATCATTTTCTATTTCAGAGCCTTATTGTTTAAATAGCAAATGCGCTCGCTCAAGCCCATCTGTTCGCCCATGGGCGTGCTGGTCTGAAAACGAAGTGTGTTCTGGCGCATTGTTTATGCGTTGCTATTTTAAGGAACTGAAAACGACTGGGCCATTGACCACTGAAGCCTGGCCTAAAGTCAAGAGTGCAGTATTTTTTTTGTGTTATTTAAAGGGCGCGTTAGTAATATGCGCCTCTAGGCGGATATGAGATGAGATGAGACACTGATTGGTTTATTGCATGTTACGCCTAAAACATACCCATGATTCATTAAGAGACTAGGTACAAGCAAGTGGCAACCTCCCGCGGTCTCTCTTGAAGCCAATACGGAAGTGACTTAAACTGCAGTTCATCGAGAGGCTTCAGAAGGGAGCAGAATCTCATTGAGCCCCATGTTAAAATGCCCAACTTTACAGTAGAAAAAAGCATGTTTACAGCCTGGTACGAATTCTAGTTTTGGTCTACACGGCTAATTTTGCCCTTCATGACAACTGTGAGGGTGGTGATTTTTTTTTATAACTCATTCGTTTACATTATATAAAGGCTTAAAGTTCTGCATAATTAAGGGCGTGGCCATTTGAGTGGCAGGTGGGAGCCACTACATCCATATTTTTATACAGTCTATGGGTTCAAGCCATTTGGACCATGCGCCTGGCATGCTGACAGTTTTTTTCCGTCATTAAACCGTTTTAATTCTGACACTCTCTGAGTGCACATGTGCCATGCACTTGAGACTATGCTCTTAGGTCGTTAAAATAGGGCCCCTAGACTTTTCTGTTAGTATAACATTATAATATATACTTATAAGTCCACTTTTAAGTTCGAGAAGTATACATAAACGATATTTCTGTAAATAAATAAGTAAATAAAAAGTAGACTGAAAGTATACTTTCTTATTTTTAGTTAAAAGAAGCATACTAATAGCACAAATTAATAAAAATCTTGGTAACACTTTAGTATGGGGAACACATATTCACTATTAACAACTTTTGCCTCAAACTCCTAATTTACTGCTTATTAATAGTATGGTAGTTTTTGTAGCATTTAAATTTAGGTATTGGGTAGGATTAAGGGATGTAGAATAATGTCATGAAGAATAAAGCATTAATATGTGCTTTATAAGTACTAATTAACAGCCAATATCCTAGTAATATGCATGCTAATAAGATACTAATTAATAGTTAATAACAGAACCCTAAAATAAAGTGTTACCAAAATCTTTTTTTTGTAAGAGTGAACAAGAGCAACTCACACTCAAAAAAATGATTCATGGCATAGTTTATAATTAAGTATTTGCATCCTTTTGATTTTATTTAAATTATGTGTTTTTAAAATGTATGTAGCCAGATTGCTTAAAGTCAATGTAAATTTGTTAATTGTGCAAACTATTAGATTTAATCAGTTAAAAAGTATGAATATGGTTTAAATAGAGCTAGCTGTGGAACGAGCCAGATTCAGTTAGTTAGATTGTATGAGATTGGTTTGCATAAAGTTTAGTTTATGGAAAATGGAAATTATGCCGATCCATACTCCAGTCGGTAGGTTTTTAGCTAAAAGTCCTTCATCATTGGACAGTGTTACACGTAAACTAATTAAATCTAACAGGTATGTCATTTTTGTCCTGTGTTTATATGAATTTCTGAATTTTCCATGAGTGAGCGATGCTTTACAGCTTAATGTAACTTTACTCAGTACGGTTGCATTATTTTTTCTCTTTTTACCATTTTGAAAATGTATGCTCCGCATTTTTGTCCTTTGGCAAAACATGTGCAGTTACTGTAGACCAAACATAATGATAGTAGCCTTTAATAATTCTCCAAAAATTAGTTCCTTAGCAACAGAATGCATTTTGTTTCTAACTACAACAATTTTTATTTCACAGATACCTAAATCACCCTTTCTTACATATGTATGGTGGACAACCTCCTAGACCTTGTATGTATGCTACAAAGATTGATATATAATGCATAGAAAATTCAATACACTAAATTACAAACAATGAATCGCAGTTTGAAATTTTTGATTCAATAAAAAAGAATAATATAACACGTAATCTGGTCCTTTTTCATCTTTCAGGTCAGCTTCATGCATATAACTACGGTTTCACTGACATCAAAATTCATCGGTCAACTGGACAAATACACTGATGACTTGATAAGGGTTTTCCATCGCAAAGGAGGATATGCTGGACAGAAAAAAGCTAAAGTAAGTGTGTTTTTATGTATTGCATCATATATTACACTGGTTACTCTTTTGTCTTGACATTTTGTCTTTTTTTAAACTTTCTGTCGCTACATAAACTGCTATGCACCTACCACTTTGACGCTCCAAAAATTTGTAAAGAGATCAAAAAACGAACTCAATATGAATCGAAACTACATTTTCTGAAGATTTTATTCACACATATACATTCAACAATGCACACATCAGTTGTAGTAAACAGAAACTCAAGCATGTTAGCTTGAAGTGTGAGAACCAATGAGATTCATTCTTGTGTTACGCAGCACATTTGAGCTTCTCAAGAACAAATGAGGTTCATTCTGGTGTTACGCAGCACGTTTGAGCTTCAGCAAGAGCCAATGAGGTTCATTCTCATGTTACGCAGCACGATTGAGCTTCAACAAGAACCAATGAGGTTCATTCTGGTGTTACGCAGCACGTTTGAGCTTCAGCAAGAGCCAATGAGGTTCATTCTCATGTTACGCAGCACGATTGAGCTTCAACAAGAACCAATGAGGTTCATTCTGGTGTTACGCAGCACGATTGAGCTTCAACAAGAACCAATGAGGTTCATTCTCATGTTACGCAGCACGATTGAGCTTCAACAAGAACCAATGAGGTTCATTCTCATGTTACGCAGCACGATTGAGCTTCTCAAGAACCAATGAGGTTCATTCTGGTGTTACGCAGCACGTTGGAGCTTCAGCAAGAACCAATGAGGTTCATTCTGGTGTTACGCAGCACGTTTGAGCTTCAGCAAGAACCAATGAGGTTCATTCTCATGTTACGCAGCACGTTTGAGCTTCAGCAAGAACCAAAGAGGTTCATTCTCATGTTATGCAGCACGATTGAGCTTCTATAAGAACCAATGAGGTTCATTCTGGTGTTACGCAGCACAATTGAGCTTCAACAAGAACCAATGAGGTTCATTCTGGTGTTACGCAGCACGTTTGAGCTTCAGCAAGAACCAATGAGGTTCATTCTCGTGTTACGCATCACGTTTGAGCTTCTCAAGAACCAATGAGGTTTCTTCTCATGCGCCAAGCAAGTTAGTTTGAGCTTCTGTTTATGTTCGCTGATGAAAATGTTGACCAAACCACTCAATTCATATGTATTTTACGATCTCTTTATGAACTTTTGAAGCATCGAAAAATAGCATTTTCATTTTTAACTATCCTTTTAAAATACAGCCTTATTTAAACTAAGTTAATGACTACCTTCATGTTTTTTCAAGTTTATCTAAGAATGAAGACATAGACATCAAGCGTGATTGTATCATGAGGTGCCTAAGTGTCTACCTAAACGAAGACACAGAGACACTCGTCAAAGAATATGTGGTAAGTGTGCGTCAACCTTCTCTCTTTGTTGTAAATGTCTTATTGATATATATACATTGATAGTTATGTTAATGTACAAAGTAAGGAAATTGTGAAATAAGAATCATTAAACATTGGTGTAGATAGGGTAATTAATACATAATTCATGGAAAAACTATAACAGTACAACTATCACTTCAATTACATGAGTTGACTGAATCAATAGGAAATAAACCGTCTTGCTGCAAAAGCAAGTTTAAATAGATAGTTCACCCAAAAATTTAAATGGTGTCATTTACTCACCTCCAAATTGTTTCAAACATGTAGTTCCTTTCAGTCGGTCACGTTCGACGACGCCGGAACTGACCGACGAATTGGGATCTGCCTTCAGAGACCTATCTGCTTGAGTGTTTCGCAGCCAATTGACATTGGCATGCGGTTCACGCTCCGCCCGCAACGCGGTATAAATACGGAAGTGAAACACCGCATACTCGCTTTCTACTTCGGAGCCAAACATTGTATTACTCAGTGTTCCTGCGGAGTGTATCGTGACGACGAGTCTACAAAGAGAGAAGCTCTTCCGGCTGGAGATACGGCACAGTACAGCGGCGGTCGCGAGCCTTTGAAGAAAACAAACAGCTGTTCTGACAGCTCGCTGGGCGCTGTGTGCTCGCAGTGGGCTTGCACCCTAAAACCACTGTGAGCAGCGGCCATCTCCCCTGTGTGCCTCGGCACGTGAAGAGCGTTTTTCCTTCTCTTAAAGAGCTACGGTTTGACCCTGCGTCTTTTTCAAGATGTCATTCAAACCGTGTGTTTCTGGATGCAGCCGGTTTCTGTCCCCAGCTGGCCAGGCACGATCGCTGCCTCACGTGTTTAGGCGTTCAGCACGCTGAGGCGGCGTTCGTGAATGACTCATGTTCCCACTGCGGGAACATGACCATCGCAGTTCTACGGTCTAGGCTCGACTACCTGAAAAAGGGAGCGGCCCCATTGCGCATCCCCCGATCTAGTGGTCCTCCGCTGCAAAGCAGAGGGCTGCTACTGGCTGATGCCTTTGGCGGAGACCTGAGGTTACAGTGAGGACACCCCCGACGGGACACCAAGCCCTTCGGGATCCTCCCCCCTCCGCTGCGCCGGTTGAGCTACCGAAAGAGCGGCCCGGTCCTTCCACGGGGGCGGTCGTGACTTCGGGGCTCGGTTGAGATATGTTGTCGGTTGCTGCATCGGGGGACGAGCTAATGGACTCCGGAGATGAGGACCCGGCTGCGTTGCCCCCTTCCGGGGTGGTAGCGTTGCCCGAGCCTGATCCGGAGCTCACGGCTATGCTTTCCGGGCGCCCGTGAGTGTCGGGCTCGAGTGGAACCCTCCACCGTGTCCCGAACCCTCACGGTTGGGCGATTGGTACTTCCGGGGCGGCCCGTGCTGGTTTTCAGCGCCCGCCCGATACCATTCTTCCGGAAGTGCATCAGGAGCTCACTAAATCGTGGATGGCACCCTTTAATGCCAGACACCGAGGAAGTGGCTCCTCCGTCCTCACCACCCTTGTGGCGCGGCTAAGGGATGCGTGGAGATCCGCCAGTCGAGCGGTCGGTTGCGATGCAACTGTGTCCAAAGGCGGTACCGACTGGCGTGGAAATCGCGTCTCCCCTCTCGGCGTGTAAGTTCTCGTCCGCTCTGTTGGGCAAGTCTTACACCGCCTGCGGAGAAGCGCGTCTGCCTTGCATGCCATGGCGTTGCTGCAGGTCCACCAGGCCAAGGCACTCAGGACATGCGAGGTGGGCCCGACCCAGCAGTTCTGCAAGAACTGCGTGAAGCGACGGACCTCGCCCTCCGAGGCGACGAAAGTCACCGCGCTCCTGGGTCGGGCGATGTCCACCATGGTGGTCCAGGAGCGCCACCTTTGGCTGAACCTGGCGGATATCGTGAGACCGACAAAGTGCGGTTCCTCAACGCCCCTGTCTGCCAGGCCGGCCTCTTCGGCATCCTGCCCGACGGCCCGCTGCTGCTTCCACCCAGCCGTCGGTAGCAGCGCCTCCGCCAGCCGTCGCCGGCGCCCTCCTGCGTCCGCCTCCGCCCCTGCAAAGCCCAAGCAGCAGCCTCCACCGGGCAGCAGGCGGCCGGGCGCAGGAGCAGCGCCCAACCCGCTCAGGGCCCGCTAAGTCCGCCCGGCAAGCGCAGGGCAAGCGGCCCTGAGACGGGCAGCCCAGGAGAGAAGAGAAGCTGCTCTGGGGAGATGGTGTCCGCACCCCTCCCGGAGGAGGCCGGGGAGAATACATCCAACATCCTGCCGCTGGCTCTCCGGAGTTCAGCGGTACCCACATTCTCAATAAAGAGCAGTTTCCTCCTCCCTGGGCTCCAAGAGGGCCAGGTTGGCAGTGTCACGGCGCCCGGGCCTTGCCACTCCTTTCCTCCTCTTTTCGCCAGAGGCAGCACCATGGGCACCGAGGGCGCCAACAGGCCTTCTCACCCACGGTCTGCCCCACCCTGGAATATTCAGTCAACACTCCGGGCCGCCCACGGGCCTCCCGGTCGGGCTGAATATTCCACCCTCTGCTTCGAGCAGTGGGCAGCAGAGTGGGCACTGGGGACGCCACCAAGCCTTCCCACCCACCCTCTGTCCAAACCAGGAGTGCTCAGGCAACACTCCGGGCGCCTCGGGCCTCCGAGTCGGGCCGGGCACTCCGCCTCGCTGCCCCACCCGGGCACGTCTGTGGTGCCGTTGGTCCCGCTTTGCGGTCTCTGGGGGCCTGGCAAGGTCTCCCCAGGCCGTCTCGCTGGCTCATCCGCACCATCAGACTCGGCTCACGCGATTCAATTCGCCGCCGGCCTCCCAAGTTCAGGGCATCCTCTTCACCTCCGTGCGAACAGCGATGCCCATGTCTTGCGGTCAGAGATCGATGTCCTACTGGCGAAGGGCGCGGTCGAGCCAGTTCCTCCAGCCGATATGAAGTCAGGGTTCTACAGCCCTTACTTCATTGTGCCCAAGAAAGGGGGTGGGTTAAGGCCAATCTTGGACCTGCGTGTTCTGAATCGGGCCCTACACAAGCTCCCGTTCAGGATGCTAACGCAGAAACGCATCTTCGAGTGCATCCGTCCCCAAGATTGGTTTGCAGCGATCGACCTGAAGGGCGTACTTTCATGTTTCCATTCTCCCGAGACACAGACCGTTCCTCGCTGCGTTCGAGGAGGGCATATCAGTACAAAGTCCTGCCCTTGGGCTGTCCCTGTCGCCCAGCGTCTTCACGAAGGTCGCGGAGGCAGCCATTGTTCGCTCAGAGAACGCGGCGTTCGTATCCTCAACTACCTCGACTGGCTGATACTGGCCCAGTCGCGGGAACAGTTGTGCGAACACAGGGACATGGTGCTCCGTCACCTCAGCCTGTTGGGCCTTCGGGTCAACCGAGAGAAGAGCAAACTCTGTCCCTCACAGAGGATCTCTTATCTCGGTATGGAGTTGGATTCGGTCAACCGGACTGCTCGCCTCACAGAAGAGCGAGTCCAGGCTGTGCTGAACTGCTTGAATACGTTCAAGGGCAGGGGCGGCGGTCCCACTGAAACTTTTTCAGAGGCTCCTGGGGCATATGGCATCTGCAGCCGCGGTAACGCCGCTCGGATTGCTACATATGAGACCGCTTCAGCACTGGCTTCATGGCCGAGTCCGAGATGGGCGTGGCAGAGCGGCAGGTACGGGTCCCAGTCACCCGTACTGCCGCCAAACCTTCAGCCCGTGGTTGGACCCGCCGTTTCTACGGGCGGAGTACCCAGAGCAAGTGTCCAGGCATGCGGTGGTCTTCACGGATGCCTCGCCACGGGCTGGGGGGCCACGTACAACGGGCACGCAGTTTCAGGTCTGTGGACGGGGCCCCAACTGCGTTGGCATATCAATTGCCTGGAGTTACTGGCAGTACGTCTCGCCCTGGCCCGGTTCAAGAAACCGCTTCAGGGCAAGCACGCGTACTGGTCGTTCGGACAGCACTGCGGCCGTTGCGTACATCAACCGACAGGGTGGTCTACGCTCCCGTTGCATGCTCCAGCTCGCCCGCCATCTCCTCCTGTGGAGTCAGAAGTTTGTGAGGTCACTTCGCGGCCGACGAGCTCTCTCGCCAGTCGACACCTCCGGGCGAATGGCGACTCCACCCCCGGAGCGTCCAGCTGATATGGGACCACTTCGGGGAGGCACAGGTAGACCTGTTCGCCTCTCGGACTCGACCCATTGCCAGTGGTACTACTCCTGAGCGGAGGTACCTTAGGCATAGATGCACTGGCGCACAGCTGGCCCGGGACCTACGCAAGTATCGTTTCCCCAGTGAGCCTTCTCGCACAGACACTGTGCAAGGTCAGGAGGGCGAGGAGCAGGTCTTGCTAGTTGCGCCCTACTGGCCCAACCGGACCTGGTTCCCAGAACTCTCACTCCTCGCGACAGCCCCTCCTTGGCCGATTCCCTGAGGAGGACCTTCTTTCTCAGGGGCGGGGCACTCTATGGCACCAGCGTCCAGACCTCTGGAAACTCCATGTCTGGTCCCTGGGACGGACGCGGAGGTTCTAGGTGGCCTACCACAAGCTGTGGTAGACACCATCGCTTCAGCTAGAGCCCCCTCTACGAGGCGCCTCTACTCTCTGAAGTGGAACCTGTTCGTTGAGTGGTGTTCTTCCCGCCGGGAAGACCCCCGAAGGTGTTCGGTTAATGTTGTGCTTTCCTTCCTGCAGGATGGGTTGGATCGAAGGCTGTCTCCTTCCACCCTCAAAGTATACGTCGCAGCAATAGCGGCGTATCACGATGCAGTAGAGAGGTAAGACCTTAGGTAAGCACGACTTAATCGTCAGGTTCCTCAGAGGTGCGAGGAGACTAAATCCTCCTCGTCGTGCCTCGATACCCTCTTGGGACTTAGCCCTGGTGCTCAGAGCACTTCAGGGTCCTCCATTCGAGCCTTTGCAGTCCGTGGAGCTAAATATTCTGTCCATGAAGACAGTTCTCCTGATTGCATTGGCTTCAATCAAGAGGGTAGGGGACCTGCATGCACTTTCGGTCGACGAATGGTGCCTAGAGTTCGGGCCGCCAACTCTCACGTGGTCCTGAGACCCGGCCTGGATACGTGCCCAAGGTTCCTACCACTCCCTTCGGGACCAGGTGGTGAACCTGCAAGCGCTGCCTTCGGAGGAGGCAGACCCAGCCCTAGCTTTGTTATGTCCCGTCCGCGCTCTCTGCGCCATTGACCGGAGCACAGAGCTTCAGATCCTCACAGCAGCTCTTCATCTGTTACGGAGGCCAGCAGAAGGAAAGGCTGTCTCCAAGCAGAGGTTAGCCCACTGGATAGTGGATGCTATCGTCTTGGCCTACCAGTCCCAAGACGTGCCTTGCCCGTTTGGGTTGCGAGCTCACTCAACAAGGAGTGTTGCCTCCTCCTGGCGTTGGCTCAAGGCGCCTCGCTGACAGAGATATGTAGAGCTGCGGGCTGGGCGACACCTAACACGTTCGCTAGATTCTATAGCCTCCGTGTAGAGCCGGTATCTTCCGTGTACTCGCCCCAGTGGCCAGTAGCGCTAAGTGCCCGTTCTAGTGTCGGCTTGCATCGCCACTCCCGCCCTCTGGGCCGGATCGTCGTCTATTTTGCTCCAGTTGTGTTCCCGAGCGGCTAACCCTGTGAGTTCCTCCGTCACCCCTTCGATTGTCAGGCGTGGCGGCCGTCTGACGCCAGGCCTGCACCCGTATGCTTGTGGGCGTGTGTGTAGGCTGGGTATCCATATGTAGCGGTCCCCTCACGGCTACCCCATATGTGTATTCTCCACGGTTTCAGCTACCTAATTGGCTGGCCCGTGTCTTTCCTCGACAGAGCCCCTCTGTCGTTCCTGGAGGTGCGCTTCCCCCCTGGGACCAGGCTGGAATCACCCCAGGGACTGCCATATGTTGCACTCCCCTGCTAGGTTAGTCCGTATGTGTATTCTCCACCTCTCCTTCCATTGAAGGATGTGGCTCGCAGTATGCCATCTCCCCGAGACGGGCATGCTTTCCCAGCGTTATCCAATAGTCACGCTGAGTGGGTCTTGCAGGAACAGCAGTGACTGTCCTTCCCTGCCGGGAGCCCTGACTCCCACTCCAACATAGGAGTGGTCCAGCGAGCTCAGGCAGGGCGCTGGAAGGGCCAGCATCCCTGGCGTGTTGGTAGGGATCCCAATTGCGTCGGTCAGTTCCGGCGTGCGTCGAACGTGACCGACTGAAAGGCGTCTCGATTCGTATGTAACCCTCGTTCCCTGAAGGAGGAACGGAGACGTCGTCCGTCGCCAGGTGCTGTGCTTCCGCTGAAGGACCTGCCACTAGTTTGGCTCCTCAGCAGAAAGCGAGTATGCGGTGTTTCACTTCCGTATTTATACCGGCGTTGCGGCGGGCGTGAACCGCATGCCAATGTCAATTGGCTCGTTTAGAAACACTCGAAGCAGATAGGTCTCTGAAGGCAGATCCCAATTGCGTCGGTCAGTTCCGGCGTGCGTCTCCGTTCCCTCCTTCAGGGAACGAGGGTTATACGTAATCAGAGGCGTTTTTCTGTTGAACACAAAGAAGATATTTTGAAGAATTTTGGTAACCAAATGGTTGACTGTAGGCATTGACTTCCATAGCAGGAAAACAAAAAAGTACAATGGAAGTCAATCGCTATCATCCACTGTCTGGTTACCAGTGCTTTAAAAATCATCTTTTGTGTTCAACAAAGGAATGCATTCATACAGGTTTGGAACAACATGAGGTGAGTAAAAGCAAAAATGGGTGAATATTTGGGTGAACTATCCCTTTAACTTGAAAACTGAATTTTGCAGCAATTAAACCACTTTGATGTTTTTCTGCAAATTAAAATTGATCACAATAACTAGAACTGTGATGCATTTAGATTGGGTTGGCTTGCAGGTTTACAAAAGTATTTTAGTAATTTGGTGGCAAACTTTAAGGGCTTTGGCTAGCTATCTGGATTTTTTCTAAACTGGATGGTTAGACAAATGGGTGATCTGTGTTCAAGTCTTTCTGATTGTATTTATACGTTTTGAAAAGTGTTCCATTTATTTTTACGTGAGTCTACATATCTGAAATGTCAGTTTACAAAACATTGTGCCTTTATATTTCTGAATATAACACTATGACTGGCATTGGGACACAACTCATTATCTTTGTCTATTCTTCAGGACTGTGAAAGTGAAGAGGCTGATATGGGATAGCACAGACAACAATGGGAATATATGCCTTTCGGGCAGAGGGACCTTCAGATGTTGGCGTTGTTCTGGAAGGTTTGTGTGAAGTATCACATTTGGATGTGTGATGCCTTTTGGACTGATGAATGCCCTTAATATTGTAAAAAATTATTGACCTGAAAGATGAAAAAGGACAAGATTACGTGTTATGTTATACTTTTTATTGAATCAAAATTTCAAGAATTTCAAACTGAGATTCATTGTTTGTAAGTATTTAGACCCCCTTAAATTTCTCACTCTTTGTTATATTGCAGCCATTTGCTAAAATCATTTAAGTTCATTTTTCTCATTAATGTAAACACAGCACCCCATATTGACAGAAAAACACAGAATTGTTGACATTTTTGCAGATTTATTAAAAAAGAAACACTGAAATATCACATGGTCCTAAGTATTCAGACCCTTTGCTCAGTACAAGCACCCTTTTGATCTAATACAGCCACGAGTCTTTTTGGGAAAGAAGTTTTTCACACCTGGATTTGGGGATCCTCTGCCATTCCTCCTGGCAGATCCTCTCCAGTTCTGTCAGGTTGGATGGTAAATGTTGGTGGGTAGCCATTTTCAGGTCTCTCCAGAGATGCTCAATTGGGTTTAAGTCAGGGTTCTGGCTGGGCCATTCAAGAACAGTCACGGAGTTGTTGTGAAGCCACTCCTTCGTTATTTTAACTGTGTGCTTAGGGTCATTGTCTTGTTGGAAGGTGAACCTTCAACCCAGTCTGAGGTCTTGAGCACTCTGGAGAAGGTTTTTGTCCTGGATATCCCTGTACTTGGCCACATTCATCTTTCCCTCGATTGCAACCAGTCGTCCTTTCCCTGTAGCTGAAAAACACCCCCACAGCATGATGCTGCCACCACCATGCTTCACTGTTGGGACTGTATTGGACAGGTGATGAGCAGTGCCTGGTTTTGTCCACACATACCGCTTAGAATTAAGGCCAAAAAGTTCTATCTTGGTCTCATCAGACCAGAGAATCTTATTTCTCACCATCTTAGCAAACTCCATGCGGGCTTTCATGTGTCTTGCACTGAGGAGAGGCTTCCGTCGGGCCACTCTGCCATAAAGCCCCGACTGGTGGAGGGCTGCAGTGATGGTTGACTTTCTACAACTTTCTCCCATCTCCCGACTCCATCTCTGGAGCTCAGACACAGTGGTCCTTGGGTTCTTCTTTACTTCTCTCACTAAGGCTCTTCTCCCCGATAGCTCAGTTTGACTGGATGACAAGCTCTAGGAAGGGTTCTGGTCATCCCAAATGTCTTCCATTTAAGGATTTTGGAGGCCACTGTGCTTTTAGGAACCGTAAGTGCAGCAAAAATTATTTTGTAACCATTGGCAGATCTGTGCCTTGCCAAAATTCTGTCTCTGAGCTCTTCAGGCAGTTCCTTTGACCTCATGATTCTCATTTGCTCTGACATGCACTGTGAGCTGTAATGTCTTATATAGACAGGTGTGTGGCTTTCCTAATCAAGTCCAATCAGTGTAATCAAACACAGCTGGACTCAAATGAAGGTGTAGAACCATCTCAAGGATCAGAAGAGATGGACAGCACCTGAGTTAAATATATGAGTGTCACAGCAAAGGGTCTGAATACTTAGGACCATGTGATATTTCAGTTTTTCTATTTTAATAAATATGCAAAAATGTCAACAATTCTGTGTTTTTCTGTCAATATGGGGTGCTGTGTTTACATTAATGAGAAAAAAAATGAACTTAAATGATTTTAGCAAATGGCTGCAATATAACAGAGTGAAAAAATTAAGGGGGTCTGAATACTTTCCGTGTGTGTGTATATATATATATATATATATATAATATTTGTGAAATGAGCTTGTTTGTGGCAAAACATTTTTATCAAAGAATATATATAATGTGAAACAATGTGGTCTGCCCATTTTTATTATATGTTGTGATTGGGAGTAAAATGAAGGAAACATATTTAAAATACATAAATATGACTTTAAAATACATTGGGTTTATAATAAAAATTACTTAAACATAAAGCATTTTAAGTAAATTGGGTTTATTACATAATAATACAAAATCCTGTTTCTTATTCATTTAAAACTAATTGGATTTATTGATGCTTTTACATAAATATTATTCTTACTTGTTAAATTTATATATGACTTACACATATATATTACATAAAGTTTATTACTTTTTTTATGTTAAAAATATGTAATCAAAATGGATGGAAAATTTATATGCAATCAAATTACATAAATCTTATTTATTGGGCCTACATTTTTTTGAGTGCACAACCATCCAATTAATTGCTGATGGACAAAATCAAGTCCTGCTCTACATTTTTTTCTTGTTTGAGAAGCAGTTTCACTTGGATAGACATAACAAAAAGACTATTGCAACTTTCTGTTTCATGCCGTCATCAGACGTTTGATTCCTAATTAGACATAAATGAATACGTTTAGTACAAACAGCCCATCAACACTTACAAGGAGAAGAAACCGAAAAACTTTTTTGATAAATGACATGTAAATTAGACTTGGGTAATTATGTTGTTCAGTCAGCTGTGGTTTCAGTTCAGTAAGCAGTGATTTTTAGAAATGCAGAAAGAAAAGCAAAAGGAACTGAAAAGAAGGATCTCACTTGTTCATGGCAGCTTAAAAAGTACAATTTCATCTAACGAAATAACTTTTTATTCCCTAAAATATATTTTTCATTTCAAGCTAATTTATTGCACTTTTACTGTTCCCTCTTGCTTTGACAATGCCTGAAATAATGCAGTGTAGTTTAAAAGTCTGAAACCACATTGAAAATCTGGGATTCAAAATCTAATTTGCATCTGGACATAAAGAGAAGTTTTAGGATTTTGAAATGTTTCAAGCAAATCAATTATATGATGTTAAATGGATATAAAGTACACTACAATTCAAAGGTATGGGGTCAGTGAGATTTAAAAAAAAAGATATTAATACTTTTATTCAGCAAGGATGGGTTAAATTTATCAAAGGTATAGACATTTATAAAGTCAAATCACCTTTATTTATATAGCGCTTTATACAGTAAAGATTGTTTCAAAGCAGCTTTACAGTGATAACAGGAAAATAATGATCAATGATGCACAGTGCAATTTTATTGTGAGGCAAAGTGACAAAATGCAAAATGGCTCTAAAATGAAAATAGTGCCATTATTCAGTTGAAATAGTTTTGCTTCAGTTTACTTCAACAGAAATCATATTTTAAATTACTGTTATATTTCACGATATGACTGTTTTACTGTATTTTTTTAAATCAAATAAATGTTGCCTTGGTAAGCAAGATTAAAACTTCTTACCATAATTAGTGACATTGTGACTATTTGTACAGATGGTCAGCTGTTCTTGTTTCCATTGAAGCTCAAGATGCTCTTTGGAACATTGTCAAATATGATTTCTAACTGAAAAAAAGAAGCATTTTTCATTAGTGGTCTCAGACTTTTGGACCCCATGTGTCACAAAGAATTCATTATGAAGCTCTCGCTGTCTGGCAGATCCTTCCTAAACAAGTCCTGTTTGTTTTTCTTTCAGTTCACTGATCGCAGATGAAATTAGAGGTCTTCAGATCTGTTGCTGGCGAGAATGATAAAAGATGGCTGGTTTAATGTGCCAACAAGATTTCACAACCAGTTTTATCATCCCTTGGCTTGCCGACGAGAATGGCGTTCCAAAAGTTCCAGATATGCCACAAAACAGGTTTTGGTGGGAAATGGATGTAAATATGTTACAATATTTTAAACAGAGCTGAAATTGCTGCACTCTTAACTGGTAGTAGTTGAAAGTATTACACAATTAGCCTAAATGCATAATAAACAAATATGCATGACTTTGGAAAGCTGAAAGCAGTCTGTGTTGACTGATCCATCTTCTAAGTCTGACCTGTAGACATTGGAGATGTGACCATGCGTGTTCACAGGAGAAAAATCCCTCTGAAGTATCTCTAGTGTGTTCACAGACGCCATTGAAACGCTCCAATACTCATTATCCCGCACTCACCATGCAGTGAATATGACTCTGGCTTAAATTCACCTCTAAATCCCTGATTATTATGTCTCAAGTGAGAGGATTTTATGGAGACCTCTTTCTCTGAAGAACCGTTGAACTCACCCACATCCGTTTGGATGAGAAGTCTTATCCTCTGCTTATCCACAAGGACATCTCAGGCTTACAAGTTTTTAATTTGTTATGATCCATCAGAGCAAAACTTTGTCTACAGCAATGCAAGAAAACAAGCCTTCTGTTTTCATTGCACATGTCTGCTTGAACCTCCATTTTAATGTATTTGAAGAATCATTTCAGTTGATTTGAAGATTATTTATCACAGATCACTATTACTATTCCTTATTCCTTATGCTAAAAACTACTCACAATGCGCCATGGCATTGTGGTGGTGATATTTGCACAGGCGAACATCACTCACATATACTTTAAATAATTTAAAATCTAGTTATTTATATGTAAATATCCCCAGCGTTAGGATTTCAATCATCTGTCCTGTTTACATTAGAGGGAACATATGCTCTGATTTCTTTTTGCTGTTCATTAGTGAGTAATATTCGTTCAGAAGGGAGTCATTAAACTCCCAAACATCATAGGAAAGGTTCATTAGCATATGGTTTTATTTAGGTTATAATTAGATGAATCATTATGTTGATCGTAATATTTACATTTTACAACCATTTAGCAGATGTTTTTATCCAAAGTGATTTACACATAATAAATGCCACGTTTATAAATGCAGGATATCGATTCTTTATGTTTCCCTTCTGTTGTGTGAAATCGAAAGACATCAGTCCTCATGTCTCTGAGTCAGAGCTGATATTTCGATTTTTCTTCACAGCCTCACATCTGTTTACTACAATATATATGTCATTATACATGATCATGATCCTGTGTCTGAAATTATGATCTGAAATGCCAAAGTTAGTTTAAGACAAGCTTATATTGCAGTAAGATGAGTTTGTGGTGCCATCTTGTGGATAATTTACACTCTTAGCTGAGGATGTTATTTAGAACAAAAGTATTTCATTACATTTCTTACATCAAAAGTATTTGTATATGATGACTAATTTTGACTTGATTTCCTCAATGTTCAATAAAGATAAATAAAAATGTGATTATCATAAAATTGAAGACCAGAAAAATTATCTTACAATTAAAAAAATATATATTTTAAAATTAAGCTAAAAATTATCTATCTATCTATCTATCTATCTATCTATCTATCTATCTATCTATCTATCTATCTATCTATCTATCTATCTATCTATCTATCTATCTGTCTGTCTGTCTGTCTGTCTGTCTGTCTGTCTGTCTGTCTGTCTGTCTGTCTGTCTGTCTGTCTGTCTGTCTGTCAATGATTGATTGATTGATTGATTGAACTTTATTGTCCATTCTGTTTGTCACAGAACAGAAATTTATCTTTGACACTGGTGACATATACAAATTCACACTACTACACAAAATCGCATCACACATTTACAAAACAAATACAAAAAAATAAAATAAAATTAAACAATTTGACATTGTTTCAAAGAAAGAAATGTTATACTACTTTAAAAAACTGCGATTTATAATAATCACTGCCATTGGGACAAGCTATTTTTTAATACACATTCCTTCTGGCCAAAGGAATTTTTAGTCTACGTCCGGATGGAAGCAATTCAAAGGTAGAATGAAGCGGATGAGTATGATCTTTAAATATCACAATTGCTGTTTTTTCCATAAAACAGTCAAACAAGCCCTGAAGAGGCTGTTGTTTGTGCCCAGTAATCTATTTGCTTGGTTAATTATTTGTGAAAGCTTTCTCTTGTATTTTAATGTTAAATTACAGTACCATGTAACAATATTATATGTAAGAATACTCTCAATCATTGATTATAGCATGGATAAGGTGTGTGCACTAACGTTAAAACTTCTCCGTTTTCTAAGAAGACTCAGACGTTGTCTTGCCTTTTTATGGATATAATCTACGTTACTTTCAAAGTTAAGTTTCTCATCAGTAATAGTACCCAAATCTATCTACAGTGGGGTAAAAAAGTATTTAGTCAGCCATCAATTGTGCAAGTTCTCCCACTTAAAAAGATGAGAGAGGCCTGTGATTTTAATCATAGGTACACTTCAACTATGAGAGACAGAATGAGAAAAAAATCCAGAAAATCACATTGTCTGATTTTTTAAGAATTTATTTGCAAATTATGGTGGAAAATAAGTATTTGGTCACCTACAAAAAAGCAAGATTTCTGGCTCTCACAGACCTGTAACTTCTTCTTTAAGAGGCACCTCTGTCCTCCTCGTTACCTGTATTAATGGCACCTGTTTGAACTCATTATCAATATAAAAGACACCTGTACACAACCTCAAACAGTCAGACTCCAAACTCCACTATGGCCAAGACCAAAGAGCTGTCAAAGGACACCAGAAACAAAATTGTAGACCTGCACCAGGCTGGGAAGACTGAATATGCAATAGGTAAGCAGCTTGGTGTGAAGAAATCAACTGTGGGAGCAATTATTAGAAAATGGAAGACATACAGGACTACTGAAAATCTCCCTCGATCTGAGGCTTCACACAAAATCTCACCCCGGTGAGTCAAAATGATCACAAGAACGGTGAGCAAAAATCCCAGAACCCCACAGGGGGACCTAGTGAATGACCTGCAGAGAGTTGTGACCAAAGTAACAAAAGCTACCATCAGTGACCAAGTTAGGCTGCCAGAGACTCAAATCCTGCAGTGCTAGACATGTCAGATGAGTATCATATTGATAAGTAATACCATGGCACTTATATTATATTATATAGGCCTACAATATGTTGTGCATGTACAATGTTGTATCATATTTTTTTTGTGTTTTTTTTTTTTGTAACACTTAACAATAATGTTTCATTTATTAACACTAGTTAATGTATTAACTAACATGAATTAACCACGAGCAATACATTTGTTACTGTATTTGTTAATCTTTGTTAACATTAGTTAATAAAAACACAACTGTTTATTGTTCATGTTACTCCACTGTGCATTAACTAATGTTACCAAAAACAACTTTTGATTTTAATAATGTATCAGTTATTGTTGAAATTAACATTAACTTAGATTAATAAATGCTGTAGAAGTGCAGTTCATTATTAGTTCATAAAGTACCACATGATTGTGAATTTAGATTTATGTTGAACTATCTGACAGTAGCGTGGTTAATTACAAAACAGCCAGCGGGTTGTTTCAGGGTGAGTGTGCTGAGTGTGTGTCATTTATTTAACTTCATGTCACGTTTCCTGCCATCAAACTGTGTTCAGTGCTGTGTTTATGACCTGAAGCGTTTGACAGTTCAGCCAATCATAAGATAGGCAGACAGTGATGGATAATCATTGTAATCGTCTGTCTCTATGTGTCTGTTACTGTACAGAGAAACACGCCTGATCTCATCTGATACAGACAGATGCTCATCACACTGGTCATCCCAACACCACTTCTGTAACAAGGTAAGAGTTGCTTCTTTATCATCTTAAAGCTCCTTCTAAATTATTTGAAAAGCAATAGATTTCTTTAGCAACTGGATTAATATTAAACGATTACTTTTTGATGGCAAGGCCTAAAAAGATCCAAGAGAAGATCCAAAAAAATAACTAATTTACCAATCAAATAAATCAAAATATATTTAAACTATATATATTTAATCTTATCCAAAATAAAAGTTTGTGTTTACATAATATATGTGTGTGTACTGTGTATAATTATTATAGTGCTGTGTGTACTGTGTAACAGTCACATGGGATAAATAAGAATTTTAACTTTTAAAAAATGACACACTTCAGCCATAAGTTTAAATGGGTATTTTGATACTGGATCTAAAAAAAGTTCATAACTCTTTGTGTTAGAGTCATTTCAAGTGTAAATGTGTAAATCTGTGGACATCATAGTCATATGATCTGAGCCACATCGCATTCTCCTGCGGATCAATGGCGCTGTCAATCCTGATTATCTGTTTCAGTTGTTTTCTGTCTGGTGTGAAGGACGCTGATCATCATATAGTGTTAATTACTGTATTAAATGCCATCTTGCATTACAGCACTTCAGCTTGAGTGGCCAACAGATTGATTATGTAATTCAAAAATTCATTTTTGTATATAAATTGTAACAATTGGATAATTTATGTATGAATGTACATTTTACACATTCTGATCTTGTGTATGAAAAAGGCCCAGTTACTTTCCAGGCTTTGACAGGATTTCTAAAGGACCGGAGCTTGAACGCATCTTAATAGAAATCATTGAAATTAATTGTTTGGATTCATTGAAAAGATTCGACTCAAAATAATGATTTGTTCATGAATGGAATATCACTGCAGAATATACACAATTCAATTTTAATTACTTATTCCTTCAGTACGATTTTATTTATTTATGGCCTTTTTCACTGTAGTTGGAAAGAGATTGAAGCAGGACACCAGCTGGATTTGCACTGTACCATGACTCTCTTTATGGGATTTTGTAATGCAGATAATGTGAGACACAGCTACTGCTTCTGAATGTATTAATCAATCAATTATGTGACAGTGTTTGACATAAGAGATCCGCATTGTGTGTGTGCGCTGACAGTGGAAATCCTCCCATAATTATGCCGATGCATTGGGTTTTCCTTTCCCGCCAGCAACAGAGACATTGATCTAACGAAGCTGCAGGTCCATGTGCCATATCGCACAGGGTTCTTTCAGGTCCTCTTACGGTCACTGACACTGAGACACTGAGACGTATCCAGTGACCATGCTGGAGGCATTGAAACAACTGGCTGCTATAACTAGCTAAAACAAATAACCTGAACTGTTGAGCACAAATTAGATGTGTGTAAATGCACTGAGGTGCCTTTCTAACTTTAATTAGATAGAAAGAAATATATGCATAGCTTCCAAAATTTTAACTATTAGATATCACCATACTTAACTAATAGTTCAGACAGGTCCACTCACATCAAAAATACCTTAGACAAACTTTTAGTCAACTTTTTATTGGCATATTTGCATAAATTTTACATTATGCGGTATGGCTGTGTTCTAAATTCCCCATCCTTTTCATGAGCTCCATTAAAAACCAAGACGGGGAACAGCAGCTTCTGGGGACAACCTCCCAAATTTTTAATATAGGAAGGCATCATGAATCCCCCATTTAGAACAGAGCATGCATCATTGACACAATATGACATTGATTAAGTTAACCACAGTTAAAGGAGGAGCTGGGGAGGAGGTGGGTTGCAAAGCAGCATGCAGCAGAAGCAGACAAGCAGGCAGATTGAACTGAAGCTACGCTTAAATAAGGCGCCCTGTTTGAGAGTTACCAATTGAGTGTATGAGAATCGGATCAGCTGATATGGGCGGGGTTGGAATTTTTCCAATCAGCTGATAGCAGAGCTTGACTACGTGGCCTGCCTGAACTAATGCAGATGCTTGATTTATTCACAGTACATTTAGAAATATTATTTTGTTTTACAGGTTTTCGGAAATGTTATGTTTAAGTATGCAAATGTGGCACTATCTACCTAATTTTTCCTAAACAGAAATCTAAACATTGGAGTCAGGTTCAAAATTTTGTTGACATATTAGAGTTAGGCCCCTATCATACACCCAGCGCAATGCGGCGGTAGGCGCGAGGAAAGTGTTTTTTTGCTAGTTTCAGCTCGATGCAGTTATTTGTTTAAATAGCAAATGCACTCCCTGTTCGCCTATGGGCGTGCTGGTCTGAAAACGAGGTGTGTTCAGGCGCATTCGCTGCCGAATATCCATAAGTTAAAACTGGAGCAAGAACTATCTTTGCTGAGTTTTGTTGGTGGCCATGATGTTGTGGCCCTCCTTCCCACGGCGTTCAGGAGAAGTTTGATTTTCCAACTCGCTCTGTTAGTGGTGACGGAGTTGGCTAAGGCGAACACATGACATACGTCACGGCCAAAGACTGGCTCTAGACTGGCTCTAGGCAGATCCAATAGTTTGAAACTTCAACAGAGTACCCACCTTCAAGGAAGTTAACGCTTGTCAATGGAGAGTGGCCAGACTCTCTGTACAAATGAAATGTACGAGAGTCTGGTAGGACCGGGCTAAGCGGAACTGGCTTTTAAAGGGAATGGGAAATTATACCCAAACACTCCCGTGACTCATTAAGTGACTACATTCAACCCTTTTTGACCATGCGCCTGGTGCACCGGCCGTTTTTTCCGTCATTAAACCAGCTAAAGTGGATTCGGACACGCCCTAAGTGCACCTGCGCCATGAGTTTTAGACCATGCGCTTAAAATAGGGCCCATAGAGGAAATTTTGAAAATCTCTTTTCAAAATCAGAAATCAGAATTGGGTGATTGGGCATTCAGTGATTAGGCATTTCAGAAAGGAATCTGTCATTACCATATCTGAATTTGGTCCAGATTAGTTGCTCCGGATCTTCCTCAGCACTTGATACACAGTGATATGAACAGTAACAATGGCGTCGGTTTGTAAGTGCAGCAGAAAAGTGGATTTGCTTTTGCAACACAAAAAACAGCGTCTTCTCAACATGTCGACAACACGAACCAAACTCATCCAGTCTCAGCTACAACTACAGTGTTTGCGGGTGGGTCAAAGGTTATGCAAATGTGTTATAAACCTAAGGAGGTTTGTAACAGATAGAGAGAATGGAATTACTGACAGCTCATTTCAGCAGTTCAGAATCGATTCTTTCTTAGACAATAACTTTATTTGTTTCATAAGTTTTAAAGAACTTTTACACCCACAGACAGCTATATTACACTGCATGAAAGGTAATATTAGAAAAAGTATAATATGGGTTAAAGATATTAAAATCTACTGGCGCAAATAGATAAAGTGTAATAAAATACTTAAACATCTCTTTTAGATGTTTTCTTACCTCTAAACTGAAAGACGACAATTAATGTAAATAAAATAGACCACAATCTCAAAATTGACCAGTGCAGTTTTGCCTGTACTGTCTTGCCTTAATAGTACATCTTTTTTTCCCTATCAGGATGGACCATGACTCGCATGGCAGCAGGAGAAGTGGTCACCGCAGCAGACACAATGAGGATGAGGATGGTGAGAGGATGGTTATTTCTTGGCAAATGTACCTGACCTAAAAAACATTTTTTTTATCAAGAAACTAATTAAATTATTTTTGTTTACTGTTTTCTTTCCAATGATCAAAATGTGCTATTATTTTTTACAATTTTTACAATTGTATTTATATAATTGTTTTTAAATATTTGTCACAGAAAGTTATATAACATATAGTGAAGTGACTCATACTCTGAATTTGTCTTCTGCATTAAACCCATCCAAGATACACACATTACAGTGAGTAGTGAAGACACACACACACACACTGCAAACTGTGGACACACACACAGAGCAGTGGGCAGCCATTTGCTGCAGCGCCTGGGGTAGCGTTTGGAGGTATTGAGTATCCTGCGGGTATGGAGAATCGAACCCGTGACCTTCAGGTTACAAGGCCTAACCATTAGGCCACAACTGCCCCAAATATGTGAGGCTGCACGCTGACTCAGTAGTTGCCGCAGTTGCCTCATAGCAAAAATGGTCCCTGGTTCGAGCCCCGGCTGAGCCAGGAGTCCTCTCTGTGTGCAGTTTGCATGTTCTGTCCATATCCGTGTGGGTGAATCGGAGAGTCAAAATTGCCTGTGTGAGAGCCAGGGTAGTATCTCAAAGGTTTTTAATTTTCTGATTTTAGAGTCTGTCTACATTGGCGTCCCAGTGCCACGGGGTTACAGAAGGAAGCGCAGACATCACAGGCACACATCACGGCATTCCCACGACCGTGAAGGCCGGGAGAAACACCACAACCGCCATGAACATCAGGATCGAGAGGAACCATGTGATGCAGATGACGGGGAGCAGGATTCAAACGAGCTCTCTGACATCAACTCCATCAGTGAGCTTCTCTTAACCAGTTATTATGCTGACATAACATAAAAAGTTCTATAGTTTCTATCAAAATACAATTAAATACTACTTGCAAAGGTACTTATAGTCTGTAGAATATATGTTGGGGAATCAGAATAAAGTGTTAGCAGATATTAAGCACTCTAATACTCTAATGACTACTAGTTGACATATAGTTGCAAAATTGCAAGTGGACCATCGAAGTGAAGTGTTACCTAGTTTCTTTTTAATATTTTGAATTGGTTTTTATTTTAATTGTAAATTTAGTTCACGTTTTAGCAATTTTGTATTTTTGTCATTTTTATTAGGGCCCGAACACCAAGGTGCAAGGATCCTCTTGGAATTGCTCTGTTTATTATTTATTTTAATTGGAGCACAAAGCATTGGTATTGACCCACCCTTTTTCGCAAATCCAGCATTGTACTGGCCCACGTTGGTGAAGCAGTCATGCGTAAAATCATATGCGCAAATGTATAACATTTTACCGACATTCTTATGTGTTCTCACTGGTTGGATGCCGGGAGTCTATGGAGACTCATGTTCGTTGGTACATCCAACAACAGAACATTTGTAATGTTTTTTGGCATAGACGTTGTAATACTCTTGCTAGCCGATATAGAGAGTAAACAGAAATGGCGTCTCTGTGCTTCTCACTCAGGGGTGTGTCTATGCTAAAAGGGCAGATCGTCAACAGTCATGGGCGGGGTTTCCCAACTCTTACGTAGGACTAGAGGGAAATATGAAAGTGCATTATGAGAGATTGATAATGATCGATGGGGATTATAAAAAAAAGTATTGGGTGGATATTTACCATTATAGGCAGGTTGTTTACACACACTGTGAACACACATCTGTGTTATAAAAGTGAAATTTGCAAAAATAGGTCCCCTTTTAGATGTTTATTTTGTTTCAAGTAACTAAAAACTTTTTTTATGGTTTTAGTTAACTATAAGATAACACTATTTGAAGATGACGCAGTTAAATGTTCTATGTATAGTAATAACAGTAAATGTTGCATGATTACAAGTAACTAGCCATAATCCAAACCCTAACTGTAACTCTATAGTAAGTGCAGTAGTTAATTAATATTACTCAGTACTAATTCAAGTAAGTACACCTTACCATACGTCACTTTAAAGTACCCTAAGTACCCTACGTCACCTTAAAAAAAGAGTAAACAACTATAATAACCCTGATACAGTTACTGCTTTAAAATGACATGCATCGCTGAGGATTATTGATGGAAACATGTCTGAGAGTTGTTTGAGGTTTTAGACTTAAATTCTGAAGTGAGAGAGAGAGAGAGAGAAAGGGAGGGATCAGCAAAGCTGGAGGAGGAGAAAAACACTTGTTGGGCCTTTCATGCGTGTGGCACTTTGCCCTGCTTTAGTTTTCAGGAAAGAGCAACATTGCTGAAGAGAAAAGTTCAAGAACAAGAGCACTTGCTCACTGGGAAGGTGCATATAAAATGAGGGAAAAGGTCTAACGGGTTCATCAAAAAGAGGCTGAAATCAACAGGTGCAAGTGGAAATTTCAGAATAGGTTTTTATGGATCTTTTTCTTTCAATGATACATTAAACGTTGGAGTTACTTAAGGATGGAGCAGGAACACCATAGGTTGGCGGGGTCGTTTAGTATTCAGGACTCTATACAGTCACTGACGTCCAGTCTGGGCTCTCAGAACACTCTACTGAGCAGCTGCACAGGTACAGTCACAGACGCCACCAATCTGCTCTTCGTCTCGTTTCCTTACTATTGCTGCTATATATTTGTTTTCTCCCAGAGAGTTTGTTTCTGTAATTGTGGTCAGAGTACATTTGGTTTGGAGTTTGACACTGGTAGATCATGACCTTGAGTCTATTAGCAAATTATTTTGCTGATCAACCATCACTGAAGTCACAAGGTTGGTTGATGATTGTAGGTTATTTTTTAAGCCTTGTGAAGCCTAGGACAATCTTTTTTTGTGACAGTTTAATGACATTGAAGCCCATTTACCTCAAAAATCACTTTGTATGGATTTTCTGTAATGCCAAAAAGTAAGGATAAAATGTTTAAACGGTAAAATACATCAGGATGGGTGATTTTAATATATATATATTATATATATACACATACATATTTAAATTGTGTAACAGTAATTTGTATATTAGTTTTTTTATTTATATCTTATAATGTATATGTGTGTGTGTGTGTGTATATATATATACACACACACACATTGTCATAAAACTCATGTCAAATTATTTCATATAAAATGGTCCTAAAATAGGCCTATTTTTAAAGCAATATATAATTTATTATTATTATTATTTACCTTTTTTCTTGTAATTTGGAAATGCAATTTGAGCCACACATAATGAGATTCACTTATTGCCGCTGGATGTAAAGACACTTTTCCAGATCAATCTCCAAACTTCAATAAAAGTTTGTGTCAAACTTTGGTTAAATGTTCAGTAGGGTCCATACTGGCATGGTTTTGCATTATATGCATCCATTTCAATTGTGAAACACATTGAGATGTTGGGAATGCATGTTCCTGTTAGGTTCTTCTCACAAAGAAATCTCAGGATTTAACATCTGCTTTTATTGGAATCAAAATGTTTCAAGGTCAGTAACTAAAGACTGCATTATCGATTAATCCTACGGCAACATGTACAGTATATCAACAACCAACCTCTAATATCTAGTGACTCCATTAAAGTTTGATTGAAGTGCATGAGCTATAAATAAGCTGGTGCGTTGTACTCTACTCTGCATTGGCATTCTACAACCACACGTATTTGTGATTTTTACTTTAGGATTAGAAGGATTACACAGAGAAAAACACCCACGTGCTAATAATCCAGAGGAAAAGCCAGAGATTGAGTGGAAGGTCACAAAAAGATTGTCATGCTTGAGCTCACGGGCACCGACTTGCACCTCGAGTTTTACATAGATTGCTCTAAACATCAGATTTAATGCACATAACATTAGCTTGTGAACAGGTTTTAGTAAACTCTACTGGAACTTATGTAAGATGACTTTACCTAAAATATAAATTCAATCATTTTGATTCAATCAATACAGGTCTAACAACATTAGATATTGATTCTGGCATTATGCATCAGATTAGATTAAGCCTGTCATGAGGTTATTTAAACTAATCTACCGAACAAATTCTTTTGATATGCTTTCAGATATTGGTCTCCTTTATGCAGAGATTAATGCACATTTAGACTAAGATATTAATCTTCAAAGGAAGATTATTAAGATGCTTATCTTTAAACAATCCTGCTGATTTGATTCTGACGTTGTACATCAAGTTATCGGCTGATGCATGATGCATGAAGTGAAGTGTAGCTAAATTCAGTGTGTTCTCAGATCTGAAAGCTTAGGCTTTTGAAATCAAATTCTCGCTCTGATTAGATACATGAATTATGATTGAATGATGGCCTCGGGAGCTGGCATTGTGGTCCTGTTCTGTCATATTCAGATTTAATTTCAAGAAGGTCAGCGCAGGGTCAGTTCAGAGCTGAAGGCAAAACCTAACACCCAGACTTATACGTCATACAGTTCAATAGGCTTCTGTTTAGTGCATAGAATCAAACTCGTTTGTACATTTACGGTGTGTTGAGCGTGTTGAGCTACAGGCTGTTATTGGCCCGTTTGCATGGGCATTTTTTATTTGCTTACTTTTTCTTGAAGTGCTTAAGTGCTTGCAATGGTCCTTATTTCAAAGTTTATTTGGATGTGCACTTTTTTAACGTTAAATGATTTTCACTTGGCAGTTTATACAACAGATGAAAAAAATATAATATTTACATTGAACGAGGGACAGAGTCATACATAACAACCATCGACAACACCTTAGCAACACCCTGGCAACCACTCAAAACAAACTAGCATCATGCAAATAACAAAACTTGTTGTTTTTTATTAATACTTTTTATTCAGCAAGTATTGAGTAAATTGATCAAAAGTGACAGTAAAAGACATTTATGATTTTACAAAAGATTTCTATTTTAAACAATTGTTCTTTGGAACTTTCTATTCAAACAATCCTAAAAAAGAAAATGTATCACGGTTTACACCAATATATGAAGCAGCACAACTGATTTCATCACTGATAATAATAAGAAATGTTTCTTGAGCATCAAATCCTCATATTAGAATGATTTCTGTAATGATGCTGAAAAATCAGTTTTAATCACAGGAATACATTACATTTTACAATTTATGATGATAGATGATGGTTACTTTAAATTGTAAAAAATTTTTTACTGTATTTTTGATCAAATAAATGCAGACTTGGTGAGCATAAGAGAATCCATTCAAAACATTAAAAATCTTTCTGAACCCCAATTTTTTAATGATGTTTTATTAACAAATTTCAGGAGGAACACATTCAAATGATCTATCATTCCTACCAGCTGTCAACAATCAGTAATCAACATGTCTTCCAAATGGCACAAGTGGAGGATTATATAAATATTATATAAATAATCCCTATAATATCCTAATATATATAAAATAATACCCTAACCCAGTAAACTCACCAAAGTTTTTCAGCATCCCTCCACCACCATGTCTTCTTCACACTCACCTGGTTACTTCCTAAACAGAGATACAGGGGCAGTATTCAGGGTTCAGGCCTAATACCGAGCTCTGAGCCCTCTCCTCGGACAGCACGCCAAATACGCATACTATTTACTATCTGATTATTTGTAAGTGTTTACTTGTGAAATGATTGTGTATAGTCAAGTTCCTCCACACCAAACTCAGTCATCCATGTCTTTATGGACCTTGCTTTGTGCACTGGTGCGCAGTCATGTTGGAACAGGAAGGGGCCATCCCCAAACTGTTCCCACAAAGTTGGGAGCAGGAAATTGTCCAAAATGTCTTTGTATGCTGAAGCATTAAGAGTTCCTTTCACTGGAACTAAGGGGTCAAGCCCAACCCCTGAAAAACAACCCCACACCATAATCCCCCCTCCACCAAAATGTACACTTGGCACAATGCAGTCAGGCAAGTACCGTTCTCCTGGCAACCGCCAAACCCAGACTCGTCCATCGGATTGCCAGACAGAGAAGCGTAATTGGTCACTCCAGAGAACACGTCTCCACTGCTCTAGAGTCCAGTGGCGACGTGCTTTACACCACTGCATCCGACCCTTTGCATTGCACTTGGTTATGTAAGGCTTGGATGCAGCTGCTCGGCCATGGAAACCCATTCCATGATTTTACGTGGCCTACCACTTCGTGGCTGAGTTGCTGTTGCTCCCAATTGATTCCATTTTGTTATAATACCACTAACAGTTGACCGTGGAATATTTAGTAGTGAGGAAATTTCACAAATGGACTTATTGCACAGGTGGCAAACGATCACGGTACCACGCTTGAATTCACTGAGCTCCTGAGAGCGACCCATTCTTTCACAAATGTTTGTAGAAGCGTCTGCATGCCTAGGGGCTTGATTATACACCTGTGGCCATGGAAGTGATTGGAACACCTGAATTCAATGATTTGGAGGGGTGTCCCAATACTTTTAGCAATAGAGTGTATGTCAAATTATAGCATAGAGAGAATATAGGAAGAGATGGGAAAAAAGAGAGAGGTCGAATCTGAAATGGTTGCAAGCAAGATTCAAACTTACCTCACCCGCAAGTCACAATGTATTGGAGCAAGTTCTGATACTTGTTTATCATACCAGCATTTTAAGGTTAATGCATGGATTTGCATTTTAACAAACTATCTTTTGTGACAGTGTCCCCTGCTGCTGAGAGACTACGCCACATCCTCAGGGAGGAAGATGAGCCCACACCCACCCTCTTCACTGAGATGGACACACTGCAGCATGAGGGCGGAGAGATGGAGTGGAAAGAGTCGGCCAGGTGAAACAAACAAGATCACAAAACACACACACTTGCCTTTTTGACATTATTTAAATTAAGGATTTTCAATCTTTTAGATGCCATGGACCCCCAAATATGATCATCCTTGTTGTGAGGGACCCCCATCCTAAAATTGAAAAGACATCTATCTTTTAAAAAGATCTAAAATTAGTTTATTTTAAGTTACATGATTATATATATTTTTAACTAACTATAGTAATGTATTGTTACATTTATTATTTATTTGTTTGTTTATTTAATTTCAATGTAATTTCTATATATTTATATTATTCAAAATGTTATTTTTTATTTTTTTATTAAATATATTATTTGTGTGTAATATTTTAATCATTAATATAATTAATCACTAATATATATAACTTTTTATAATTTTTTTTAATTTAAATTTATTTATTTACTTTTAGCCTTATTTATTTATTTCAGTTTTCCACTAGAAGTTCCACCTATCCCTCCCTTGTGGCCTCTTGGGGTCCCCAGACCCCAGTTTGAAAAGCTCTGATTTAAATTATGAAAAGGATATGTTGAGTGATGCATCCAGTCTAAAGTTATTTGCCTTAATGTCGTTGCTGAGCTTAGACTTCCAGAATTAATTTATGACATTTACATTTATGCATTTAACACTTTTATCCAAAGCAACTTACAAAAGAGGAGCAAAGGCAATTTGTCAAAGAGCCAGCAATATTCGTAATATTATAATACTAGAATTCATGAAGAAATATTGGCATCATTGTTGATTCAGCCCTCATGGCAATCCCGTTTACATATCAACATCTATTCAGCAATTTACGTTTCTGTGGATATGTTTGTGTTACTTATTTCACAAGCAAAGAACTTAACAGTCATAACAGAAATAATTTCCATATTGCATTCTAAATGTTTTAAAGGGACAGTAGCAAAAACATCTGTTAACACTTTACAATAAGTCCCCATTAACATAATTTAACTACATTAGTTAACATGAACTAACAATTAAAAATAGTTCTAAAACTTATTAATCTTTCTTAATGTTAATTTCAACATACATTAAATATATTAATATTATTTAATATTACCAGAGCTATAACAATAACAATAAACAGTTATATTTTTATGAACTTATGTTAACAAAGATTAGTAAATACTGTAACAAATGTATTGCTCATTGTAAGTTAATGTTAATGCGTTAACTAATGGGACCTTAGTTTTACTTATTTTGAGTGTTACTTATTTTAAGTGTTGCTAATTTTTTGATCATATTGCAATGATTTCCAGGCATTTCATTTACAAATGTAAAACCCAAAAGATTTCATGGTTTCTTCCATTTGTTGGTACATGAGAAGAAAAGTGTGTTGTCAAGGTCATGTTGTATCTTCTGTGTGTTGCATCAGGTGGGTTAAGTTTGAGGAGAAGGTGGAGGAGGGAGGAGAGAGGTGGAGCAAACCGCATGTGTCCACGCTGTCTCTGCATAGCCTGTTCGAGCTGCGCACCTGCCTGCAGACGGGCTGCATCCTGCTGGATCTGGAGGGATACTCTCTGCCACAGATAGTGGGTCAGTACACCATCTGCTCATAAAGAGCAAAGAACACAGAACTACAGAACACAGAACTATCATTCACAAAGTTCTACAAATTCTGCAAATTTAATACTCCATTTCATAAATATATTATAATACTGGTCAAATGTAACTAGTCCTACTCTCCGGCATGAGAGGCAGCCCGAGTTAACAAGGATGCTAAAGACCGCAGTCTCTAGCGTTAGTTGCTAGTGCACCTCTTGAGGCCAGAGGAGTGAGGTTTACACGCTCTTACTAGCTTGCCTCTGCTACACAGCGGGGCCGTAACCACCATAGACTCAGACAAGTCCCCCCCAATAATTAGAAATGGCCAAATTGCCCCCCCTCCCCAATATTTGAAATGATTGCACTGCTCTCTTGCACTCCATTATGCAGCACACTGTATGTTAGGATGACAAAAAGGTTTAAAAGTTACATTTTTAGTCTGGTCTGCATGAGGTCTAATTGCGGTCGTCTATATCAAAATTATTGAGATGGCCAATCAAATCAAAGTAGGCGGGGTTTACGTTCTCCTTTGGCTCGTTTACACTCTTCACACAGACGAGCGTGTCAATCTATCGCTTAATGCCGGTGTAGAGACTCTTTTCTTTCTGATGAAATCACAAAACAAAATACACACAAACGTGTCCATGCTCTTAATATACAATCATTGAACATCTTTGAAAAAAACTATATGAGGGTGGACTAGAAAATGGACTAGAAAATAGATAAAATGTTTCCTGCTTGTAACACATCAACTGTGAGGACAAAATGCTCACTTGCTGCCTAATATATCCCACCCACTAACAGGTGCCATGATGAAGAGATAATCAGTGTTATTCACTTCACCTGTCAGTGGTCATAATGTTATGTATGTGTGTGTATATATATATATACTCTCATTGCTGTCAAGGAGAAATAATTGAGACCTCATTTGGGGTTTTTCTTTTTCCTATGTGTTTCCCCTGTGTTATTTAAATATGGATTTTAATGCCTTTGTGTATGTTTTTCTCCCTTTCACAGATGACATCATTGAGAAGCAGGTGCAGGAAGGTCTTATCACTCCAGAGATCCGTGAGAAGGTCAGTTTTGTCCTCTTACGGAAGCACCGTCACCAGACCAAGAAGCCGATCCACCGCTCACTGGCTGACATCGGAAAATCCAGCCCCTCGAGTAAGTATCCGCTATGTAACCTGTCCCACAGTCAGTGATATTCCCAGAATTCCCTGTCTCTCTCTGACACTTACCTTTTCAAATCATTTCCAGTAAACTTCGTTTTCTTAAAGTGCCCCTATTATGCTATTTTAAAGGTTCCTAATTTTGTTTCGGAGGTCTCCTACAACAGGTTTTTCTCATAATATACATTACAGCATCACCTAATTTCTCAAAGAAACGACTCGTTAGAAGATTCAATCTCTCTAAACCCCGTCTTTCCGAGAGCTACTCTGCTCTGATTGGTCAGGTGGCCCAGGTCAAACTAGATGTTTTTCACAGGCAGCCAATGAAGACCGTAGGCTGGCATTATGCAAATGTGTTACATTGTTACTCATGAATGTTACGGAAGTAAGACTGTAATTACTGACGACTCGTTTCGGCAGTTCGGAATCAGTTTTTTCTTTAAGGTGACAATAACTTTATTTGTCGTGCACTTTCAAACTTTGTAGACCTTTTACATTCACAAACAGCTATATTACACACTGCCTGAAAGGTAATATCTAAAAAAGCATAATAGGGGCACTTTAACTTCTTGAGTTTCCACCTGTCCTGCTATCTTTATCATGTCTTTCTCTGTGTCTGATCTCGGGTCTGTATCAGACCGCAGTCCGAGCCCGAGTCCTCGCTCTGGGTCGGGTTTCCACCACTCCACTGAGGACCTGCGAGCTCGTCAGAGCGGCGGCCTCAGCAAACTGCGTGAGTCTGAGCTTCTGGTTCTTCTCCCTTCCATAGATTTAGCTACAACTACTTCCAGATCTCTGGAAATTTCCATCTTAAGTTCACACTGGCAGCCATTAGACGTACTTTTGGTTTTCTAATAAGCTTTCCTACTGTCTCAAGTTTTGCTACCCTAAATCACCAACTTGCATCAAAATGCATGACCCTTCAAACTGCTGTCAGTGTGAACAACCTTTAACTTCACATAGCATCATACACAGACTAACTGTTTGTAGTTGCAACATTTTTCAAGTATGCAACAGTGCATTTTTGCCATTGTTCTGAGGATTAGAGATTATTAGAAAGGTCTTGACTCTGATTTTTCATTCTTGTTTGTCACGATTTGTTTCTGTACTCTGGGTACTTTAGGCCAGAAAAACAAAAAACTTGTTTCTTCTCTTTAAAGAAAAACATACATCTGGTTAAAAGTTTTGAATAATTAAGATTTGTTTTAAATGTTTTTGAAAGAAATCTCTAATGCTCATCAAGGCTGCTGTAATATTCTAAAAAAAAATTATTCAAAATAACTTTTCTATTTTAACCACTGTCTTTAACTGATAATAATAAGATATGTTTATTATGTGTAATGTACTTATTTATTTTATAATATATTCTAATAGGTTTTTTTATTTTATTTAATAGTATTTTACAATATTACTGTTTTTGATCAAACAATTGAAGACTTGGTGAGCATAAGAGACTTCTTTAATAAACATTAAAAAATCTTAAAGTAACATGTCGACTTTTTGGGACTTTAGCTTATTCACTGTATCCCCCAGAGTTTGATAATTCCTATCTTATTGTTATCAGTTAAAATCAGTGGTTAAAATAGAAAAGTTAAACCATTCTCATCTCTGTGCGTGCCATAACTCTGTCTGACGCACACAACGCTAGCCTAGCTTAGCACAAAGACTGGAGGTAAACGGCTCTATCTAGCCTACTGCTCAATAAGTGACAAAATAACGCCAACATTTTCCTATTTACATGTTGTGATGTGTATAGTTACATTGTGTACTAAAACCGACGGAAAATGAAAAGTTGTCATTTTCTAGACCAATATGGCTAGGAACTATACTCTCATTCCTGCGTAATAATCCAGGAACTTCTAGACCATATCGTGTTCTTTTAATTTATTCAAAAATTTTACCTGTGTGTCTTTTAAACATATACTAATACATATTTTGCAGTACCTTGTAAAAAACATGATTTTTATAAAAGGCCCAGTTTTGTCACATGAACATCCCTATCTCTAAGCAAAAATTGGACTGTTCCAAGCGAATGCGACTTTTAGAGATTTAAGATGTGTGATACATGAATATTTTAATGTAATCATCAAGTAACATGATATATTATCAAAGTAACATGGTATTACCATCTAAATCTGAAATATGTTTTTGGTACGAGGTGTCTATGTCCCATTGTTTTTGCTTGCAAAATAATGTGATGAATTTGCTGTTATATTTGGCTTGCATTTGACACTGAAATCACATCACATTATTCAATTCTGTGTTGTTTCAGCATTATTCATATGCTAATTATCAATATTTATAATTATTAATAATTAGCGTTTTAGCATATTAGCATATTTTCAGTTTTTTATTTTAGTTTAAGTGATTTTATGTTCTTTTTTCTTATTTTTATTGAAGTTGTAGTAATGTAAGTACTTTGACTTTAACTAATTTTATTTCAATTGTTTGCCAAGGCAACATTTCTAATTTTTGCTTATGTTTTTTAAGTTTGAGTTTAAATCTTTAAATCTAATATTTATATTTTATTTCAGCTTTATTATACTTAATTTATTAGTTTTAGTTTGAGTTAACAATGACAACACTGATTGAATTAATATTCAAAGTGTTTCGTCTGTGCTTTTCAGATCCTTCTCACTGCCGCAGCATGAATGATATTTCCGTCACACCCAGCACCGACCAGGTACAAGTTTCTCATTAGTATTCCTAACGTTGTGAGATTTTTTTTTCTCACATGAACATATTGAAATACATAGAAAATGTATGTTTTCATTAGTACAGAGAAAACAAGATGATTTTAGAAACAAAAGCACTGCATCTATGGCCTCGACTAATTCCTGAGCATTTATGCAATAAAGGTGACAAAGTCTGGCTGAGACAAATGTTGACAATCCTAAAAGATTCCTTTGCTCCTAGGTCAAAATCTGGAGTCCTTGATCGCTAGTTTGACAGCTGATCAAATTTTACCTCCTTCCATTTTTCTTTTCAAGACAAGCCATGATTGAAATTAATACATTTTGTTTGCTAGCCATCATTTCGATCCTGCATGCAAATGCAGCTCAAGTCCTGAACGTGTCAGTTTGATGATGTAAATCCTGGACAAGTCTTCTTGTAAGCGTACGTTTTTAATGTCCCTTGACTGCCATACAGTCTGACATGAATGACAGCTGAGATTCCTACAGTGTGACATGGCTTACAGTGGGGATAATTTTCCTACAGTCTGACAAGCATCAGTCGTACAGGACAATTATAAATTGTACAGTGTGCACCCGGCTCAAGTCACTCAAATGCTGCCAGCACTCGTTAGTCTTTTTGTAATATTTTCTTTCACTTGATCATTGGGTATGTGGTGCAAAAATTAAAACAATGAAGCAAAATATGAAATACACAATAAAGCTCCTATTTTTGCCAAGGTATTTTGAGGCGATTGAGGGGCTTTGGTGTAACGGTGCCGCCACTCTCGGCTCACTTCAAAGTAGGCCAATTCTGAGTCCACTTTAATGAGTTTTTCTGCTTAAAGTGACACCTACGGCTCACTTTCATGTGGTCACTGCCCTTGATAGGTTTCATTTAGGGACTACAGGAGCATGCTGAGTTTGAAAGTCAAGGGTCCCAGGAATTATCGGGGGATGTCAAATGCATGCACATTTCATGTGCTAAGAGATTTCATTTTAGTTAATTTATATAATTGGATTAACTTAAATTCACATACATTTGTTCATGCATTGAAAGCGCTTTTATTGATTAATGTACAGGTTTAGATGCAGGGGCCACAACATCGATTTAGACACCTTTAAAAATGTATGTACTGTATGTTATTGCATTGGATAACAAAACATCAAACCAAGTATCTTTTTTTTCAAAATAGCCCAAGAACACTTTTCACCCAAGAAATTTGTTAGGTTGGAAATAAGAGGAACCAACTTTACCTTGAACTAGTTGGTTAAGTGTCATTGCAAAAATGAGAAGTTAGTTCTGAGAAAAGCTTTAGTATCTAGCCAAAAGGTAGTGTTGTACTACATGAGACCGGTCTTGGTCTCAAGACCATTTTTTTAAGGTGTACACCATGATGCAAATCTCCCGTTCCACCACATCCCAAAGCTGCTCTACCGAATCAATCTCAAGATCTGGTGACTGTGAAAGCCATAATGAATTTGTGATTTGAGCTTTGTGATATGGAGCATTTTCCTACTGGAAGTAGCCATCAGAAGACGCTGTGGTAAAAAAGGGATGGACATAGTCAGCAACAATACTCTGATAGGCTGTAGGCCTGTGGCGATTAAATTGGTAGTACTAAGGTAAAAATATTCCACCATTACACCTCCAGGAGCCTGAACCGGTAATACAAGGCAGGATGGATCCACGCTTCCATATTGTTTATGCCAAATTCTGACCCTACCATCTGAATGTCACAGCAGAAATCCAGACTCAGACCAGGCAATGTTTTTCCATCTTCTATTGTCCAGTTTTGGTGTCCCGTGCTAACTGTAGCCTCAGTTTCCTTTTCTCAGCTGACAGGAGTGTCACCGGTGTGTCTTCTGCTTCAAGGTTGGATGTGTTGTGTGTTCAGAGTCTGCACCTCGGTTGTAACGAGAGATTTATTTGAGTTACTGTTGCCTTTCTATCAGCTGAACCAGTCTGGCTGTTCTCCTCTGACCTCTGGCATCAACAAGGCATTTTTCCACCCACAGAACAGTTGAACAGGTGTACCTTATAGTGTACCAAAAGTGGCCGGTGGTGAGTATATGATATACCGAAATTAAGCAATATCACAAGAGCAAGATAGCTGTTTTAACAAATAAAAAACGTGATATTGATTTATACAAACGTTAAGTATTTTGAATAAAATGTTATTTTTAAAATATTTATTATGCAGCTGAACACTACAACACTACCAGAAGACCAACTTCTAAATGAGACCCAATGTCTATATACTTTTGGGGGCCATTTTGTTGTAAATTAAAAATGTACAAATCTATTTTGGACAGAGAAGCGGAACCTGCAGATTTAATCTTCAAATATAGACCGAAACAGCAGCGAGCGATTTGACAAGAGGCAAAACAGTGTCGGGACATGAGAAAGGAGCTTGTTTATTTGTGGCAGAAAGTGAATTGACTCTGAAAGTGGCATTAAAAGATTAAAAGCCGATTGTGACCATAAGCACAAACCATTCCATATCCACGTGTTCTTTAAGGCCACCCTTGCCGATCGGCTGTTTTTATTGGTTCATGTGTGTGCATTTGCTTGCTTGGTTTTCCTGGTGTGATTGCATAACTTTATAGATCTGTCATTGGAAAAAATGAGCCGCTTCGTATTTCCATCACATGCAGGCACATCAGACATTGATAATGGAGCTCATATTGATACTGGTATCATGAAAGAGGCATGAATGAGGCACAAACTCTTTCCAACATGGAAATTTCATGACCTTTGCATCTGACACAGACCATGTGGTCCGATTTGAACCCACTCACCCATGATGCCTAACTGCACTGTTATCTCGCCCACCAGCTGAAGAATAAATTTATGAAGAAGATCCCCAGAGATGCTGAAGCGTCTAATGTTCTGATTGGAGAGGTGGATTTTTTAGACAAGCCGTTCGTGGCCTTTGTACGTCTGGCTCAAGCTGCAACGCTAGGAGGCCTTACTGAAGTCCCTGTGCCGACCAGGTGATCATTCCCAAACACTGTGCATATGGCTGTTTAAATAGCCAATAGCCTTTAGATTTACAATACAGTCTGGCAAAACAGACCTTGACTCGCACCATAGGGAAAAAAACTAATAAATTCCAGACATTTAAGTGTTCATGCAATCAGACAAAATATGATTTCTGCAATAAAAATAAATTACTGTTTTTTTTTCTCGTTTCCAGTAAACGTTTCTAAGCTTTTAAAGTTATTATTGTCATAATAATTTTAACAATTAGGAAAAAATTATGACCTAAAAAGTAAAAAAATATTACTTAATAATACTAAGATAAAATAGTTGAATTGACAAAAATTGACTTTATATAATAATTTCTACTTTTTGTCATACTTTCTTATGTGGCAGAAATGGACATCCATACTAAATTATACATTTATTTTTTGATAAATATTAGGACTTTTTCTAGAGAATATTTATTTTTTCCTTAACCCACTCATAAATTGTTAATTATTATTATTATTATTATTATTATTATTGTAAGCATAAATCTTACATAGTTCATTGAGGTTTATTCAATTTATGTTTATAGTAAGATTGAAAAAAAGAATAGTTTGAGGAACAATTAAAGAATCAAATGTAATATATATTCTATTATTATATTGAGGTTAAATTAGCTTTTCATGTAAGTCGTATAAGGATATTTTACTGGAAGACAAGACAAAAAAAGAAAAGGAAAATAAGTGTGGTCAAAGTCAGATGGTATTTATAGTTTAGGGGGTTAGAACATCATGTTTTTATGAATATTTTTGATCCATTTTACAGAAAAAGAAAGACTACATTTTCAATGTGTGTTTATGGTTAACGTTTTAATCAAAAACAATGTGACTTTTCTTTGTGCTGTATTTTACAGGTTTCTGTTCGTGCTGCTCGGTCCCATTGGCAAAGCCAAATCCTACAATGAGATCGGTCGGGCCATGGCCACCCTCATGGTTGACGATGTAAGAGAAAGTATTAGTAACTCTGTACCTCAAAGTTTAGTATCATCACAGTGTTTGTTAACAAGTCTGTGTGTATCTGTCTCCATCTTTAGCTGTTCAGTGACGTGGCCTATAAAGCCAGAGATCGGGAGGACTTGATTGCTGGGATTGATGAGTTTTTGGATGAGGTGATAGTTCTTCCTCCTGGAGAATGGGACCCCAAGATCCGCATCGAACCCCCAAAGAAACTGCCTTCAGCAGAAATGAGGTATTAAATCATGAATCTATGTATGTTACCAGGCTGGGGTTAGTATATTTTATTTTTTATTTAAATTAATGAATACTTTCATTCAGCAAGGATGCATTAAATGGATCAAAAGTGACAGTAAAGACATTTATTTGAAATAGTAACATTGTAAATGCTGTTTTTTCTTATCAACAGAGAATACAGAAAAAAATGATCATAGGGGCACAGCTGTTTTTAACATTGATAATAATCAGGAATATTTCTTGAGCAGCAAATCCTCATATTAGACCGATTTCTGAAGGATCATGTGACAAATTCAGCTTTGATCACAAAAATAAATTATATTTTAAAATATATTTAAAAAGTTCTTTTAAATTGTAATATTATTTCACAATATTAAACTTTTTACTGTATTTTTGACACACAATACACAATTTTTGTGCTTGGTGAGCATAAGAGACTTCTTTCAAAACACCGAAAAATCTTACTCACCCCAAACTTTAACTTTTTTTTTTAACCTAATACACATGTGCCGTTTACACACTGCATTATCATTAAAATTACACTGTGAAAAATATTTTGTAACCTAAAGCATGTCCTTCATGTGGTTCAGTAACTGGCATTATTTAATATTGATCCAGTCATATTGCATATTACTAATGAATTATGTTGCACGTTTCAGGGAGTTAATTCTGTTTGTTTCTGCAGGAAGTCAGTGTTCTCTCTAAATGAGCTGGGGCAGCCGAATGGGAATGCAGGAGGAGGCGCAGCGTCTACAGAAGATGAGGACATGCCAGCACCGCATGAGCTTGGAGAGGAGCTGAAATTCACTGGCCGGTAGCATCCAATAAACCTGGTCTTATGCTAGTTCTAAAGTTTAATGACCCTATCATTTACCCGGCGCAGGTGTTTTTTGCTAGTTTCAGCCCGACGCAGCTTCACATCCTGCGCCACGTTGTTTAAATAGTGAATGCACTTAGGCCCATCTGTTCGCTTTTGGGCATGCTGGTCTGAAAACGAGGTGTGTTCAGGCGCATTGTTTGCGTGTTGCTATTTTGTGGAACTGAAAACGACTGCGCCATTGACCACTGAAACCTGGTCTAAAGTCAAGAGTGCAGTATTTATTGTGTTATTTAAAGAGCGTGTTAGTAATATGCACCTATAGGGTTGCACAACGTGGTTATTACACTTATTACACACACAGGGACGCAGCAGCACACAAAAACTTATTTAAATGATTACTGTCTGGAGAAGCGTTCAGTCTTTCCTCAACTGGCTTTTAAAGGGAATGGGAGATGAGACTCACACAAAACACACCCATGACTCATTAAGAGACTAGGTACAACCTTTCTAGATTATGTGTCGGGCGACCATTTTCCCCGTCGTTAAACTATCAAAAGTGAATTTCAGACACTTGCGTCGTGCGCTTCAGACCATGTGATTTGATCGTTAAAATAAGGCCCTTAGATTTATTGCACGTGACGTCCGAGACTCTTTCTGTTTGTGTAGATTTTGTGGAGGGCTGTGGCTGGACATCAAGCGTAAAGTGCCCTGGTTGTTCAGTGACTTCTACGACGGCTTTCACATCCAGTCGATCTCTGCGGTGCTCTTCATTTACCTGGGCTGCATCACCAATGCCATCACCTTTGGAGGACTGCTGGGGGACGCGACAGACAACTACCAAGTAATTCACTATGTTGCCACAAATTTTTTGATATAATGCCAATATTTTAAAGCTGCAGTCCGTAGTCTTTCCTCTTTGTCGCCATCTCTGTTTGAAATCTGCGACTGCAGTTATTCGCGAAATGATCAACTCTACGTGAGCTGTGCCTCGGCACCGGACAGCGCGTATGAGTACAATGTTTTGAGGAGAATGTGCGTCATGAGAAGTGCTGTCAGTCATCGAGCCGGTGTGGATACTGTCATTCAGAATCATAAAAATGTCATCTGAACAAGTATAGCTAACATCCACTTTTGTGCTGACCAACTAGGCCTACGTGGGAAAAGCATCGCAAAGGCACAACAAAGAAAACTCCTTATATTTTACTGTATGAATTAAGCGAAGTGTGCAACTGTTAAATAATAACCATTGAAATGTCTGACCTGTTCAGCAGAAAAAAACTGTGTCTGCATCCGTTTTGAACCCCTTCAAAGAACGGAGTTAACGCCACCTTTCAAAAGCCCTTTCTATTCTTGTTTTGGCTCGGTTGAAGTCTCTCTTTTTTCTGTAGCCATTCCGAAAGTCCGAAGTCTTTTGCATTTTACAACGGGCGAATCTTCAGATGTCACTGTCACTGAATGAGGTTTCAACCTTTCTGGATCCGCTATCAAATTGATAAGTTTAATTATATCAAGCACTGTGAGAAAATACTATAAATCTCCACCTCCAACATACCCTTATAGCCTACTAGCCG